>CM008285.1:34427617-34605050 GCA_002319775.1 Fagopyrum tataricum
ATCTTTTTAAATTTTATTGTTAACAATTCGATTTATTAATCAAGGCCTTAATTAATCATATTTATGGTATGAAAAAATTGAAAATTTTGAATGGATACTAATACTTATTTGATTAATCGTCTATAAGTGATTAGAGTAATTAAAACAATCCAACACTTAATAATTCTGTTGATTAATTAATCGTACTGTTGATTCGAGTGAATAAAAAACTAAATGTTAATGATTCACTTGATTATTTAATCGTATTTAAAATGTTTAGAAGATGCCACATTTGTATGTTTCATTAACATAGTTTTTATATTTAATTTTAAGTTTCAATACATGCGGGAAGAAAAACGGCTAGGATCATGACGAGATAAGTGAAAACATATGTTACAGTAAGAAATAAGAATATATATATATATATATATATATATATATATATATATATATATATATATATATATATATATATATATATATATATATATATATATATATAGTTAAGATCATGTAGGAACCTTTATTAGAGTAGGAAGTAGGAACGTCTACCATCCGTTCGATTGTTTTGTGTGAACGTCCCTGATTAACAGTTGTATTTGGTAATATTGAAATAGTTATTGATCAAGATATTCTATTGTCTAAATTAGATGTTAATAATATACCAATTAAGTTAAAAAATATGTTATATTCAATATTCACAATCGTTTTCATCTCATCACCTACTTAAACCAAACTAAAAAAATATCGATTGTTAAATCATTAAAAAGTTATAATGACTTAACAAATTAATGACTATAATTTTAACCACCGGCGAAACTTTATTAATATAGTTAACAACCGTAATTTTAATAACTTAACAAATTAACGACCTAAAATTATAATGACCTAACAAATTAACGACCGTAATTTTAACGGCTTAACAAATTAACGACCTAAACATATTTAACCACCGGCGAAACTTTATTAATCTAGTTAACGACCGTAACTTTAATGACCTAACAAATTAACGACCTAAAATTATAATGACTTAACAAATTAACGACCGTAATTTGAACGGCTTAACAAACTAACGACCTAAAACATATTTAACCGCTGGAAAACTTGATTAATCTAGTTAACGACCGTAATTTTAATGACCTAATAAATTAACGACCTAAAATTATAATGACTTAACAAATTAACGACCGTAATTTTAATGGTTTAATAAATTAACGACCTAAAACTATAACAAATTAACGACCGTAATAGCCCACTAATTTCGACCAAAATTTTAACGACCTAACAAATTAAAGAACGTAATTTTAATACCTAACGACTAGTTGATACATAACGACCGGTTGGTTATATTTTAACGATCATCACATATATAATTTAACGTTCGTGATGATAAAACCAAGCGTTTATATTTTGTTAAAATAAATGTGGAAATTTGTTAGTCAAAGTGAATATATATTCTTTCCAAATTTAACGATATATTATAGGCTAGTGATTTAAATATGAACAATCCAATAAAACTCACCTATTTAAGCTTAATATGGTCCTTCCATCATGGACGTTCAACATTTGATCTGACGGATGTTAGGAGTTCTTACTCCCTACTCTAAGAGAGGTTCCCACCAGATCTGACCCTATATATATATATATATAAATATCTTATTTTTATGAATAGTGAATAGTAATGAATAGTTTATGAATAGTAATTTATATATATACACCTTTTATCCCTTATTTTTTAAATTACAAAAAGGATCCTAAAATCTTATTTCATCGTATTTCAAATGGTGTAGGAGAAATAGGTTACTATATTTTGTTCATATAATCTACAAAGAACGAGCAATGAGAATTAAACAAAAGTTAGAATAGACAACGGGACTAACTCGGTTTAGTTTTGGGTTTGAATCAAACTCGAATTCAACCTTGAGTCTTCTAGGATTTCGGCAACATCGATGTCTTTAACGGTGTCTAAGAAATTACAAGAGATTAATTAGAACCAAAATAATTTTGAATTGTTATTTAAAAAAGGTTAGTTAAATTGAAACATATTGTCAACGCATGTACAACATTATTTAATTTTCAAGTTATATTTAAACTAAGGTGTTCACCGGTCTAAACCGGACCAAAACTAGAGGTTGACCAATTTTTGCACCGAAGACCGGAATATACCGGGACGGTCTTGTTTAGGTCCGGTCTAATACAGTCTGATTTGATTATAGACCGTAATTTAACCATTAATTGTTTTTTTTATAAGTTTTCTTGAATGATTGTGAAGATGTGGATTTTGATAAAAACATATAAGTAATGAATAGTAATATGTATATATATGTAAATACCCTTTTTTCAAAAGGACCAAGAATAATGAATGATCACATTTATGTAATTATCTTTTTTTTTCTCGTCTTATTAAAATTTACAATTCTATCCTTTTAATCACTCGATAGTAATGAATAGTATCATATATGTAAATACCTTTTTATTTGTATCATTTTAAAATTTATAAAACTATCCTTTATAAACGGTTGATCAATGCATAACCTTAAATGACTTGTATAGAGCGTAAGAACCTTTTTTTATATGCATAATGCATTAAGGCTTGCTTGTAGCGGCAAATGAAAACAATTCATGAATGGTTTAATATAAACGAGTGGAGTAAACCCAAATCTCTAGCACCTTGTCAATTGCCACAACTAAACAAGGACACATGTGTGCAAATGCATAAACTATAACTTATTTTTGGACATTTGTCTCAATATATGATCGTAAACAACAAACTTTCAAGTAAAAAATACTTTTTTTTTCTTTTTCATTAGCTCATTCATTTCTCACTAAAAAAAATGATTGTTTTTCTCAAAGCCAATTATAGGAAAATTGGAAAGATTTCCCCTCTAATCCTATTATATTACATTTGAGAGAGAAAAAATAACATAATTCGAACATATAAGTTTCAACGCACGCATCGCACGCGTTTCGATCTAGTTAATATATATATATAGGGTTTGGACCATATATAAAGGATCTTAAGGTCAAAAGTGGAAAGGACTTTCTGTAAGAGCCTTAGTCTTTCGGACCGAGTTTGGACCTTAGCCGAGATTAGCTTTGGCCGAGATTGGTCTTTCCGCACCCGCGGGCATGTCTGTTGCCCCTGCGGGTTTCCGCCCCTGCGGCTCATGGAACCGCCCCTGTGGTTTCCGGCGGCTGAAGCCGGTTTTGTTGACTCCTTTGACCCGTGCTTTACCCTTTGCCTTACTTCTTTCTTTTCCTTGCTGAGCAAGGGTTACCTTCTTCACTTCCCCATTCCAGACCCTACGTCCTCCTTGCTTCTCCTTCATCCTTCTTGATCTTGTTCTTGATCTCTCTTGAGTTTGGTAGTGTTTTGGTGTGTGTTGTTGATGTTGGTTGATGAGGTGCTTAGTTGCTGAGCTTGTGATGCCAGCTGAGATAGTGCTTGTGCTCCTTTTTTGCCTAGACCTTCAGTAGTGATAAGTGATCTTGCTTCTCCTTCTTTCTTTCCTTGATTCTTCCTTCCTTAGCTTAGGATTAGATGTATTGATTATAGATTAATGTTGGAATGTGTATGTATATGTATGTGAGTGAATTTGGATGAGAGAAGACGTGATTTGATCACGTGAAGAGCCGAAGAGAAGCCGCGGATCATGTTCTGCACCGTCGCCGCCCCCGCGCCTGGAAGCCGCCGCCCCTGCGGAAGCCGTGCCGCAACGCCAGCGCCAACGTCTTGCCTGTGTTGCCTGCGTCCCGTGTCACCGCGCCTGCGGCTGATCCCTGCCGCGCCTGCGGTGTTGTCTACTCCGCTCCTGCGTCCCTTGATCACGCAGGTGCGTCTTGTCCCGGGACTACCTATAGTTGGGTAGGTCATTTCCTTTCCTAGTATGAGGGAACTAGTACCATGCTAGGTATCGGGTGATGATGAGTATGATATAGATATGCCGGTTAGGGCTTTGAGATTTACGAGTTGGATATGAATCCTTATGGATCCCTTGGGTCTAGGTGTGACCCCTTTTGTGTGATTGTAGATTGATATGTATATATGTATGCCTTGTATAGGCCTGTTGTCCTCTAGATTGGAGTGGACGTATTTGAGAGTTGATCATAGTTGGGATTACTTCCGAGATTGAGGTAAGTCCATAGGACTTACTTAGCTACTATCCATATATTGGATGTATGCTTGAGTGGTGTTTGTTTATGCTTTGTAGCATGTGATATGGTTCAGTACCGACTTATATTATATTGACCGCCCATTGTAGTCGCCGTGATAACCTTTCCCTTTCATCCCGTAGTGGAGATTGGGAGGTTCTCTGTAGTCATGCCAGATCTGGTATACCGGGAAGGTCCCTCACCACTCCCATAGGGTACACGAGAGGTGTGCCGATACTACTCCAGCTGGCTATAACACCTAGAGGCGAGGATTATATTCCTCGTGTCACATATATTCATATACATTTATTTATACGATTGAGTGATTGGACTTATTAAAAGATAATAACCGGGAAATGTGTGAAAGCATGTTGATATGTTATAATTTCTGATGTGTGTTTGTGCTCTAGCATCTTCCTAGATATGTGTATAGTTAGGTAACGGTTTTATACCGTGCTGTAGATCCTTTTTAGGAGAGTTGCAGATTGATCCAGAGGGGTTATCCGCTGAGGGCTCGGTACACAGGGTCGATATCGTGGGATTATGGGGGTTTTATGTTGTACGGTTATGTATTTTGATTTTGTACTCAGCGGTTACACTGTATTACCTTTTGACACATATGTATACATATCAATTTTATGTTTTGTTTTAATCTATTGTGTCTTGTTGTAAGATTCCAGTGAACTTGTTGTCAGGCTAGGGTCAGGATCCATTGTGAGATCCTAGCCCAGTAGCGCCTCGAGTCTTACGGATTCGGGGTGTTACAAAGTTGGTATCAGAGCCCAGGTTGACAACAATGGCACTTGTAATCTGCGATAAAGGTCGAATAGATAAATAAACAGAACCCGAAAGGGGTCTGACTTTTCAAAAGATTTTGGTTTTGAAATGAGTACAAATGTTTTGGGATACCGTGTACGTGAGCCATCGCCCCTCTGAAGATCTCGATAGTATAGATATATATAGATATTCTGTTGTGATTAATTTGATATATATCTATACATATGGCATATATATAGCTTGATAGGTTAAGTGTACTTGTTCTGCAGATGGCTCAGACTAGAGTTGTATCTGCAAATGGACGAGGTAAGGAGAGATCCCCTCTTCCACCAGTAGATGTAGGACATAGTCAGATTCCGGCTGATGATCCATCTGTAGCGGAGGAGGTTCATGAGGTTGCGGTTGAGAGTGTCGTTCCCGAGACTGGGAACGGAATAACTGGGAGACATATACACAGCGAGTCCAGTCTGATAACTCGGGTTATGTCATTATGAGGGGTCCAGAGCGGGTAGATGTACCCCGGATCTGCCAGCACTTGGGGAATCGTTTGAAGGACTTCATAGAATTACTCAGGTGCCAGTTATACCGGCAGGTGTTGCTGAGGTTACTCAAGTTTCAGAGGAGCATAGAAGGCCTGGGAAGAGACAACGAATTGGGCAGACCAGCGTGCTGGTAGAGTTGTTGATTCTGAACTAAATCGGAGACGTCCAAGTTACCCGCAGCGGCAATGGTTGCAGCTACGGGTCGACGGTGTTTTAACTGTGATGATCCTGGACATCTACGACCAGCGTGTACGAAGCCGTTAGTAACTTGTTCTACTTGTGGCAGGCGAGGTCACATAGATATTTTCTGTAGATGGGGTGGAGTTTCATCTCAGCAGGATACTGGTGGATTTACTGGTTTAGGGCGAGGTCAGAGTCGCCAGAGTCATTCCCCATCTGCACCAGTTATAGATAAGGGAGTATAGTGCTTCAACTGCAGTGAGTATGGAACATATGAGGCTAGAGTGCACGAGGCCATTAGTGACTTGTTTTACCTGTGGTAGACAGGGTCATAGAGCCGTTTACTGCCGCCAGGGCGGAGCAGGGTTCTTCTCCTGCTAGTGTAGCGGGAGGTGGGCAGAGGCCACCTCGCAACAGCAGCAGATACATGGGACAGACAGAGAGTCCCAGATCGCCCTACGACTCAGGGATCTGCTCTCTGGGCCGAGTAGAGGCAGAGGTCGTGGTGGAGCACCACTGATACCAGAGGCCCACAGGGTCGTGTTTTTGAGCTGAGGAGTGTCAAAGGAGCCAGCTACACCGGACTGCTACAAGTACTACTTGATTCATGTTTTACCTGTTAGAGTTTTATTTGATATTGGAGCTACACATTCTTTTATTTCTGATGCCTGTGTAGAGCGTCTTGGTTTAGATACTGTTAAGGGGATGCCCTTTATTATAGGGTTACCAGATGTGGTAGGGTCAGAAGGCACCCGTGAGATTCACGGTTGTCCCATTTCTGTAGGGACCCGTGTGTTACTAGTTGACTTCTTTGTCATGCCATTAGAGCATGAAGAAGTCATTCTAGGTATGGACTGGATGGATAGACACTCTGCAGTCCTAGATGTAGGTAGGAGGACTGTTACCCTCTCTACCGAGTTAGGTCAGATAGAGGTTTTCCGAGGTTGGGACCTTGAAAGACAGGTACGGTTATTAGTGTTATCGCCGAACTGATGCAAAGGGATGCTTTGGATGATAGGAGAGAGTTCAGCTGTAGAGGACATCCCAGTTGTTTGTAAGTTCACAAATGTGTTTGCTGAGCCGTCCAGTTTGCCGCCTCAGAGGAGTGTGGATTTTGGCATTGAGTTAGAGCCTGGTATGAGACCGATCTCAAAGGCCCCATACCGGATGGCACCTGTCGAGATGTTGGAGCTGAAGAAGCAACTCGAAGAGTTGGCTGAGAAGGGCTTCATTCGCCCTAGCGTGTCCCCATGGGGAGCACCTGTCCTCTTCGTACGAAAGAAGGACGGATCACTGAGGTTATGTATAGATTACAAAGAGCTGAACAAGGTGACCATCAAGAACATGTATCCACTGCTTTGTATCGATGATTTGTTAGATCAACTTCAGGGAGCGACTGTATTTTCCAGGATTAACCTGCGTTCCGGGTATCACTAGCCGAGGGTGAGAGAGCAGGATGTGCACAGGACAGCATTCCGGACCAGATATGGCCACTACGAGTTTGTAGTGATGCCATTTGGGCTTACAAATGCCCCAGCCGTCTTTATGGAGTTGATGAACAATATCTTCATCGACTTCCTGGATCAGTTTGTGGTGGTTTTCATTGATGACATTCTAGTATACTCTCGCAGCAGAGAGGAGCATGCAGGACATTTGAGGACTGTATTGCAGGTTTTGCGGGATAGAGAACTTTATGCTAAGTTCTCTAAGTGTGAGTTTTGGATGCCAGAAGAGGTAGCATTCTTGGGTCATGTGGTTTCAGCTGAAGGGATCAAGGTGGATCCAGCGAAGATAGAGGCAGTAGCAGCATGGACTACACCGACGAACGTCAAGGAAGTACGTAGTTTCCTTGGCCTAGCCGGTTATTACCGACGCTTTGTCGAGGGATTTTCTGTGATTGCCCGTCCACTGATGAGTTTGCTGAGGAAGACTACCAGATTTGTGTGGTCTGATTAGTGCATGCAGAGTTTTGAGGAGTTGAAGAGGCGTTTGACTTCTGCTCCTATTTTGGCACAGCCATATGGTATAGAGGATTTCGTGGTATACAGTGATGCATCCAAGCTAGGCTTGGGATGTGTATTGATGAAGCGGGGCAGAGTGATAGCATATGCGTCTCGACAGTTGATGAAGTATGAGGAGAACTAACTGACTCATGATCTGGAGTTGGCAGCGGTAGTTCATGCACTGAAGATCTGGAGACATTACATGTATGGTGCTACATGTCAGATCTTCACAGACCATAAGAGTCTTAAGTTTATTTTCATGCAGCGGGAATTGAATAACCGCCAGCGTAGGTGGCTCGAGCTGATCAAGGACTTTGATTTAGAGATCCTGTATCATCCAGGGAAGGCGAACGTTGTCGCCGACGCCCTGAGCAGGAAGACGCCTCGAGAGCAAGCGATTGCGAGATTGACAATTCAACATCAATTGTAGAGAGATCTGATCTGGTTAGAGTTGGACATCCAGTTTCCTGATGAGGATGCCCGGCTGAGTACTTTAGAGGTTCTACCTGATCTGTTGGGTGAGATCCAACACAAGCAGGAGACCTGCCCGACCTTGATGAGGATTAGAGAGTGGATGTTTCGGGATGAGGCACCACAGTTTCTTCTGGGAGCAGATGGAGTTGTGAGACGCCGTGGTCGCGTCTGTATACCTGCTGATACAGAGCTGAGACAGAGGATTTTACAGGAGGCTCACTGTACACCTTACTCTGTACATCCAGGTACGAGTAAGATGTATCAGGACTTGAGACGTTTATATTGGTGGGGAGGGCTGAAGCCCGATGTGGCCAGATTTGTGGCACAGTGTGCGACCTGCCAGCAGGTCAAGAGAGAGCATAGCAGACCTGAAGGTGAGCTCCATCCACTTCCTGTTCCACAGAGGAAGTGGGAGGACGTCACCATGGATTTTGTGACTGGGCTGAGGCTGAGCCGGAGTTTTGATGCCATCTGGGTCATAGTGGACAGATTGACGAAGACGGCACGTTTCATTCCTATTAGGGAGACGTGGCCGGTAAGCATATTAGCTGAGGAGTACACTAGGCAGATAGTGAGACTCCATGGTGTACCGAGGACGATCGTCTCAGATAGAGATGGACGATTTACCTCGAGATTCTGGCAGCAGATTCAAACTGCTTTGGGGACAAGTTTGCACTTTACTACTGCGTTCCATCCTTAGACAGATGGTCAGTCAGAGAGGACCATTAATACCCTGGAGGATATGCTGCGAGCTTGTGTGTTGGATTGGGAACAAGTGTGGACGGATCATCTCCCACTTGTTGAGTTCTCATACAACAACAGCTGGCATGCATCTATTGGGATGGCCCCATATGAGGCACTGTATGGACAGAGATGCCGTACCCCGTTATGTTGGGATGAGCAAAGCAGTGTTAGTGGTTTAGCACCTGATCATATTCAGGATGATATGGCTCGAGTAGCACTGATTAGAGAGAGGATGCTGACCGCTCAGAGCCGTCAAAAGTCTTATGCTAATAGGAGGCGTAGACCTCTAGAATTCAGGGTTGGAGCCCATGTGTGGCTGAGAGTGTCCCCGACACGAGGTGTTAGGAGATTTGGCATTAAGGGGAAGTTGAGTCCCCGATATGTCGGACCGTTCGAGATTCTGGATTGGGTTTGGAGCGCAACATACAGAATAGCTTTGCCTCCGAGATTAGAGGGTGTTCACCCTGTATTTCACGTGTCTCAACTGAGAGAGTACATACCGGATCCGAGACACATCGTGAGTTATGATGATTTAGTGGTTGAGCCGGACCACACCTTTGTTGAGCACCCTATTGCAGTCCTAGAACGAGGTATGAGACGCCTGCGTTCGAAGGACATTCCTACGCCGAGGATACAGTGGTCGAGACGAGGACCTGATGAGGCTACATGGGAGACTGAGGATAGTATCCAGAGGAACTATCCAGAGTTCTATGCTGAGTTAGATGCACCAGTAGGATCACCGAGTAGATTTTAGTACTATCTTTGTGAGTATTATGTGCTTATATGCTTATATGCTATGATGTGTTTACTTTCATACTAGCTTTGATGTGATTATGATCTTATTAGATCTTGTTGTGCTAGTATGATTATTGTTTATAGCTGGAGATGGTTCTTTCCTCCATGCTATAGTGATATGATAGGTTTAGCTGGAGATGGTTCTTTCCTCCATGCTACTTTGATGGACATAGTAGTGCTGGAGATGTTCTTCCTCCATGCCTTTCTGTTACGGATATGATTCGGCTAGAGATGTGATTCCTCTATGCCTTGTGATGTGTTTATAGTTGGCTAGAGATGGTTCCTCTAGGCCTTGGATAGTTTTTTGATTGCTGGAGTTGATGAGTTCCTCCATGCTTATGTTGAGGTTATAGAGAGAGTGTACCTCAGCTTTTGAGTCCGAGTGGTTTCAGGACCTTGCAAGTTTCGGGACGAAACTTGTTTTTAGGGGGGTGAGATGTAAGAGCCTTAATCTTTCGGACCGAGATTGGATCTTAGCCGAGATTTTCTTTGGCCGAGTTTAGCCTTTCCGCACCCGCGGGCATGTCTGCCGCCCCTACGGGTTTCCGCCCCTACGGCTCAAGGAACCGCCTCTGCGGTTTCCGGTGGTTGCAGCCGGTTTTGTTGACTCCTTTGACCCGTGCTTTGCCTTTGCTTTACTTCTTTCGTTTCCTTGCTGAGTAAGGGTTACCTTCTTCACTTCCAAATTCAGCCCTTTCACGTCCTCCTTGCTTCTCCTTCATCCTTCTTGAGCTTGATCTTGGATTCCTTAGAGTTGGAAGAGTTTTGTGTGGTTTTTGTGGTGGTTGATGAGCTAATGTGCATGGCTGAGCTTGAAAACCAGCTGAGGTGCTAGTGGTGAGCAGTCCCTGGTTAGGCCACAACTGTGGTAAGCCTTCTTCTCCTTCTTCTCTTCCTTCTTCCTTTGATTCTTCCTTCCTTAGCTTAGGATTAGATGTATTGATCATAGATTAATGTTGGAATGTGTATGTATATGTATGTGTGTGAATTTAGATGAGAGAAGACGTGATTTGATCACGTGAAGAGCCGAAGAGAAGCCGCGGGATCACGTTCTGCACCGTCGCTGCCCCCGCGCCTGGAAGCTGCCGCCACTGCGGAAGCAGTGCCGCAGTGCCCACGCCAGCGCCAGCGCCTTGCCTGCGTTGCCTGCGTTGTCTGCGTCCCGTGTCACCGCGCCTACGGCTGATCCCTGCCGCGCCTGCGGGTTGTCTACTCCGCGCCTGCGGGTTGTCTACTCCGCTCCTGCGTCCCTTGATCACGCAGGTGCGTCTTGTCCCGGGACTACCTATAGTAGGGTAGCTCATTTCCTTTCCTAGTATGAGGGAACTAGTACCATGCTAGGTATCGGGTGATGATGAGTATGATATAGATATGCCGTTTAGGGCTTTGAGATTTACGAGTTGGATATGATCCTTATAGATCCCTTGGGTCTAGGTGTGACCCCTTTGTTTGATAGTAGATTGATATGTATATATGTATGCCTTGTATATGCCGTGTTGTCCTCAAGATTGAAGTGGACGTATCTGAGAGTTGATCATAGTTGGGATTACTTCCGAGATTGAGGTA
The DNA here is from genome assembly GCA_002319775.1 of Fagopyrum tataricum. Taxonomy (NCBI): domain Eukaryota; kingdom Viridiplantae; phylum Streptophyta; class Magnoliopsida; order Caryophyllales; family Polygonaceae; genus Fagopyrum; species Fagopyrum tataricum. The sequence goes on from CM008285.1 coordinate 34,438,830, forward strand.
AGTCCATAGGACTTACTTAGCTACTATCCTTATATTGGATGTATGCTTGAGTAGTGTTTGTTTATGCTTTGTAGCATGTGATATGGTTCATTACCGACTTATATTATATTGACCGCCCATTGTAGTGGCCGTGATAACCTTTCCCTTTCATCCCGTAGTGGAGTCTGGGAGGTTCTCTGTAGTCATGCCAGATCTGGTATACGGGAAGGTCCCTCACCACTCCCATAGGGTACACGGGAGGTGTGCCGATACTACTCCAGCTGACTATAGCACCCAGAGGCGAGGATTATATTCCTCGTGTCACATATATTCATATACATTTATTTATACGATTGAGTGATTGGACTTATTAAAAGATAATAACCGGATAAATGTGTGAAAGCATGTTGATATGTTATAATTTCTGATGTGTGTTTGTGCTCTAGCATCTTCCTATATATGTGTATAGTTAGCTAACGGTTTTATACCGTGTTGTAGATCCTTTGCAGGTTAGGAGAGTTGCAGAGTGATCCAGAGGGGTGATCCGCTGAGGGCTCCGTACATAGGGTCGATATCGTGGGATTATGGGGTTTTTATGTTGTACGGATATGTACTTTGATTTTGTACTCAACGGTTACACTGTATTACCTTTTGAACATATGTATACATATCAGTTTTATGTTTTGTTTTAATCTATTGGTGCCTTGTTGTAAGATTCAGTGAACTTGTTGTCGGGCTAGGGTCAGGATCCATTGTGTGATCCTAGCCCAGTAGCACCTCGAGTCCTACGGATTCGGGGTGTTACACCTACGCCCCGGACCTCCCAACGGTCCTATCCCCAGCCTCGGGAACGATGCTCTCGGCGATGTCCTCTACGGGAACCTTAACTACTGGTGGATCCACAACTGGCGGGTCCGCAATGGGGATACATCCCCGACCTCTCGCGCCTGGAGGTCTTCCTTCTCGTCCCCGTATCGGGACGGTAGGAGAAAGAGGGGGTCTAGCCCTGGCGGGTCCTACGTAAGCGGTAGCTCTCGTACGTGCCATCTGATAGCGTATGACGTTTACTTAAGTATAATTGCGTAGGTACATACAAATCCACAAACATCCTAAGGTCATATATATATATAACTATATACATACTTCTAATCCAGAGATCCATGTCGCCGAGGTTTGCGGAAGGAGTGGTGGTCCCGTAGATTCTAACCCAAACCTGACTCATGCACATGATTTTGAAAACGAAAAGTTAGAACCCGTGTGGGTTCTGTTTATTCCTCATTCGGCCTTTAAAAAGATTGCGAGTGTCATTGTTGTCAACCTAGGGCTCTGATACCACTTTTGTAACACCCCAAATCCGCGGGACTCGGGATGCTACAGGCGAGACCTCACAATGGGTCCCGACCCTTAGCTTGACAACAATTTCACCGGACCTTTCCAACAAGGCACAAATAAAGGCGAAAACTCAAAATGTTTTTAATGTATGAGAAAACCGGAAAGTAAAGACTACAAAGTGGAAACTCAGCCGAGTCCTAAAAACAACATAACTCCAAGAAGAACCACAACCGTACAACATAAACCCACAACAAAACACAACCCAAAAACGTCCCCGTCTTATAATGTACGGAGACCCCGGCTGTCCACTCCTCCACCTCACTCGGCGGCATCCCTAACTTGCAAGTCATCTACACAAACGGTTTAAAACCGTTAGCTCATATTCGAAACATTAGAAAAGAGGTGAAGGCACAAGGACATATATATCACACAACATAAAACACGCAAGTCCGGTTTATTATCTTTTTATTATTAAGTCATACCCGTTCTAATTCAACTTCGGTTTGTGACACGAGACCACCGTGGTCTCGCCTCGGTCCCTACTTTCCGGCAAAGAATGGTACGGATGCATTCGACCATCTAACCCGCCGGGCTAGTCGCCGAGAACCTCCTAGACTTCCCGCAGGGCTAGGCAGATGATGTCACCGCCCGTTATCATACACTTGGGCCAAAATATATAAGGTCGGTGGTCCTATTTACCGGTTTAGTTGTTATAACAAGAACATAAACACACACCACCAAACACACATCATGCTAATACGTAAAATACGAGCTAAGTAAGTCCGGAGACTTACCTCGTCACCACACTCTCGCTTCCTTAAGGAGGAAGCCCACAACCTGCTCACAAGAGATATGCATATCAATACATACTCACGCTCAAGAAGTCTTAGACTTCACTCTAGTGATCTAAGCAAGATCACCTAACCCTCAAGCTAGGAATGCAACCTAGGTCCCAAGTACTCACCACACTCTCCACACATGAAAGCAGCTCACAACAGTTTATAACCTCACAAGATATTAATCCTCAACCAAGGAGGAACAAGCTAGCCTAGAAGGTCCATCATGCTCACATGCTCATATCCATCAACTATATCGAGCCTTAAGGGCTCCTAGGTCCACAACCACTAAGTGGCATTCTCAAGCTACTTTAGGCCATCTTAAGCATGCTACTAGCATGATTCAATAACAATACTAAGGAAGGAACGAAGAGGAGAGGAGAGGAGAAGCCTACTGTTGCAGAAACCACAACCGCGGAGTCAGCTGGCGCCCCCTGCGAAATACAGAAGCCGCCCCCGCGGAACCAGGAGCCGCACCCGCGGTTGTCCGGAGTCGTGTGTTTGGCGCCGCCCTTGCAGCCGTGCTGAGCCGCACCCGCGGCCGTGCTGAGCCGCACATGCGGCCGTGCTGAGCCGCCCCTGCGGCTGGCCGCTCCCGTGGTCGTGAAGATCCGCCCCCGCGGGTTCTGTGCATAACGTCGTCTTCTTCATTTTCAATCGTGGATCCTTGGCTCCAAAGTCCTTCTTCTTTTGTTGGATCTTCTCCAACCACCCACCACTGGTCTTAGGCACCTCTCCTCGACCTAATCGTGCTAAGAACACATGCATGCAAAGGACTTGAGTGAAAACCTCTCAAAGCTTCATCCATGGCCATGGATGAAGGAGGGAAGAAGAAAAGGGTGAGAAGCCATGGAGAGGAAGGAAGGAAAGAGACTTACCACACCTGATCTACACTTCTCCTTTTGCAGTCCACACATGCAAGCTCCTCAATCACAATGGAAGAGAAGAGAAGAGAAGATAATGGAGGAAAAGAAATGACGTGAAAGGAGCAAGGGAGGAGAGAGAGAGGGGGGACAAGGGCTGCAATGTGGGGAGGGGAACTGACCTCTTGTCACATCACCACGGAACGAGGGGTCGAAAATGACCCCTTGTCACTTCGGCTCAGAACGAAGGGTCGGAAAGCGGAAAAAAAAGGAAAACCGACGGGTCGGCCTCGGAATTTTAGGAATAAATCCCGGCACTCGGCACCTCGTGCTTGCGGGAAGATCTATAAAACGCTTTAAGTCCGGAATAAAATTTTCGGATGTTACACATGACTTAGATTGAACCGTTCCAGAATGTCTTAGATGTACCTGTGTTGATTAAGGAACAAACCGTCGGGGAGAGAAGTCACTTCAACACCGAGAAAGTATTTGAGAGAGCCAAGGTCCTTGAGAGAAAACTTCGAGGTGACCTGCTTGATAATGTTCTCAATAAGAGATGTGGAGGAGCCTGTGACCATGATGTCATCGACATAAATGAGGAAGAACACCACGCCAGAGGGAGAGTGAATGTGGAACAATGAAGTATCAGATGATGAGTTGTGGAAGCCAAGGTGAAGTAGATGATCACAAAGCGCCATGTACCAGACACTAGGGGCTTGCTTTAGTCCATAGAGTGCTTTATGGAGGAGACAAACATGTGACGGTTTGGTTGGATCAACGAATCTAGGAGGCTGAGACATGAAGACTTGTTCTTTCAACTGGCCTTGGAGGAAAGCGTCATTGACATCAAGTTGACGGAGAGGCAAGTGATGTGTCACCGCAAGATTCAGTATAAGACGGACGGTTGCGGGCTTGGTGACTAGACTAAACGTATCATCATAGTCGAGGCCTGGACGTTGGTGGAACCCTTTGGCCACTAGACGGGCTTTATAGCGATCAACCAAACCATCAGCCTTGTATTTAGTGCGTAATACCCACTTGCAGCCAACAATGTTGGTGGCCTGGGTAGCCGGAACAAGAGTCCACGTTTGATTGCGAAGGAGAGCAGTGAACTGTGTATTCATGGTTTCCCGCCATTTTGGGCTAAGCATGGCCTATTTAGTGGTGCGTGATTCAGGGATGGGGTGAAGGGAGGCGTGTAGGTTGAGCTTTTGTATAGGCTTGTGAATGTAGTTATGGGAGCGAGTAACAATGGTGCGAGGAAGGTGTGTAGGTGGCGGTGGTGGTTGGTTTTCGGGATTAGTGTGGGATATGGGAGAAGCAGTTGTGGAGCTTGGTAGGTTATCTGCATTAGATGACAAAGTGGGGGACGGGCTAGGAAATGAAGGTAACGACGTTGCTGAAGGTGCGCTTACATTAGTTGGGCCAGTGGGCCAAATGGGAAGGTCAATAGGACACCAATTATTGGGCTCAATTTCAGTGTGGGGTGGTGAATTCGGTACAAGGGAAGTGTAGGGAAATTGATCTCCCAAGAACTTGACCTGACGAGATACAAAGACACGTTTGGTTGCCGGATCAAGACAGTAATATGCATATTGAGATGGTGAGTAGCTAACAAACACATAAGGAGTGGACTTGGGATCAAGTTTGTGACTTGCATACGGCCGAAGCCAAGGGTAGCAGATTGACCCGAAGCTGCGGAGAATGGAGTAGTTTGGTGGCATTTTAAATAGTTTCTCAAAAGGATTAATGTTGGTTAGGGTTGCAGTTGGCAGACGGTTGATTAGATAAGTAGCAGTGGATACGGCATGAGTCCAGAACCGAAGAGGTAGGTGAGACTGGGTGAGCAAGGCAAGGCTTGTCTCAACAATATGTCGATGACGGCGCTCAACATAGCCATTGTGCTAAGGCGTATGAGGAGGGCTTGTTCGATGAGCAATGCCATTTTGAGCAAGGAAGGACTGAAGACCGATGTACTCTCCTCCATTTTCGGAGTATAGTGTGAGAATTGTATGACTAAGGTGCTTTTCAACAAGGTTTTTGAATCGAATAAACACTTCCTTAGTGTCAGATTTATTTTTGAGGGGATATAGCCATGTGTACTTTGAGAAGTGATCTACAAAGATCACATAGTATTTGTAATTATAATATGAATGAACAGGAGAGGTCCAAACGTCAGAGTAGATAACTTCCAATGGTTTAGTGGTAACAAGAGTAGAGGTTTTGAATGATAACTTGTGACTCTTATTAGTTTGACATGAATTACACGAATCAGAAAAAGATGGTAAACTTAATTTAGTGGATAAAAGACGAAAAGCTTTAGCCGTAGGATGACCGAGTCCATGTCTAGCTTTGCCTTCCAAGAGGAGGTTCTTGGTTCGAAGGTCCTTGACTAAGAAACAAGAGGGTGAGAACTCAATGGAGAAAGTATTGTCATTACAAAGTTTGTGGATAGAGATGATGTTTCGATGCATTTTAGGTACATGAAGAACATTTTGAAGACACAAAGATGTAGAGTTTGAATGAAGAGAGGTACTACCGGTGTGGGATATGGTTAAACCTGAGTTGTTACCGATCACAATCTCATCTGAGCCATCATAAGGGTAGTGCGTGGAGAGATTGTTGATGTCCGAGGTGACATGATGCGTAGCACCTGTGTCAAGGAGCCATTTGGAAGCAGTATTTTCTAGTGGAGGGAGAAGTGATGTAGTGTTGGCTTGGTGTGATGGGGTTGAGTTCGACTAGTTACGTGGTTGTCTTGGTGGTAGTTTAATAGATGGGTGAAGGTGTTGAAATGTGGAGCAACGAGAGAGGGAATGCCCTACAACATCACACCATTGACACTTGCCAAGGCATGTTTTTGAGGGAGGCCGGGTGTTTGTGTTTGAGGGAGTTGATGCCTGGCGATAGGAGGTTTTGGTGGTTGAGTTTGCAACAGCCGGGAAGTGAGTGATGTTGTTTCTGTGTCGAAGGGAGAGTTCCTTGTTGATGAGCTTCTCCATAAGTTCAGTGAACGAAATTGGAGAGTCTCGAGCATGGACGGTACCAATCACTGATTGATAGTCCGAGTCTAGGCCATCAAGGACACGATATGTGATGTCCTCAGCATCCATTGTTTTGCCAAGCATGGCAAGATCGATGACAACTCTCTGAATCGATTGCATATAAGTGACAATCGAAGAGGAGCCTTTGGTAAGGTGACGTAGTTGGTCTTTCAGTTGCTTGATGTGGCCTCAAGGGGGGGGGGGGGGGGTGGCGAAGGTTTTGGCCAGGACATCCCACGCAGCGTTGGAAGTGGTAGCATTGTTGACAAGGTGAGTGAGATTGGGTGTGATGGTGCCGATGATAGCCCCAAAAATGAGACGATCTTGTCTCAGCCATGATAGATAGGTTGGGTTTGGAGTTGGTGCAGTGGCAGCAATGATGGTGTCGGTTGGAGCCGGATGAGAGCCATCAACGAATTTGAATAAACCATAGCCAACAAGAATTGCTTCAAGTTGTAGTTTCCAGGATAGGTAGTTGGTGGAGGTTAGCTTTGTAGCATTTGGGAAAGAGACAATGATGAAGGGGTTGTTTGTGTCATTCTCATTAGGAATGGTGACTGATTGAGAAGCCATTGAAGCGGGAAAAAAAATTGGATCGATTTACTACTATGATACCATGTAAGAGATTGGAAGATATTGATTATTATTGATAGAGTAAGGTCCTATATATACACAAAGAGACAGCTAAAGTAGGAAGAGAATAAGCTAACATAGGAAAGAGAATATACATAGACCTAATATAGAGAACACATAAAATCATAAATTATATAGTTGCCTTATCACGGATGTGGGGTAAAAGACTCCATACCCGTCAGCTCCAAGAAAATTTGGCAATGGTCCGAAAGAGTGAAAGCGTGGTTTTTTATTTTTAAATATGGGTACTATTGGAAATTTTGTTTATGGACCAATACACGGTCTAGTTTTATAAAAAAATTGTTTGGCTCATCTCGCCTTTTCCTCTAGGTAAACGGATTACATATTGTTTGAACATCTTCCAGATTGCAAAGGTTTTTAAAGTTAATTAATCTGTTAAATTTGTTTGGGTTGGTTGGAGTCCCTCCTTGTTTTTCAGAATGGTGTTGAATTTCATTAAGATCTCCCATTAAAACACAAGGAAGGGTAGAATTCTAAATGAACGTGGAAAGTGAGTTTCAGAATTGATTCTTTGTAGATTCTTGTGGAGAAGTATAAGCAAAATTGATGTTCATCTTACGGTTAAGTCTAGTGCGGGAAAACTCAATACAAATGAATTCGTCATTTTTGAATGTGGGGTTTATAGATTGGTTTCTAAGTTGGTGAGCTTTCCAAAGGAGACATAATCCACCAGCCCTTCCAACAACAAGGCAATAAATAATATTGTCAAAACCAGCCAATCTCCAAAGACGTTCATCCGGTGGTGATTTAGATTTTGTTTCTACTAAGGCTATTATATTAATCTTGTGGATTTTACACATTGCATCGAATGAACAAACCATATTATACATAATATTTGTGTAAACATTGTGATTTTACTTTGTTTTTTTTTTCCCATTTCATACACAACATAACAAATGAACTTTGTGTTATGTATTTGTTCCATGTATTATACTTTTTATTGGTTGTTATACAAGTAAAAAAAAAAATTTATTTTTATTTTTATTTTTTTTGATACTATAGGGTAAGCGGTTAGGGAAAATTATCTCCTCGATACTCTTTTACCTAGAGCATCCTTCCGGATGAGTTCGTCCACTAATACCGTGGACGAGTTGGACGGGCAAAGGCAATCATGTCCCAACAAAGCAAGCTTGTCAGCTACACCATTGACTTCCCTAAACACGTGCCGGATCATTACCTGACAGAAACCTATTAGAATAGAAGAAATGTCAGACAAAATAAGATCTAGCTCCCAAGGAGGTTTCCACCTTTGCTTAATGGAGTTAATGACCAAGAGGCAATCTCCTTTAATCTCAATATTCCTGATCCCAAGATCATAAGCTCTAACAAGACCTTCTCTTAGCGCACATGCTTCAGCATGTTGGGCTGATATGTTACCACATCTTCCATAGCTAAGAGAAACTGTTAGAGCGTTATGATCCCTTAGGATAAATCCATAAGCAGAACTTCCAGATTCTTTCTTTGAGCCATCAAAGTTTAACTTGATAGCTTCTTTTTTTGGTTTATCCCAATGGATATTTCTTGTTATCCGAGGAATTTTGTTCATATGATTCCTACAATTTTTCTGGTCTTTTTTTTCATATGTTCCCATTCTTTAATATGTTTTTGGACAATTATTTATATACTAAAGAATCTTTGTTACAAATTTTTTTCTTTTCCTAGCATACCAAACAGTCCACCATGTAAGAATCAGGTATCTGAGGTCCCATTCAGAAAGTGTCTCTTTGATCCATCCAATCTTCTCTGCTAGTTTATTTTTGCTAAGATTAGCTGCTCTAATTGCATTTATAGCTTTGTCATTTAAATTACAATCAACAGTAAATTGGCATTTAAAAAACAGGTGGTCAGCTGATTCATATGAATGGTTACATAAACAATAGCTCATAGGTACAGGGACTTTTTGTCGTTCTAGATTCTCTTTCGTTGGTAATCTATTCATTGATAATTTCCATAGAAAGTTTTTGGCTTTAGGCAATATATCCATTTTTCAAATCCATTCGTTCAGACTAGGTTGAATTCCTTTTCTTAGGTATTGAGCATTAAAAGCTGATTTGGTCGAGAAATTCCCATCATCAGCTGGGGCCCAATAAAGTCGATCTTGGATGAATGTTTTAGGGAGTTGGTAGTTTTTACTGGAATTGACGATATCCATAGGGAGATTAGTCCCAATTTCTTCATCAATTTTTTCGACATCCCATTTATTTTCTTTGATAAAATACTTAACGTTCACCGTGTTATTTATCTCTTCCTTATTTTTACAACTCAAAATAAGGGGTTCTCCTCTAATCCAACAATCTTTCCAAAACTTAACATTGTTACCGTCTCCTACATTCCACCTAAATCCTAATTCAAATTCTGTTATAAGTTTCATAAGCTTTTTCCATTGCCAAGACATATTCCCCTTAGGGGAGTAAGTCCACGGAACATTTTCTTTAAGGTATTTCTAATTTACAATTTTAACCTAAATATTATTCGGTTCATTAACTATTTTTCATAGTAATTTCATTTGAAGAGCTTTATTCATTTCTTCAGCTTTTCTGATTCTTACTCTAAATTTTTTCGGTCTACAAGTAATAACACAACATAACATAGTATGTTATGAACTTTGTGTGATTTTACTTTAGTTTTTTCTATTTCATACGCAATATGAAATTCGTGTGATGTATTTGTTCAATGTATATGTTCAATATATTTTACTTTTTGCAAGCGAAGGAGTCAAGGAGCTGACCATATAATTCAATTTATAAGTTATAACCTTGAAGAAAATAAACCCTCGCCCTCTCGCACCATCATGTAAAGTGTTCATTTTGTTGCTCAGACGGCAAGACCGATAAGCGCGCGGGTTGAGCCAAATGCTCGAATTCAACTCGAGTGCAATCAATGGCAGCCCCAAAATCCAAAACCCTCAGCCTGATATTCCGCGCCCTCACCCGCAAAACCACCAGAATCGCTTCAAAACCCACCAGCATCGCCACAAAACCCACCAAATCCGTTGCTCGGTCCACCACTAAGTCCCCCAAGCTCGCTTCTTCATCGTCCAGTGCTTCTGATGTTTCTGATTCTGAACCTTTCAATCATTCTTGTGACGATGTTTGCTTATCTGTTTTTGAGAAGGATCAGTCGTCCAACGGCAGTACGTCGCTAAGCAAATTGGTTTCATACCACTTGAGCGACTCGGGTCCAGAGCCTTCACAAGGCGTTATTCAAGGTTCTGGTTTCATCCTTTGCTTCTCTTTTGTTTTAGAATCATTGTGATTTCCATGCATTGTTTCTTCAATTTTTATCATCTGCTGTTTAGGTTTAGGAAGTTCATCGGACAGCACTTGCCCTTAATCAATGTCTTAGAGCGATAGAGGTAGCTGTTGGAGATGAGAAATTTTTTGTCAATTATGTATGTCTTTTGGCATGACAGTATATATAAGCGTTTTGAATCGAATTTAAAAATGTACAGGAGGTTAGTGTATTGTTTGGGTGTTTGCAGCTGTAATTCCATTTGACTAGAAGCTTAGAGGAAGTGGTTCATATCATCTGCCTAATCATGAGCTACTAGCATTCATTTCTTTTCTTGTTTCAGAGTCTTTTGTGGACGAGGTTGCATGACGAGAACTAGAGTTTACAATTACTCTTTTTAGTGTTAAGAATCTTCATAAAATTTTCATGGATTACTGGAAATCAGTGTTTAGGTTGATCACTCAAGGATTGAGAGGCAGTTGTGACGCGAAGAGTGAGAGAGGTGTAATGAAGACTTATGTTGGAGAGAGGAAATTGGGTTTAAGGAAGCCCCCTCCTCCTCTATATGTGAAAAGCCTCGACACTTAGCTTGAAATATTAGCTTTATAATGATACTGCCTATTTTTATTGACATATTATTTCAAGTTATAATCATTTTGTTATTGTATTTTGTGGCGAATGCAGATGAGCATGTTGAGTTTTCAGATAAACCATTAGTGAGACAGGTCTCCTCAACTATTTCTGGTATAAACTTCATCTTTTATCTTTTAAAAACTTCTTAATGTTCAATTAGTTGCCCGAACACAATTAGTTGTCTGGGTGTTCTTAATCTTAGCCTAGTGAAATAATATATTTTAATCTCACTATTATATAGTTCATATTTTACCTTGTATGCTTGTTGGACATGCCATTTCCTTGTTTTAAGAGAGGTTTATTGTTTTTGAAACGATAGCATGTCCAATGCTTACAAGTACCAAACAGAGTTGGCATAGGAATATGAAGGTATATAATGCTCTTATCAATTTGACAGCCCTCCAGTTTGTCATGAACTATAGTTGATTGTGTATAGGAATCACGATTTCCTATCTGATTATGTAAAGACAGCCACATCTGTTCCTTTTACTCTCCAATTGTTCAATAGAGCCACATCTGTCAATTTGATTCAGGAGCTTGACTTTTAGCTATTCTGCCTGCCATGGTTATTCTAGGATAATGTATTAGAATCTCTTGCATGAGAAGTAAAGTTTATATCAAGTAGTGCAGTTATTTCAACTGCTGCTTCTTAACCATGTGAACTAAATTATCATTAACCTAGAAAAACAACTGCACTAGAATGATTATGCCTCTAAGTCTAATCTAAATCCACATAATTCTACTCTATAAATTACTGATCATCTAAAGGAAGATATGATTATTGTACCTGTACAATTTATTTGTAATTTTATATAAACAAAATAGCAAAAAAGCTAAGAATTAAGAAATTTTCATATAGAGTTCACTTCATAGGGCTATTTGCTCGTATAGGCTTGGCCGAACAAGGGTGAATATGGATGAAAAAGCCTTATTTTCATTAATAATGCCAAGTAGGGTATATTACGTTGGGCGGTTTGTTACAAGGTGCTCCATTTGCTCAGTGGATTTTCGTAGTAAGATCAAAGTAAGATATGAACAGTATTTAGGGCTGAAAGCTTATGGTTCATCGTTGTTAAAAGAACATTCACTAATCCGTTTACAAATTTGTCCCCTTCATTGAATGTGCCATTTAAAAATGATCCATGTTCATCTAGATTGATTTGCGTTCTCCAAGTCATTCCCATGCAAATATATTTGCTTGGAAAAAATTGATTGTAGGTTTGCAGGTAGACCACTTCAAACCCGGATCTGGATGGGCTTTGACCAAAAGTCAAGCCCGTTTATCCAGGCTGATCCCGGCTGCTGGACCCGGACTCTGGAGTGGTGTCTGAGCCCGCCGGGCTCCCTTATTTTTAATTATATCAATAATTTTCAATATAAATTTTTTTTAAAATATAATGTATTTAAGTTATCTTATGCGACATATATTAAATTTATTATAATTATGTTAATATATAATTATACATAAAATTATGATTATATCACGTAATATATGTCATTTAATATATATAATATATATTTATCTTAATATTTTAATCCGGGCAAGCAGCCCAACCGGGCTTTTTGGCTTGGCAAGATCTGACCCGGCTTTGTCCCATGTCCATACCCTCCTGTTTTTATGGGCGGACTGCACGGACTTGATGAGGTCTAATTGTAGGCTACCTAATGTGAACCACGGGTGTGAACCTTGGACTCCAATTGTGTTGACCCAATTTTTGGAATGTGAGTGATCCAACTCTCTTGAGTGACCCTAAATGTCATCAACATTAGGTTAGTCTAAGCTAGGATATTCTAAATCGGCACATAACAAGGGTATAAGGTAGGTTCCCTAGCCTGTTTTCTATCCCTGGTCAATACTCGGGAACTATGGGCTAAATCCAGGAACAAGACTCACGAGTTGCTTGAGAGTTCTCTTTCTAGGGTACTTAAGCCAACTTACAGAAGAATACTAACATAGATGCAAAATCCAAACACTCAACGACAAAACAAAACTAGGGTATTGGAAGCTAGATCAATAAAAGACACTAAGGGTGTGTTTGGCGTGTATTATTATGTAGCTTTTGTCTAGATTTTTCATATTTTGAAAGCTTTTGTGGTTTGGCATGTAAAGATTAGAGTTGCAAGATTAAACCAGGGGCACGTGCTTCAGGTAAACCATTAGGAGGAGCTTCGTCTTCACGAGCTCCTAGACCTCGACGCCGGACATCACCCACCATTGATCAGTTGGCCGACGACGTCCATCTGCTCCAGCTAGGACAACAGAGGATCGAGCAGCGACAACAGAGGATCGAGGAGAGGCTGACCGAGCAGGATAGGCGTTATTCTGTTTATGAGGGGATGTATGGTGACATCTATCGCCACATGTTCGGGCAAATCTATGACCCGAACAACCTGCACTACCCACGTGATCCACCTCCACCATTCGAGTAGATGCGTCGGAGAGCCTACTTCCTCTTTTACATTGTGAGTATTGTTTTTATTCCTTCTTATTTTTCACATTGGGGATAATGTGAGATTTAAGTATGGGGTAGGATGCTCGCAATTCTTTTAGCATGTTTCTTATTTTGTATTGCATATGAACAATTTCAGATTATTTGTCACACGTTTCTTTTGTGCATTGCATCAAAAAAAAAAAACATTTCTTATGTGCTTCTAGGATGATATGACTTCTATGATGACAATTGGTGTATGTTTATTTGGCTTTTGGTTTATTATTTTGAGTTTAAGGGATTTATGACATTTGCATGAATTTATTACTTTATTTGAAATTTATATGTTTTATGAAAATTGTCTTGTTTAATTGGATTGAATTTGGATAGTTGGAGCTATATGAGAAATTCTTATACATTGCATATGAATGAATTAGGCAATTCAAGTTCTTCTTCTCGTCTACCTTTACCATTGTTTAGCACCTCAAACATTGATTATATTTGTCTCTTTTTGACCTATCCTGGAATTAAGATTGTGAAGTTTGAAGGTGTGTGCTTAATGTGAAAAAGTGCTTATGTGATTTGTTTGAAGAAAAGAAAAAGGAAAAAAATAGATTACAAAGCAATACTATTTAGGGGATTGTTGGTTATGAAGATGAGTAACTCGGCACTAATCACATAATCGGGTGTTTGTGTCTTGCCAAAATCTGATTGGCTAAACATCCTAACGGGTGATTTGGTATGTGCAATAGGTGGAAGGTACGTGAAGAAAACTGAACACCATGCACCACTGCCATTCACTCAAGAGAGAGAGAGAGAGAAAGGAAAAGAAAAATTTGCAAAAAGGATGGATGTTGAGAAAAAGAAAAAGAAAAAAAATGAATGTGTTGTCCTACTTTCCGGATTACCACCATATTACCTATATACATCCTACCCTCATCACGTTTCTTAGCCTAGCCTTTTCTTTGTTAAGTATTATGATCTTTGTATACATGTATTTAACTTAATGGCTTAGACTTGAATTTTTCATGAAAATTAGGCAATGGTAATTTTTGTGATGATTATGAATTCCTTGCAAGGTTTTGATTTCCTTTCATGAAAATTAGACAATGGTAATTTTTGTGATGGTAATTTTTGTAGGTAATGTAACACCCCAAATCCGCGGGACTCGGGGCGCTACGGGCGAGACCTCACAATGGGTCCCGACCCTTAGCTTGACAACAATTTCACCGGACCTTCCAACATGGCACAAATAAAGGTCGAAAACTCAAATATGTTTTTAATGTATGCGGAAACGAAAAGTACGAAACTACAACTTGGAAACTCAGCCGAGTCCTCAAAACAACGTAAATAGATCCGAATTCTAACAAACGACAATATCCATAAAAGACGACATGAAAAGACTCAAAACATCTCCGTCCTATAATGTACGGAGACCCCGGCTGTCCACCCCTCCGCCTCACTCGGCGGCATCCCTAACCTGCAAGTCATCTACACAATCGGTTTAAAACCGTTAGCTAATATTCTAGGCATTAGAAAAACGGTGAAGGCACAAACACACCCATGGCACAAAACATAAATCACACAAGTCCGGTTCCTTATCTTTTATTATTAAGTCGTATTCCAATCTAGTTCAACTTCTTTTTGTGACACGAGACCCCAATGGTCTCGCCTCGGTCCCTACTTACCGGCAAGGAATGGTACGGATGCAGCCGTCCATCTAACCCGCCGGGCTAGTCGCCGAGAATCCCCTAGACCTCACTATGGGCTAGGCAGTATTGTCACCGCCCGTTCTCATACACTTGAGCCAATATAAACATATATATAAAGTCGGTGGTCCTAACTACCGGTTTCATCGTTATAACATAAAATAACACACACCACCAAACACACATCAATGCTAATACATAGAATACGAGCTAAGTAAGTCCGAAGACTTACCTCGTCCCAAACGCTATTTTGCAAAACGCTCACGCTTCCCTTGGGAAGAAGTACTCAACCTGTTCACAATAAGTGTATCATAAAAACCCGCTCAACTCGAGAAGTCTAAGACTTCTACACAAATGACCTACGCAGGATCATTTGACTCCCATACTAGGACCGAATCCTAGAGTCCAACATAATTACCGTCAATAATGACGTAAAGGCCAACTAGGTCTAAATCCGCTCATCACACTCCCTTAAGGTCTCGAAGGCCACTACTTGGCATTATTCTAAGTCATGCTAGTTCCAACCTATCATGATACTACCAAGCATATATATATATCGATGCGAATTCATGGCTTTTATTGGCTTCGGCTCCTAGCATGATACTATCCATTCGCCCATACGTTATTTGATCGTAAAACTGTAATATATCGAACCTATCATCAAACTCGTTCCTAAATTCCGAGGTTAAACTTGCTAACGTATCTTTCGGGGCAAATCTGCATTTCCTAAGACATGTGGGCCAAAACTGTAATTAATATAAAACTGAGAGACTTAAGTGTAATTATACCGAATAAGAGGGGGCCCGACCGAGAATAGCCCGAAGGTTGTCTATGCTCACTGCGGCGGCGGGGGAACGGCTCCGGCCGGGGAAAAGGCGGCTCCGTGGCCTCCCTTGGCGGCTGCAGACAGGTGGCGGACGTCCTCTAGCTCCGGCGAGGCAGGGCAGGGGAAAAGAGCCGCTGCTCACTCGAGGCCGAAGGGAACGGCGGGGCGTACGGAAGTGGCCGGAGTCGACGGGCTCCGGACGAGGCGCGGCGACGGCGTTTTCTTGGGTGGTAGGCTCCTCGTGGCGGCCGGCGAAGACTCGATCCAGAGAGGGAGGGGGAAGCCTCGGCCGTGGTGCAGCTTCCTCCTGGTTCCCGGCGACAGGTTCGAAAGGGAGAGGCTGGTGGCTATCCGACGAGCTCGAGGGTGCCTGGACGAAGAGAGGGAAGAGAGGGACGGTGGAGAAGGTGGCAGAAGGGAGGTGAGGTTGCCGGGCGTGGAAGAGAAGGGAGAGGAGAAGGCTGCTTGGGGAGTGAGCCGAGGGAAAAAGATGAGAGGAGATAGGCGTGCTTCTCTTGCAGGGGCTGGGCTAGAGAGGGGAGCAAGACCGAGGGGTCGGGTCGGCTGCAGGAGGACGAGGGGTCGGCTGGTCCTCTGCAGGCCTAGGCGCGGCTAGGCGGGCGGCAGCTAGGCTGCTCCAAAGCTGTAGCTGGGCGGCTGGCGTGAAGGAGGGGAGAAAGGGAGCGCCAGCGTGGAGGTGGGCCCGGTGACGTGGCGCCAGCTGGCGTGGGCCCGGGTGACAAGGAAAGAGGAGAGGAAAAGAATAGGATAAGGGTACGGGATCGAAACCCGCTAAAATAATCCCGTAACGGGTGTTACGGATCGGAAATATTTTCCGAACATTTCCGTAAAAATAATTTACGGTTTACGGTTGGAATAAAAGTCGGATATTTCCGTGGAATAATTTACGGAAATAGGAACAACACGATATTTTTATTTTCTAAAATTTCCGGACGTTACAGGTAATTTGGCGCATTTTGGAGCTAAAACGATGCATTTGAGGATCAAGTCTCGGAGTGGATGCTTAGGAGCGATCATACGAACTTAGGAAAGGAAAAGACGACGATTTTGGAGCGAACGAGACAAAGTACCCGAGTGAAGAAACATCTCGGCTGAGATCCATTTACCTCGGCCCAAGGTGGAAGTTTATGTTGCAATATCTCGGTCCAATCTCGGACCGAGATCCATGGTGACTCGACCGAGATCCCTATGACGCTGAAGATCGAAGATCGGAATCTCGGCCCCGACATGATCCATCTCGGCCCGAGATGCCGACCAAGATTCTTCTCTGAGCGTCGACTTTATTTTATTTCGGACTTTTTAGGCCAGCCCACGTCTTTCAACAGGTCTTAGGTTATAAAAGTAGGGTTCCGAAATTAATGAAGGTGTGATGTTTTTACCAAAAGGATTTATTCGGTGTGGAAAGGATCGTTCGTTAGAGGAGAACTCTTTTCGTGTTTTTCTTCTTAGTTGTACACACCATTGTTAGATTAGTTAGAGAAAGATTCAGCCTTTTAGTTTGTTTAGAGTTTTATTTCGCTTTGGAAGTTCAAGACAGTTATTTTTCAAGATTCAATAAAGTTTGGTACTTTCTTCATCCTGTTTTCCTATTTCATTTGTGTGCTTTTCTTTATTGAATTGAATTCAGATTTGATTATGAATATTATTAGTTAGAAACCTTTTATGGTTTCAAGGTAGTTAGAAAATTGTTTATACCTTGGACAATGATGGATTAATTATTCTTATTAATAGGTTGTGTAAATCGCTTTAAATCCTATGGAAAGGTTTGACCTTTGGCAGGTTTAAGATAACTCAAACCATTAACATAAGTTGGAATTGAGTCGTAATTGAGGTATTCCTTCTTAGATACATAAGATAACTTGTTCCAATGTGATAAAGGTTTAACCTTTATTGGATAGAATGTGTCATTATTCCTTCCTTTGAGACAATAATTCATGAGACGTAACTGTAAAGGGTTATTCGATCCTTAATTGAAGAAATAAGGTTTATTTATTTAATTCTCCCTCTTTACATTGAAAGCAATAGGTATTAGGCTGCGGACTTGTATGCTCTTGAGACGTAACTTTGATAGAACATTGATTTAAGAAACATTTATCTGTAAGCGCTTCAACCTTATATATATATATATATATATATATATATATATATATATATATATATGCTACGTGAGATTATATAATACTGAGTCCAATGTGTATAAATAATGATCTTAATCATTGGAACTATATTTTCTCTGCAATATATTTGTTTGTTATTTGTTTGTTGTTTGATTTTCAATCAATTCTAATAATTGATTGCAAATCCACCAAAACCTCTCAAAACCTTTTTGACTTTCTTTCCCTTTCTCTTCCAATCCCCTTCTTATTTTAAATTTATACTATTCTTTGTCAATTTTCACTTTCATCTAACTTAGTCCCTGAGATCGACCTCATAATACTTATTCTTTGCTGCATCCGATCCATACATTGTGGGTTCGCTGCAATAGAGTAGATATCACGAGAATATAAATTTAAAGCAGACTCGTTGTTTTGCTAACCTGTGGGTTTCTATCACTTTTGATAGAGATTTACAAGGGTGCAAAACCAGCGGACACTAGTTGTCGATCCTACGATGTATAACTTCTACCTTCTCTCATTTGTTTTGTTGACGGTGGGACTCGAACGAGTGACCAAGTGGGGAAGCTTTTCTGACAAGTGACACCTTTTGACATCGGTTAAGTAGACTAACTTACGATCCATTTTTCCCGGCTAGTCCCGAATCCGAGTCCTTCGGTTAATTTAATCCCATGGAATTTAATAAGAAATACTATATAATTAGTTATTATTGGTACGTGATATTGTACTCGCAGTTAATTAGCGGAAGTATTGGATTAAATATATATATATATATATATATATATATATATATATATATATATATATATATATATATATATATATATATACTAAAGTAGCTTACGGATTGCTGACGTGGCGCTCTATGGTTTCAGGATTTCAGCCAAATCATCATATATTACTAAATTGCCACTCCTTTTAAAATTATACGTAAATCTTAATTTGTTAAAAAAATATTTATTTTAAAACCTATTACTATCAATCAATATTATCTATTTTTAAGTTTTTTATTTTAAAACCAAATTAATATAATCTATTTTCGAAGCCAAATTCCAATATATTAATAAATTTCCATTATTTATATTAGAAAATTTTAAAATAAGTAAATAATTGTGTACAGTATTTCAACCAAAATCAATTCAGAATAAAATTGTTAAATTTGTTACAAATCTCCAATGTATATCCAATATCCATTTTTCAAAGAATTGTTAACATTAAATATTTTAAAGTAATCCGAATTTTTTAAAAAAAAAAATCCATTTAAGTTAAGCTTAGCTTTTGTTTAAAGATTTATATATTTCGGTGCATTTCTATCTTCCTTAACAACTTAGATCTTCATTATATTAAATCTTTTTTTCTTAAGAATTTCAGCCTCCTTACGGTTAAACTATATTCTCAATTACATGATTTAAATCGGATTATATATCATTCACTTTTATTACCGAATAATTTTTTTAAAATGCGTTCTTTTTAACAAAATGTCTATTCACCCGAATCAACCCTATATATATTATAAATACCCGTGCAGGGCACGGGAAACTAGTTTATATATATAAGTAGACCCGAAGCAGAGTTAATTCGATGAATTAATTCCGTTAAATTTAATAGGAACTTATTGTGTATTTAATGGTTCAATACATGTTATTGGAATCGTATATACTAAGAGAAATATTGGAATGATGAAGGATACCTATCTAAGTAGAAGACGGAACCTCAAGTTAGCGGATCGAGCAAAACGTACTTTACTTTTAGGACCGGAACGAGAATAGAGAATAGGTGAACGATTGGTAATATTGGATTTTGAGGCTTTCCGAGTTAAGTATAAATTAAGAGGATGATGAGGCTATGAATAAGGAAACGTGAATAGGCGTGTAGGTCCCCGAACCGAGAATGGATAAATATTGGAACAGGATAATCAGATCTTTAGCTCGCAAGATCGCGAGACTTTGAGACCATTACCGTTAAGGTGAGTTCGTAGGACTCACTTAGATACCATTTAATACTGAGTGTACATTAGGGTAGTGTGTGTTATTCATGTGAAATAAAATGAACGGATTAGACCCCTGTACTTTAATTGATAAGAGAGACACAAGCGTATGATAACGTGCTGTAACCGTCGGTCTGGGCCGATGGTGCCGGAGGATTTCCCCGCGACCAGTCCAGTAGTGTATATGGGAAGAGGTACATACACCAGTCCTATTGGTTAACGGGGACGGGGGCAAGAGTCGGGAGACTCTTGTGTTACAAGAAAAAGATGGAAAATATATAGAATGGATAAATTCACGTAATGAAAGATAATAAACCGGGACCTTGAGTGTGATGGTATATTTCTTGATATGTGTGTTGTGCTCTAGTGACTTTTAGTATTAGAATTGTAGCTAACGGTTTTTACCGTGTTGTTAGATATTGCATGTTAGATCTCTACCGAGAGATCAAGAGTGAAGTGGTCAACCGGGTTTCCGTACTAGGATCGGGTTCTTTGGTTATCTTTTGAGTTATTTATTTCTGCAGTTTACTTTTATCGTTAGACTTACTCGTCCTAGAGATTGGTTGTTGATATGTTTAGTCGTGTCTTTATACTTTGAGTACTTTTATTTAAGATTTAACGTTTTAATATTTGTGTCTTGTTGCAAGGTCCGCAGTGATTGTTGTCAAACTAAAGCCGGACACACTGTGAGGTCCTAGCCGGTAACGCTCCAGATTCTCAGAATTCGGGGTGTTACAGAACTAACCTTATCATTACTAGTCTCCACGTCTCGCGATATCGCCAGTCAAAGACCGATTATCCTAATCAACATTTATCAATCTTAGGACTCGTTCACCCTTAATATTATTCGAATTATGATCCTACATAATCAGGGTATGATATCTAGCATCGATACCTTGACTTACTTAAACAACTTAGGTTCGGGGACCTACACGTCCATTTCCAATTCTCTTATCGTCATCATAGTAGTTTCACCAAAATTCCGTTATCTCGGGATCCATATTAAATCTCACATTATCAATCCGCTTAACTCTTCAAAATTTTCAATTCGGCTCCTCTAGAGCACATTCCGTAATTTATCCGTCATTTCATGAATATTTTACGAACTTTGAAATTCCTCATTATTCTAAGATTATCAATCTGTTCAATCTTCTCGTTCCGGTTCCATTCACACACCTTCTCAATTCCGCTAAATCCAAAGTTTAATTAGCTAAGAGTTTGTACTTCTTCTATCATTACTAAACCGCTTAATTACTCACGGTTCACGTTCCGATTCTTATAACATTTTAGTTCACAATTTGATATAGTCATACCATTCTAGTTAATCCAATTAATGTCTAACTTATAATTCCTCTCGATTAACAACTTGTTAACTTCACTAATATATATAATTAAATTATGCTGAAGAATTACTAAAATATATTAAACTCATAATTAATATATTGGAATAAGAATAATTTTAACGGAATTTAATGCAATGAAAAGGAAGCGGTTTCGGGATCTACGTGAATTAAATCGGATTGGAAGTAGGTTAACCGGCGTCAAGGCAAACTGGAGCGGTTAAGTCTCCGGTTCGATCCTCGGGAACAACACAAAACATTCAGCCCCAACATCCCTTGGTCACGGTTCGAAACCTACTAGTGGTGAAACGATATATTTTATTAACATCATAGGGAAGAGACCATAACGTCTTGGGTTCGAGCACTACCATCAGCAATGGGTGACAGTTTACTAACCCAATGGTCACGAGTTCAAGTCTCCAGGGAAACAAGTGGGCAGGTGGAGGAAAGAGCATGACATGGGTAACGAGTTCGAAACTCGTTGCTAGCATTCGTTTTCACCAGGCGGCGACACTTGCACACCAACACACAACATCCCAAGTTCGATACTCCTGAGACGTCACTTGGCACTATTCTTCTCCAACTTCCCTCAATTCTGGTATTCGTTATTAACAGCGTGAAGTTGGGAGGGAGGGCTACCAACATTAATGGCAAGGTTGAGAGATGGAGAACCGAGAATTAACAGAGAAGGGGAAGGACAGTGTGGGGTTGGTCGAGCCGTCGGTGAGGAATGGCAGTGGTGGTCGGCAATTGAGCAGGGAGGGGTCGTTGAGGGTTACCGGCGTGAAGAACAAGGTTGAGGAGTGGAGGACAGGGGAAGAGGATTGAGTGGTTTCCGCAGCGATCGACGACAGAGGAATGGCGTGAGAAAGGGAAGTGTGCAGGCGAATCGGGAGAGGGCAGAGAGGATTTGGATGGCGTCGAAATTGCAGGTGTCGGCTGGGAGGAGAGGTGCACGAGTCGGGGGAATAAGTTGGCGCTCAGGAAAAGAAATGTGATGTAGGGGAAGGGCTCGTCGTGATAGGGATCTCGCCGGTCATCGCCCTATAATGTTGGGGCTTCAATGCCCTTCACTACGGCCCATTCTGTAACACCCAAAATCCGTAGGACTCGAGGTGCTACTGGGCTAGGATCTCACAATGGATCCTGACCCTAGCATGACAACAAGTTCACTGAATCTTACAACAAGGCACCGATAGATTAAATACAAAACATCAAACTGATATAAAAGTACTAAAAGGTTTATATAACGTGCTGCTGAGTACAAACAAAATGTAAAATATATACATGATCAAAAGATCCCATATCCCACGAGGACGACCCAGTGTACGGAGCCCTCAGCAAATCACCCCTCTAGATCACTCTGCAGCTCTCCTAACCTGCAAAGGATCTACAACACGGTATAAAACCGTTAGCTAACCATACGCATATATAAGAAGATGCATAAGCACAATCACAAACCCATGAATAGTAAACACATCACCATGCTATCACACATTTACCCGGTTTATTATCTTAATAACATCCAGTCACTCAAGCGTATATATATATATATATATATATATATATATATATATATATATATATATATATATATATATATATCAATATGAATATATATCAATATGAATATATGTGACACGAGAAATATAACCTTCGCCTCTAGGGAATGGTGTCAACTAGAGTGGGGATCCAGTCCCACCTCCCGTGTACCCTATGGGAGTGGTGCAGGTGGCCGGCCCACTGAACCAGACTGGCCTGCCCGTAGAGAACCTCCAGACTCCCAGCGGGATGAAAGGACAAGTTGTCACGGCCCTACAATGGGCAGTCACTAAACCATAGGTAGGTAATCATCACAACTCATGCTATCACTCATATAACACGCACACCACTCATGCACACATCCAATATATGGATGGTAACTATGTAAGTCCTATGGACTTACCTCAACCTCGAAAGTCTCAAACCCAATCGGCTCCAACTCTGGAGATCAACACTGCCTAAACAAGGCATAACAATATATATCAAACTCATAATCATCACAGGGGTCACACCTAGACCCAAGGGATCCATAAGGATCATAACCTAACTCATAAACCTCAAAGCCATAACCGGCATAAACGATAACGTGATCAACCTCATACACATACCTAGCATGCCACTAAACTGTAACACCCCAAATCCGTAGGATTCGAGGTGTTACTGGGCTAGGATCTCACAATGGATCCTGACCTTAGCCTGACAACAAGTTCATTGAATCTTACAACAAGGTACCAATAGATTATGACAAAACATAAAACTAATATATATATATATATATATATATATATATATATATATATATATATATATATATATATATATATATATATATATATATATACACACACACATATCAAAAGGGTAATACAAAGTAACTGCTGAGTACAAAATCAAAATATCAATCCGTACAATATAAATATCCCATATCCCACGATATCGCCCCAGTGTACGGATCCCTCAACAGATCACCCCTCTGGATCACTCTGCAGCTCTCCTAACCTGCAAAGGATCTACAACACGGTATAAAACCGTTAGCTAACCATACACATATATAAGAAGATGCTAGAGCACAAACACACATCAGAAATCATAACACATCATCATGCTTTCACACATTTACCCGGTTTATTATCTTTATAACGTCAATCACTCAAGTAGTATATAGATCTGTATATGAAAATATGTGACACGAGGTATGTATATAAACCTCGCCTCTGCGTGCAATAGCTAGTTGGAGTGGTGTCAGCGCACCTTCCCGTATACCATAAGGAGTGGTCAGTGCCCTTCCCGTATACCAGAAATAACTAGCTTACAGAGAACTTCTCAAGGGATCCATATCCATCAAAGGGTCACACCTAGTAACAAGGCATAACAATATATCACACTCATATCCATCAAAGGGTCACACCTAGACCCAAGGGATCCATAAGGATCATATCCTAACTCATACACCTCAAAGCCATAACCGGCATACAGATATATCACATCCTCATCATTCTATCCTCATACACGTACCTAACATGCTACTAACCCGCTCATACTAGGAAAGGAAAGGATCTACCTAACTCTAGGTAGACCCGGGACAAGACGCACCTGCGTAACAAGAGAGACGCAGAGGCGGAACAGGCAACCCGCAGGCACGGCAAGGCTCAGCCGCAAGCGCGGTGACAAAGGCCGCAGGCAACGCAGGCACGGCGCAGACACGGCTTCCGACTCTTCACGTGATCAAATCACGTCTTCTCTCATCCAAAACCAAACACATACATATACATACACATTCCAACATCAATCTATGTTCAATTCATCTACTCTTAAGCTAAGGAAGGAAGAACAAGAAAGAAAGAAAGAAAGAAAGAAAGAAAGGAGAAACAAGGGCTCACCTCTACTGCTGGACTAGGCAAGGAAAAGCTCCACAACCACAACTCAGCTGGTTTCCAAGCTCAGCAACCACATCTACCATCAACATCAACCACAACAACACACAACTCTCTTCAAAATCTAAGGAATCCAAAACAATATCAAGGAGAAGAAAGGGAGAAGCAAGGAGGACATGAGACTGGACTAGGAAGTGAAGAAGGGACCCTTGCTCAGCAAGGAAAGAAAGAAGTAAGGAAGAGAGTAAAGCACGATTCAACCGGTCAACAAAACCGGCTGCAGCCGCAGGAAGCCGCGGGGGCGGCTCCCTGGGCCGCGGGAGCGGAAACCCGTTGGGGCGGCATACAAGCCCGCGGGGGCGGCTAAGTCAATCTCGGCCAAAGCCAAATCTCGGCTAAGGCAAACTCGGTCCAAAAGACTAAGGCTCTTACATAAACCGCTCATACTAGGAAAGGAAAGGATCTACCTTACGCTAGGTAAACCCGGGACAAGACGCACCTGCGTGACAAGAGAGACGCAAGGGCGGAACAGGCAACCCGCATGCGCGGCTAAGATCGGCCGCAGGCGCGGTGATAGTGGCCGCAGGCAACGCAGGCACGGCGCAGGCCCTGTGACGCGGCTTCCGCAAGGGCGGCGGCTTCCAAGCGCGGGTGCGGCGACAAGGGTCCCGCAGGGACGACTTCTCTGGACCGCGGGGGCGGCAACAGTGCAAAATGTGATCCCGCGGCTCCTCTTCGGCTCTTCACGTGATCAAATCACGTCTTCTCTCATCCAAAGTTATACATATACATATACATACATAAACCAACATCAATATACCTCAACATACATCTAATCCTAAACTAGGAAGAGGAATCAAGGAAGAAAGAAAGGAAGAAGAAGTAAGAAGCTCACCACACCTGTGGTCCTAGGCCAGGAAAAGATCACCAACACAACTCCAGCTGGCTCCCAAGCTCAGCAACAACATCAACCTCAACAAGGCCACACAAAACCTCTTCCAAACCAAGAGGAAACCAAGTACAAGATCAAGAAGGAAGGAGAAGGAAGCAAGAAGGACGTGAAGGTAGCTGGGAAGGGAATGAAGATGCTCAGCAAGACAAAGCAAAGGAATTAGGTTAAGGCAGTAAAAGAGTAAAGCACGGGTCAAATGTCAAAAAAACCGGCTACAGCCGTCGGAAACCGCAGAGGCGGGATTCCTGGCCGCAGGGGCGGAACAACAGAGGAGCCGCAGGGGCGGCGTCACAGACCCACGGGGACGGCTAAGGCCAAAACGGCTCCCAAAGACTAAGGCTCTTACACCTCACCCCCCTAAAAACAAGTTTCGTCCTGAAACTTGTAAAATCCTCAAACCACTCGGACTCCCAAGCCGAGGTACAACTCTCTCTATAAGGTCAAACATAAGCATGGAGGAAATCATCAACTCCAACAACAAAACTATACTGTCCAGGGCATAGAGGAAAAACATCTCTAGCCAAAACATCAACATAACCACGGGCATGGAGGAAAAACATCTCCAGCAAAACTATGTCCACCAAAGTAGCATGGAGGAAAGAACCATCTCCAGCTAAACCTATCACATCACCATAGCATGGAAGAAAGAACCATCTCCAGCTATAAACAATCGTACTAGCACAACAGGATCTAATAAGATCATAATCACATCATAGCTAGCACGAAAATAAACACATCATGGCATATAAACACATAAACATATCACTCACCAAGATAGTACTAAGATCTACTCGGTGATCCTACTGGTGCATCTAACCCGGCATAGAACTCTGGATAGTTCCTCTGGATACTATCCTCTGTCTCCCATGTAGCCTCATCAGGTCCTCGTCTCGACCACTGTATCCTCAGCATAGGAATGTCCTTCGAACGCATGCGTCTCATACCTCGTTCTAGGACTACAATAGGGTGCTCAACAAAAGTGTGGTCCGGCTCAACCACCAAGTCATCATAACTCACAATATGTCTCGGATTTGATATATACTCCCTCAGTTGAGACACATGAAATACAGAGTGAACACCCTCTAATCTCAGAGGCAAGGCCAATCTGTATGCTACACTCCCAACCCGATCCAGAATCTCGAACGGTCCGACATATCGGGGACTCAGCTTCCCCTTAATGCCAAAACGTCTAACACCTCGTGTCGGAGACACTCTCAGCTACACATGGGCTCCAACTCCATAAAGACGATGAAGATGTTGTTCACCAGAATCTCATTTATGAATACCACCACCTCGTGTAGGGGACATTCTGCTGCGAGAGTACACCAGAATATCATCTATGAATACCACCACAAACTGATCCAGGAAGTCGATGAAGATGTTGTTCATCAACTCCATAAAGAGGCTGGGGCATTTTTAAGCCCAAATGGCATCACTACAAACTCGTAGTGACATATCTGGTCCGGAATGCTGTCTTGTGCACATCCTGCTCTCTCACCCTCAGCTGGTGATACCCTGAACGCAGGTCAATCCTGGAAAACACAATCGCTCCCTGAAGCTGATCTAACAAATCATCAATACGAGGCAATGGATACTTGTTCTTGATGGTCACCTTGTTCAGCTCTCTGTAATCAATGCATAATCTCAGTGATCCGTCCTTCTTCCGTACGAAGAGGACATGTGCTCCCCTTGGGGACACGCTAGGGCGAATAAAGCTCTTCTCAGCCAACTCCTCAAGTTGCTTCTTCAGCTCTAACATCTCGACAGGCGTCATCCGGTATGGGGCCTTCGAGATAGGTCTCGTACCAGGCTCTAAATCAATGTCAAAATCCACACTCCTCTGAGGCGGAAAACTGGATGGCTCAGCAAAAACATCTGCAAAATCACAGACAATTGGATATCCTCTAATGTTGGATTCTCCTCCTTTTTCATGGCATAACACCAGAAGGCCTCACAACCCTGTGCAATCAGTCTAGCTGCTCGTATTGCACTGATAACCATGCCAGATTTTCCAAGGTCCCAACCTCGGAAAAACTCTATCTGCCCTAACTCGGTAGAGAGGGTAACAATCCTCCTACCTACATCTAAAACTACAGAATGTATATCCATCCAATCCATACCTAGTATGACTTCTTCATGCTCTAATGGCATGACAAAGAAGTCAACTAGTAACACATGGGTCCCTATAGAAATGGGATAGTCACGAATCTCATGGGTACCTCTGACCCTACTACCACCGGTAACCCTATACTAAAGAGTATCCCCTCAACCATATCTAAATCCAGATGCTCTATACATGCATTAGATATAAAAGAGTGTGTAGCACCCGTATCAAACAAGACTCTAACAGGTAAACCATGGATCAGAATGGTACTTGTAGCAGTCGGTGCAGCTGACTCCTCCGCACTCCTCAGCTCAAAAACTCTGCCTTGTGGCCCTCGGGTGTCAGTGGTGCTCCAACCACGACCTCTGCCTCTACTCGGCCCAGGAGCAGATCCCTGAGTCGTAGGGCGATCTGGGACTCTCTGTTGTCCCTGTGTCTGCTGCTGCTGAGGTGGCCTCTGCCCACCTCTCGCTACACTGGCAGGAGAAGAACCCTGTTGAGATGACGCTTCACCCTGTCTACAAAAGACAGCTCTGTGGCCTCATCCACCACAGGTGAAGCAAGTCACTATCTGCCTCGTACACTCTGGTCAGATATATCCATACTTAGCACAATTAAAACATTGTCGTACCCTATCTGTAGCTGGTGCAGATGAGGGATGACTATGGCGGCTCTGGCCTCGCCCTGCACTAGCAGCCCCACTGGTCTTCCCAGTACGTTGTCTCTTCTCAGACCCTCCGGTCTGAGAAGCTCTCCTATGACTAGCCCGCTCTCGCTCATAGTCGGCGACTCTATCCTGGTAGTCCATCAAGGAATCACAATGAAATCCCGCCATATAGGCCCGGGTGGCATCCCTCAGTCGTCGGGAAAACAGATAAACATGCTGATCCGCAGAAGGTGCAGCTGGTCCCAGCAATGCCAGCTCCTCCTGAAACCTCCTGATAGCCTCTGAGACTGGTACATCCTCAAATCCAGCCTCAACAAAATCTCGCAGTTTCTCCCTCCTCAGTGAGGCAGGGCAGAAACGCTCTCTGATCATAGTCCTCATCTGCTCATAACTAGTAACATGTACTCGTATAAACCTCCACCAATGTTGTGCCAAATCTCTGAACAGAGTCTGCACTAACTCTATCTGCCTGTCTGCTGGACACCTAATGGACTCTAGAGCTGAGTCCACATGTCCAATCCACAACTCAACCTCGAGCCCACCTTCCAAGAGAAAGGGGGTACACCCATCTGGTGGAATTCATTCAACCAAGTGTCTGGTCTAGGCCCTTTATGCTCCTCTATAGCTCGAGCAATCTCAACAACAGGTGCCGGTGTAGCTGACACCTGAGTAACCCCGTGGGATCTCTCAGATGATCCCTCATGTGCTGACAGATCCGGAATAGGTCTACCCGCTCTAGCAGCCTCCTCCACTCGCCGGATATACTCACGAAACTTTGGTCCTCCCATGGAGACATAATCCGAGTCATCTGACTGGACTCGCTGTGGACCCTGTCTCCCAGCTACCCGTTTTCAGTCTAAGGAACGACGCTCTCGGCATCGTCCTCGTGAACCTCTTCCGCTGCACGTGGATCAACAACGGAATTCCTACCCCGTCCTCTACCTAGAGGGGGTCTACCTCTACCTCGTCCAGCTGAAGGTAATGCTCTAGTCTAAACCATCTGTAGAGGACGTAAACCTAACTTAGAAGGCTATATATATGCCATATGTATAGATATATATCAAATCAATCACAACAGAATATCTATATATATCTATACTGTCGAGATCTTCAAAGGGGTGATGGCTCACGTACACGATATCCCAAAACATCTGTACTCATTTCAAAACCAAAACCTTTTGAAAAGTCAGACCCCTTTCGGGTTCTGTTTATTTATCTATTCGACCTTTATCGCAGATTACTAGTGCCATTGTTGTCAACCTGGGCTCTGATACCAACTTTGTAACACCCCAAATCCGTAGGACTCGAGGTGCTACTGGGCTAGGATCTCACAATGGATCCTGACCCTAGCCTGACAACAAGTTCACTGAATCTTACAACAAGGCACCGATAGATTAAATACAAAATAACAAACTGATATAAAAGTACCAAAAGGTTTATATAACGTGTTGCTGAGTACAAACAAAACGTAAAATATATACATGATCAAAAGATCCCATATACCACGAGGACGACCCAGTGTACGGAGCCCTCAGCAGATCACCCCTCTGGATCACTCTGCAGCTCTCCTAACCTGCAAAGGATCTACAACAAGGTATAAAACCGTTAGCTAACCATACACATATATAAGAAGATGCATAAGCACAATCACACACCCATGAATAGTAAACACATCACCATGCGTATATATATATATATATATATATATCAATATGAATATATATGACACGAGGAATATAACCCTCGCCTCTAGGGAATGGTGCCAGCTAGAGTGGGGATCCGGTCCCACCTCCCGTGTACCCTATGGGAGTGGTGTAGGTGGCCGGCCCACTGAGCCAAACTGGCCTGCCCGTAGAGAACCTCCAGACTCCCAACGGGATGAAAGGACAAGTTGTCACGGCCCTACAATGGGCAGTCACTAAACCATAGGTAGGTAATAATCACAACTCATGCTATCACTCATATAACACGCACACCACTCATGCACTCATCCAATATATGGATGGTAGCTATGTAAGTCCTATGGACTTACCTCAACCTCGGAAGTCTCAAACCCAATCGGCTCCAACTCTGGAGATCAACACTACCTAAACAAGGCATAACAATATATATCAAACTCATAATCATCACAGGGGTCACACCTAGACCCAAGGGATCCATAAGGATCATAACCTAACTCATAAACCTCAAAGCCATAACCGGCATAAACGATAACGTGATCAACCTCATTCTATCCTCATACACATACCTAGCATGCCACTAAACCGCTCATACTAGGAAAGGAAAAGATCTACCTTACTCTAGGTAGACCCGGGACAAGACGCACATGCATGACAAGAGAGACGCAAGGGCGGAACAGGCAACCCGAAGGCGCGGCTTAGATCGGCCGCAGGCGCGGTGACAGCGGCCGCAGGCAACGCAGGTACGGCGCAGGCGCTGTGACGCGGCTTCCGCAGGGGCGGCGGCTTCCAGGCGCGGGTGCGGCGACAAGGGTCCTGTAGGGGCGACTTCTCTGGACCACAGGGGCGGCGACAGTGCAGAATGTGATCCCGCGGCTCCTCTTCGGCTCTTCACGTGATCAAATCACGTCTTCTCTCATCCAAAGTTATACTTATATATACATAAACCAACATCAATATACCTCAACATACATCTAATCTTAAGCTAGGAAGAGGAATCAAGGAAGAAAGAAAGGAAGAAGTAGTAAGAAGCTCACCACACCTGTGGTCCTAGGCCAGGAAAAGATCAACAACACAACCTCAGCTGGCTCCCAAGCTCAGCAACAACATCAAGCTCAACAAGGCCACACAAAAGCTCTTCCAAACCAAGAGGAAACCAAGTACAAGATCAAGAAGGAAGGAGAAGGAAGCAAGAATGACGTGAAGGCAGCTGGGAAGGGAATGATGATGCTCAGCAAGCCAAAGCAAAGGAATTAGGTTAAGGCAGTGAAAGAGTAAAGCACGGGTCAAAGGTCAACAAAACCGGCTGCAACTGTCGGAAACCGCAGGGGCGGGATTCCTGGCAGCAAGGGCGGAACAACAGATGAGCCGCAGGGGCGGCCGTACAGACCCGCGGATGCGGCTAAGGCCAAAACGGCTCCCAAAGACTAAGGCTCTTACACATTCGTAACGGCTTCCTTCACTACTTTCGTAACGTTGGTCAAGCTAGGTTGAAGACGAAGGGGAGGGAGAAGAGACGAGGAAGACGCCCGGCCTGGAAAGTATTAGGCCGAGAAAGAAATGGACTAGAGAGAGAGGTGGGCCGGGGATAAGAGAGGAGTTAAAAAGAGATGGGCCAAGGATGAAAGAAACCAACCACTGGGCCAGAGGAAGAAGAAAAGAAGGAAAGGATTCGGTTTCTCACTGGACTGGAGTGAAGAAGGAAGAACGAGGCTGGACCGGTCTGGCCGGTCCTGAAATTAATCCTAAGAGTCTCAATTTAACTTAAACTATTTGATCGGGTTTCGACTCGTTTGAATTATTTATGCGTTTTCGATTCGGGTTCTCGTTTTAAATAAAATAAATAAAATAAAATTTTAAAATAACCAAGAAAAATGATTAAAATTTCCGGTTATTACAATCTTCGTCACTCAATGATAAATATACCAGTTTATTAAATGTGTATTGTGGATCGTTGCTCAATAAACAATTTTGCGTACAAGTCTAAATTAGATAAAAACCTTAACCCTTTTTTTATATTATTTAAATAATTAAACTAAAAAGTATAAAATATCAAGGTTTATTCTACATTAGAATTCATTTAGTCTTTCTTTTCTAATTAAAGAAAAACATATCTTGACTTAAAATTACTTTATTTAGCTTTACAATATTTTGAAAATATAATGTATATATATTTTTGTTTTGTAAATCAAATAAACTATTAATCAAATATTATAAAAATGTTGTTTACACTTTATTAAACTTGGTTTGAATCTAATAAAAATGTATAACAGTAAAAAAAATAAAAATAATTAATACTCGAAGAGAAAATGAATAATGTGACCATTAATTTACATATTAATTCAAGGTAAATTTATGATTCAACTACACCATAATCAAATCAAATTTCATCGGAAGAAATATTTTTCAAATTTAAGTCGCCCAAATTGATTTTTTAAGAATAATATATAATATTGTATATTTTTCATTAAATTTCGTGCAAAGCACGGAAATTAAACTAGTACCACCTATGGAAGCAACCACTCTTACAACTAATTACTTCCTATTTTAATAAACACATCATGACCGCAAATTTTATTTAATCATATGGATTATATTCATTCACATTTTTTTCCGTAAAACACGTTCTTACTCGACCTATATATATAATCACTTAGTTTTTACTTAATGATTATTAGTTTGAAGGAATAATAACCCAAAATAATACCAACTATCAACATTCAACCAAAATAATATCAGCTTTGAAAATTACTAGGATCGATACAAACTATCAATGTATTTACCAAAAATAATACATCATACTTTTCCGGCAAAAACCTTAGCTCCAGCGATGACGTGACAACCGGAATGTTACATGTCATCAAATAATTGGATAAATGTGTGATGTGGATTTTAATTTTAAAAAAAAAATAATTTCATAATATTTCAAATATTAAAAAATTTAAAATTTATTATTTTTAAAATTTAAATAATTTAAAAAACAAATTGTACAAAAAATTTTAAATAAAATATGAACATTTTTTGAAATAGGTTTGTAACAAAATGTAAAAATATTTATTTAAAAAATATTTTGCATTTTATGAAAAAAAAATTTTAAAAAAACTGTTGTAAAATTTATTTTTTTAAAAAAATAAAGTAAATCGTTCTCTTGTGAATTTTTTGAAAAATGTTTTTTGGGGCTTATTTTTATCATATATTTTAACTAATTTTTAATAAAATTTTTTTTAACAAAATTGAAACAAAAAAGTTCTTTTTTTTTTGAAAGGGAAAAGTAGTAACTATATTAAATCAAATTCCGCCCGATCACAAATGGACTGTGGAAAATCTGTAAACCAAATACAAGGTACAGAAGAACAAGAGAAGCTAAGTCTATAGAAGCTAGGTGTGCAACGGTATTGGCCGTGCGCTGGATATGAGCAAATGAAACTACTAGATCCGTAGGTATACATGAACCAATGTCGGAACACACAGTATCCAAGTAAGAGTTCCCTTGCAGTCCAGAATTGAGCTTGGAAATTAAAGACAAAGAATCAGACTCAATCACCAAGCGTGTTGTCGGGGGAAGATCTTGGGAGAGAGGAGATTCCGTGTAACATGGCTGCCGCCTCTGAAAGTGTAACATCTAACCCGCCTTCCTCACGAGAAGTTGTAAGCATGCATATCAGACCATGAGAATTCCGTAGAACAGCACCATAAACTCTGTCACCAGCCACTATACATGCGTCCACATTCAGCTTGTATCCTCTGGCAGGCGGCAATGTCTAAGACGAAGGAGATGTGGCTGTTTTAGCAACAAGTAAGTAGTGGGAAGAAGATAGCGAGATGAAATCCCATACTAACCTTCGAAACGACGTACGGAGAGATAGACAACTCCATTCCTCGTCTGAGAACAAAGTATGATTCCGGTGTGCCGAAGCTAACCAACAATTAGTGAGGAATTTTGCAATGCCATTGCTGCCATAAGTTGCTTTGATCAATGAAAGGGCTTCCAAAGGTATGCATGAGGCAAGTACATGGAGGATTTGTGCAATAGAGCTATCTTCCCATGCAAAAGAAGAGTCTAGGCATTGTAACAGAGCATGCCAGACCGACTCAGCATCATTCAAACATCTCGAGCATAGAGGGGAGTCAACCACATGTTTGTAGTGCAGTATACGGTTGACAGCCATGTAGCTAGAACACATGAACCAACCAAAAGAAAGGACTTTTGGGGGTAGACGTTGCTTCCAAAGAAGGGACCAATCCTCCGTAGGTATGGTGGAATGTATTCCCAAACACGCCAACCAGTAGGCAGACTTACACGTAAACATTCCAGATTTTGTGAAAGCCCATATAAAACCATCCTCCTACACCGGCGCATGCTTATTTAGTGGTATAGCCAATATATTATGAACTACTGTGGGAGGAAACAACGCATAAAGAGCGGGCACATCCCAAGTAGCAGTTTGGTGGTCTATAAGCTCACTAACCATGATTGATGGATCAACAGAAGGTAGCATGTCTGGCTGAACGAAAAGACGCTGCCCCAATGGAACCCACTTATCAGAAATCACGATCTTTGTACCTGTACCCACACGCCAAGCAAGACCCTCCATAAGCAGTGATTTCGCTCCCCAAAGACTACTCCAAGAGTAGCTGGGACGAATTCCATGAGCGGACGACAAGAAGTCACCACGGCGAAAGTAACGGGCATGCAAAAGTCGGTAGAGAAAAGAACCTGGGTTGTTGAGAAGATTTCATCCTTGTTTAGCTAGAAGCGCTTGATTAAATCTTCCCATGTCACGAAACCCAAGACCTCCTTGATTTTTCGGAAGACACAAATCAGTCCACCGAGCCCAATGAATTCTTTAATGACCATCAGAAGATCCCCACCAGAAGTTAGCAAGCAACTTATGAATATCAGAAATGAGAGTTTCTGGCAAACGGTAGACACTCATAATATACACTAGAATACTCTGCAGGATAGATTTGATCAAAATTTCCTTCCCCGCTCGAGAAATATGCTTACCCTTCCATCCCTAAATTTTCTTCCAAATCCGCTCCTTAATGAAAGCGAAGACAGATGCTTTAGATCGCGATGCTATTGTTGGCAAACCCAGGTACTTTGTTTGCTGGGAAACAACGCTCACTCCAAGATCAACAGCCAAACGGGTGCAAGTCTGACTAGAAAGATTCCTACTAAATGAGAACTCACATTTGCGTAAATTAATTTCCTGTCCAGAAGCCCTTTCATATTGACTGAGAAGATCAGTGATAATAGAGCATTCTTGTGAGGTTGCCCTGGCAAACAATAGACTATCATCTGCAAAGAACAAATGGGAAACTGTAGGAGAATTTCGACATACCGTAATGCCATGTAGAGCCTGCCTGGAACGTGCTTGAGTAATGAGGGATGAGAACCCTTCAGCCCCAAGAATGAAGAGTATAGGAGAGATGGGGTCTCCTTGACGCAAACCGCGATGCGGGACGACCTTCCCCTCCACAGACCCATTTATTTTGAAAGAATAAGTAGTAGTGTGGACACAAAGCATCACTCGACGCACCCATTCATTAGCAAATCCCATATGAAGCAATAAACATTCAAGGTATTTCCACTCCATTTTGTCAAAAGCCTTGCTCATGTCTAGCTTAAGGGCCAACGCTCCTTTTTTTCCCGTTGTTTTAACCATCATATAGTGGAAAGCTTCCATGGATATGAGGGCATTATCGAATATAGAGCGACCCGCAATGAAAGCACTTTGTTCATAAGAAACAATTGACGACAGATGTGAGTTTAGACGATTGACAATTACCTTAGAAATGAGTTTGTAGAGTACTGTACATAGACTGATTGGGCGATAGTCAATCGCCGATCTTGGGTTCTGTATCTTTGGCACCAGTGTAACCACCGTGGCATTGATTGATTCCAAGCCTGAACTAGAGGCCCACCAATCAAGAATAAATTGAATCACATCATTGTTGACTACATGCCAATAGTGTTGGTAAAATAGAGCATGAAGGCCGTCAATTCCTGGTGCCTTATTTGGGTGCATCTGAAATAAAGCACTGTGAATCTCTTCTACACTTGGACGTTGTAGTAGACTGATATTCATTGTTGGAGTGACCGACGCCGGGATTGTGCTTATCACCATCTATTGGTTGTGATGTGGTAAACAAATTCTGATAATAACTTGTTACACCATCAACAATCTCAGCGTGGGAGCGTAAATCATTTACAGCAGCGTCAGTAATGTCCGAGATTGTATTACGCTTTTTCCGACCACGGGCCTTGTGGTGAAAATAGGCAGTGTTGTTATCGCCTAACCTTATTTCATTGGTTCGAGAACGGATGTGCCAATATCTCTCCTCCTCCGCATGTAGCAAATCTAATTCAGCGGAGATGACATTAACACGCTCTAGTACCAAAAAAGAGGGATGTTGTTCCCGAAGAGACTTTAATTCAGCGCCCAAACTTGCCAATCGTTGTTTCCGACCATTGAATTTTTGTTTCACCCAATTTGATAAAGTAGTAGCACACGCGGTGATTTTATCTGGTGGCCTTCCCCAACTATGAAGCCAATGACGTTTCACAATGCTATGACATTCAGGGTGAGAGAGCCAAAATGGCTCGAAATGAAAAGGTTTCTTTCCAGGTCTACGCTTGGAACCAGCAGCAGTTTGCAGGAATATAAGTGAGTGGTCAGACTTGTACCACTCTAGATGAATTACTCTATGTGCAGGGAAAAGATCGACCCAGGACTGGGTACCTAGAAAGAGATCCAACCGTTCCATGACTACATTGTGAACAGATCTACCACGCTGCCACGTGAAGCGCGGTCCACTATGATAACCCAAGTCTTGGAGGGCGCAATCATCTAGGACACTTCGGAAAGCATCCATACAACGTTGTGATCTGGTAGCACCACCCTCTTTCTCTAAAGAATGCAGAATTTCATTGAAATCTCTTGCATAGAGAGTTGGGTCTGGGCAAAGACGAAAGAGATCCCTCATGAGAGACCAAGTACGGTACTTCTCAGAAGATGCAGGCCAACCGTAAATGCAAACAATATTAAATTTGAGAAAGTTTGATTGTTGTACTATTGCATGAATGTGGTGGAGTAGGTTTGTATCATAACATCCATGTTACGCCACCACAAGCCTATTCCACCAGAAAGTCCCTCAGAAGGGATGCAGATACCTTCAGTAAACCCGCAACGTCTCATTACCAATTCTTGAGATCGCTTATCAATTTTCGTTTCCATCACGAAAATTACATCCGGACAATACTTCCAGGACCAATCCCAGAGAGCACGAACTGTAGGGGCATTGCCCAATCCCCTACAATTCCAGGAAAAGAGTTTCATTGATCTTCGCGAACATGGCAATCAACCATGTTCGCTACTTCAGTAACCGGAGCAGTCTCTCCTTTATGTCGTTTTCGGAATCCCTCTTGTTGTTGCAGTGGAGCGGTTGCCTGGAGCTTAGAGGGAAGCTGAGGCACAGGAAGCAGACCTGATTTTTCACGTGCTTTGGCCTTGAGTGCTATCTTACGAATAGGGGACCTATTAGCAGTGGTAGGCATAGAAGTCTCTTCCACTGTTGCCTGAGAGACTCGTGCCTTCTTATAAAACTCATCAAATCACGCCCTTTCCCGGTCTAAGATATCTTGTCGTGGTTGTATAAGTCGTCGCTGTGGCTGTGCATGCATCCAATTACCGAACCCGAAACCCGACACACCACTAGCAGCATTAGCAGGGCATGATGAAACGGAGTGACCCAGAATCCCACAACAATAGCAGAATAGCGGGAGGCGCTCATATTTAATCGGTATACGCAATAACGAACCATTTACAGACAGAGTCACACATCGTCGCAATGAAAAACGTGTATTGAATCTAACACGAATGTGCAGGCTACCTTGTAACCCCAAAAAATCAGTATCGTCCATTTTTATTTTTTTTGATCATATTAAATAACTCTAAGTTGTTTTATTTAAAATAAAATCCACATAATATCCATCATCCAAATATTATGATGACATGTAACATTTCCGCTGACACGTCATCGCCGGAGTTAAGTTTTTTGCCGGAAAGGTAAAACGTATTATTTTTGGGAAATGCGTTGATAGTTTGTATCGTTCCTAATAATTTTCAAAGTTGGTATTATTTTTGGTTCAATGTTGATAGTTGGTATTATTTTGAGTTATTTTTCTAGTTTAAATAAGGATAGTGATACTTTTTAAAATATAAATTTATTTCAAAACTAAATATTTGCAATTGAATGACTTTTTTGGAAAAAATGAACACGCAATATCACTTATTTATCGAATAAAATACGATAATTTGAGAGTACGACATGGGTATTATACGGTTAAAATTGATTAATAAATATAAACGAGTAATCATTAATCAATAGTTGAAGCGACCTTAATTATACTTTAAACTCCAACAATCATGTTAATCTCAATCTCTATGAACTAACTAGAGTTGTTCCCTTTTCTAAGAATATTTATAATTTGGTTTTTTTTATCTTCTTATTGCAATTATGTGTGTATCATTAAGTAACTTTTTGTCGTATATGAGCCTCATAATTAATAAAACAAATAGCCCCGTAGCTCAGTTGGTTAGAGCGTTGGTCTTATGAGCCGAAGGTCGCGGGTTCGAGCCCCGCTGAGACTATTTCTTTATCATAAGAGTTTACATTTTTCACTAACAATAATACATATTGTAATTTTACAGAACATATATTAGAATTCCTCCACCGGGACTATTTCTTTATCTTAAGAGTTTACACTTTTCACTAACAATAATACATATTGCAATTTTACAGAACATATATTAGAATTGTCAACGCATTAGCTAGTGTTCCATTTTGTTGTCTATGTACCTCCAACCGTGTCTAAAATCATGGAATCGTGAATGGTTAGGAGCAACTTCAATTACATCCTACTAAATTACTCGGTGTTGTACGATACAAAAACTCCTAATATTTTTTGGGGCAATGGATTATTACACAAGGCCTAATTTCACTAACAATAACACAAATTGCAATTTTACAGTTAATATATTGGAATTCCTCCGCCGGTACTATTTCTTTATCTTAAGAGTTTACACTTTTCACTAACAATAATACATATTGCAATTTTACAGAACATATATTAGAATTGTCAACGCATTAGCTAGTGTTCCATTTTGTTGTCTATGTACCTCCAACCGTGTCTAAAATCATGGAATCGTGAATGGTTAGGAGCAACTTCAATTACATCCTTTAAATTACTCGGTGTTGTACTATACAAAAACTCCTAATATTTTTAGGATAATGGATTATTACAGAAGGCCTAATTTCACTAACAATAACACATATTGCAATTTTACAGAACATATATTAGAATTCCTCCGTCGGGACTATTTCTTTATCTTAAGAGTTTACACTTTTCACTAACAATAATGCATATTGCAAATTTACAGAACATATATTAGAATTGTCAACGCATTAGCTAGTGTTCCATTTTGTTGTCTATGTACCTCCAACCGTGTCTAAAATCATGGAATCGTGAATGGTTAGGAGCAACTTCAATTACATCCTTTTAAATTACTCGGTGTTGTACAATACAAAAACTCCTAATATTTTTTGGGACAATGGATTATTACACAAGGCCTAATTTCACGAACTGCATATACCAATTTGGTTATATCCTACAAGTTCGTACACATTTCTATCAACATCGAACATGGTTACATGGAAGGTCTATCAACATTGAACATGGTGACATACTTAAAGGTCGTCTCAAATGATTGGGTGTGTTTATGAGGAATGTGGAGAATAAGGTTGTTACGTAACTTACGTTCATGGTTATTAGATTGAACCGGATCGTCAAATCGAATTATAGGATTGTGAGTTCCATTCAAACAACTAAATATTGTATATATCAATTTGATATATAGTAAAGTACTGAATCGAAAACAATCAAAATATCATAATTTAACAAACAATATCTAAATATGTTAGAAAAGTATTAAATAATAAATATTATTTGTATATTTTTAGTAATATAATATTCATCATATCAGGTATATAGGGAATTTTAGCATTAAAATTTGATCTAACCATATATTAAAAAAAAAAATTGGGATTGCTATCCGGGCAAATAAAATGAGGCAACTGACTCGTAGGTTGTGGGAACGAGGCTTGCAGGTGTAGTGGGAGTGCGTCTCCCATTTCCACTAGGAGTGTGCACCGTAGGTGTAGTGGGACTGCGTCCATACGTCTCCTCAATGTCGATTGTTGCTCCAACGGTCATAATTTTAGCCATTTGATTTGAACGTTATGTTTTGTATCCGTTGGATGATTGACATGTAATTAATGAAATAGAGATTAACCTAAAGTACTAAGGGTATAATCATATAAATGGGATGTAGCTTGCTCTCGCATTAAACATCACAAGACTCAATCAAACTCTTATGGATGAAGTACAACACATCAAAAACAATCATGCTCTTGCCTTTGACATCTCCTAACTCTTTCTCTAGCATCTTAACAATGCATCTCAACTAAACGTTTACCTATAGATTGAGGTTTATAAGATATACCTACAAATTTCAACAACTAAGGTATAAAAAAAATCTAATCCTAAAAAGACCATGTTCAAGTTGTCACTCAAACACAATCAACAAATGAAGCAATTCTCAAACTAGTGCTAGAATCTCTAAGTTCAAAAATCTAGAAAGAGACTAATATTTCAAGTATAATGATCATCTAACACTTAAAACTATATGCACATCATAACAAACCAACCATATATCGGGGCTTCTACATCGAACCAAAACGCTCTCTTTGAGAGAGAAGAACTCTAACCGTCATGGAAAAACCTCCATAAACACCAACTGAGAGTTTCTACTGCTCCTCTAAACAAAGTGATGGGAAACCCCCAATTTCAACCAAATTTCATTTGATTTTATATAGGCCTATATTTCGACGATTATTGTTGTTGTTGTTGTTGTTGTCGTCGTCGAAATTCATCACCATTAATATACCTTCATATTCTCATCTTCTCGTCCCCAATTCCATATTTGTAGTTGTTACGACAAAAAGGTTAAAATGAACGGCGATTTTGGTTTCAACCCCCACCGCCAACACCCGACAAAGATTAATGACAAAACATTTAATGTGTTGGTGATTTCGTTAAAGTTTTTCTTGTGATTCTTGTTTGAGATCCCAATCTCCATGACCCTTGCAATTCGTTCTCTTCTAAGCAAAGTATCACAATCTCGTTCCCAAACCAATGCAGGTTTGGAGCAAAGTATGACTTTTTTCATCGTTATGTTGTAAATGTCTCCACCGAAATTCGATAATGATTATTTGAAACTCATGTATACTCCCCACGACTAGTTCTTGAAAAACCGATGGCAAGAAACGAACAATCCAAATTCCGAGACAAAGAATCTAGTTCCTTCCTCAACTAAAAAGCAAAAACAATAAGACCTCAAAGCCATCTCAATCAAACATAAAAACATAAAATTCAGGGGCCTCCTCTCTTGATCTCGATATTAACAAAAATGGTGATGATTGTTGCAAATCCATTCCAAATGCAAAAGTACGAGCAAAACCCATTAACTAAGGGGATTGTTATTAACCTTTGTTTGGTGATGTAGTAATCTCACTATACATATAATTTAGGGAAATTTCGAATGGTACCCCCGTGTTTTGGGGTATTCCGGATTTTGTCCAAGAGTTTTTTGGAGTTCGAATGGTGCCCTCCAACTTTACACAATTTCGGATTTTGCCCAATTTTACTAAACCTATCAAACACTCCTTATCTAATTTATTAAAATAAAAAAAATAAACTGAAAAACTGAAACTTATATAAAAAAATGAAATAAAATAGAATAAATTAAAACAAAACAAAATTAGAAAATATTTTTAATTTTAAGTTATAATTTTCGAAAAAAAAAATAAAAACAAGATCCTCATCTCCATTGTTGCTTCCACACCTTCGTTGCGGAGTAACCAGCAAATTAAGACACCAGACATTGTTTAAACCTAATTTATTTCAGAATTCGGCCAACAAGACCGAAGATCTGCTCTTTTACATGTAGATCGGTGAGGGCTTTGGTTATGAATGGCGTTCTTCGTGGGCATACAGTAGATCGGTGAAGGCTTCTCGGTGGTGTTCTTTAATGGAGATTGACTAATCGTCAAGCTGTCGCAGCCACCGACTTCACTGGAGCGGCTTCCGTCTTCAATGGATCCACCGTCGTCTACCTGTAGTCGCCGCCGCCAACCATGGAGCCGCCGTCGTCTTCCCTGGCGTGGACCAACGAGGCGTGGAACTAGAACGACGTTGATGCCTAATGGAGATGGGTAATTTTGTTTTGTTTTAATTTATTTTATTTATTTTTGTAGTTTTATGTATTTTATTTTTATAGTTTTTTTATATATTTTTTATTATTATAAATCAGGAAATTTAATTTCTTTTTTATTTAATTTATGTTTGTAGTTTTATTTATTTATTAATTTTTATAAATCAAATAAGGAAGATAGGGAGTGTTTGGTAGGATTAGTAAAATTGGGCAAAATCCAGAATTGTGTAAATTTGGAGGGCACCATTCGAACTCCAAACAACTTATGGACAAAATCCGGAATATCCCAAACCACAAGGGTATCATCCGAAATTTCCCTATAATTTAGTTTGTTTCGGGTGTCATGTACTCGAATTTTTCATTTAGTTTGTATTTAGTATTTTGACAAGTTATACTAGTTTGTACTTTGTACTACAAGATTGTAAGGGTAGTTTGACTACAATTGTACTTGTTGTTTTTCACCTATTTGAATTGTTTTTTTTTGCACGTTGATTGTTGTTAAACTCGTTATTAATGAACTACGTATGTATAATTTGATTAAAAATTTGTGTTACTTATATCATATATCTTTGTTTTGTATGATAAATCCGGAAAAGAAATAAAAACGCATAATCAAATACATCTTGGTCACTCCGACAACCCACCCACTTTTATACGTGGGTGGATATGAGCAGCGTTTCAGACCCTAACAATGCAGGCCCAGGCCACACCTTTCGGTAGAGTTTTAGTTATGACCCGACTTGAACCTGGTCCGGTCCGAGCCCGGTTTGTATGGATCTAGTTTGAACATGCTTACTAAACATTGTACAAACTGATGTCATTTGGAATTGGGAGAAAGGGAACATGGGCTTGAAAACGAGCGCGTACCGGCCCATTTTCTGATTAGGGTTTCCGTGTATATATAAAAAATATTTGCGAGCTTCCATTTTCTCGATTTCTCTACACTATCCATCTTTTCTGTTCACGCAAAGCATAGACAGGAGCGAACTTCTTCATCCCGATATCCCTACGCCATGAGAGCCAAGGTAATTCTTCACTTCAATCGTTCTCGTGTATAAAAATTGAACAGTAACCAATCTAAAATCGAACCTTTTGTTTCTTCGTTACTAAAGTTGTAGAGCGATTAGCTCTAATTTCATTAATGCTCTCGAGAAATCCGATTCCACCATTTGGTAGATTTTATGTCGGGTTCGATGTAATTCGCTGTATTAAGTTCCTTTTTGGAATTGTTTTTGGCTTGGAGTTGCGCAGTGGAAGAAGAAGCGTATGAGGAGATTGAAGAGGAAGCGCCGAAAGATGAGACAGAGATCCAAGTAGAGTAATATACCCGAAGGTCTTGGAATAGCGCTGTTCAGTTCGTCTCATCACATCATCTCTTCTAGTTTTGCTGTTATGGTTTACTAGATTTGTGTTGCTAGCCTATTGTTTTTTAAACTCTGCTAATATATCCGAGGTGTAAGAACCTTGTCTTGAGTTTCCGTAACCCTGAAGTATTACCGTTGTTCTTACTTGTTGCGGCTATACTCGTTTTTATGTTATCACAACAAGGTTTGCTTCAATTTTGGTTTATTGTGTGTTGTTTACGGAGGATTGAGGTTATTGCATTGCTTCTGTTCCCAGTGCTGAATTCTTATCCTTTATAGGCAAACTCATATACAGAGAAACTATAAAACATAGATTTATCTGCTTTTTATATAATTTATAATTGGATAGCTTTCGTGTTTCTCTGTATTTGAGTTTGTGATGTATATGGATGAATCAAACAGAAAGAGCAGTCTGATAATTTATCAGTTTGCCTATTAAATTGAAGTACATAACAGACAAGTTGTTGATGTGTGAATATTTGGAATGAGTTCTGTATTGTTTTCCTTATTCCTGTAGACGAGGCTAGAATTCCTTGATCATTGTTTGCCTAGGAAGTTGTTTAACCTTTGAATTCACCATATGATCTTTGAGCCGTCTGTGCTTTCTTGTGTTGTCAAGGAATCCATGGAAGCATAACTTGTAATATCATCAGTAAATCTATTTTTTTTACTTGATCTTGCTTTTGTTGATGTATGTCATAACACCCAAAGGGCGTAAATGCTTATGTTTGCCGGTGTTGGTGATATTGGTTGATGATTTGCTTTCCAGACCAAGAATTAAGAGACTAGTTTCGTTTTCTGGTGTTGGTGATACTTTTATCAGTAAATCTTTTCATAAACTGTGCACAACTCTTCATAAAAAATAAAAATAAAATAAGCAATTGACACTAGTGTTTCAAAAATCACATTTGTAAATTACCAACAAATGTCAGTGCTTATGAACACCAAATCCCTCTCAGATTTCAAAAATCAC
This sequence comes from Fagopyrum tataricum, assembly GCA_002319775.1. Taxonomy (NCBI): domain Eukaryota; kingdom Viridiplantae; phylum Streptophyta; class Magnoliopsida; order Caryophyllales; family Polygonaceae; genus Fagopyrum; species Fagopyrum tataricum. The sequence goes on from CM008285.1 coordinate 34,483,321, forward strand.
ATTTTTTCCATTAAAAATACGATAAAACATTTTTTCCCTCGCCGGTGAATGAATCAAAGCTGCCGGCGCTTCCCTCTCATGAGCATCTTTCCGGTAAGGCCACAAGCAATAGCATCATTTGGAATCCCCTTCACATATTCCACCCCTTCAGCAAACACAACTCCCATCCCCATATGAAGATGCGGCTCGATATGACAATGAAACGCCCAAACTCCGGGATTATCCGCCACAAACCTCAACCCCGTCCACCCATGCGGATATATAACCGCCGTGTTCCTCAATGGCGGGTTCTCCAAATTCCAACTCCCCGTATCATTCGCCGCATCAAACCTCCCTTCACCGTACCCTAACACCCAGAAATCATGGCCGTGTAAATGCCACGGATGAATCTCACTTGTGTTCTTGTTAAGCGTATTTGCGTTTTGTAGAATCACGTCGACGATACTGTTCAGCGGAATCCTGTATACGCCGCTGCCGACGGTGGTGTTAGGGTTCACCGGAGGCTGAGAAACGTCGTAGCTAATCGGAAAAGTCTCCGGCAGGGAAGTTTGATCAAAGGCGTTTTTCAGTCCAAATTTGATGGATCCAAGGTAAGGTGTAGAAGGGAGAGAAAGGGAGACGTTGTTAATAGCCCATTTAGTGAAACCGTTGAACTTGTTTTGGGTGTTGAGTAGAAGAATTCGTCGAGTGGCGCCACGTGGCGGTTTTGGAGTGGACCCGTCTAGGCCGAGGAGTTGGCCGGAGAAAGTCTTGCTGTGAGTTAAGTTGCTCCATAAGGGTGTGAGTGGAGGTGATGAGGATGGGAGGGTGACTCGGGAGGTGGCGTAGTTTAGGAGTGTTAGGGCTGGTGGGGTTTTCGGTTCGCGGCCTCGGACTCCGATGGTGATCCAGAAGTTGGTAGGTGAAGACGACGTCGTTTGGTTGGTGAAGAGGAGGATGGAGTAGCTTTCGCCTGAGTAGATGTCTAGGTCGTCTACTGTGAAGGGTTGCACGTAGTTGCCGTCCGCTTCTACCACCACCAACTTGTGGCCCTGCATGTTTCCACTTCAATTTTCATTCAAACTTTAACAAAAAGAATAACTAACTAAGTATATATATATATACACACACGATAATATCTCCATAAAAAAATGTTGATACTTTGTTGTTTGATATACATGTATATGAAAATCAGATTTATATCTTGATACATTCATTAAAAAAAAACAAAATTCCTCATATTTATCTTTTAAAATCTTATTTTTAAGTTCTTAACTCTTTTTTATTCTTACTCTACAAAACTCTTTTTTCTAGATAAAAATCTTCATAAAATTTCTCGAGAACTCATATATCACATTTTACCAAACATAATATTAGGTATCAATCTCATAAACATATCTTAATACCGATATCTCGATGCTTTTAAACATAGATGAAGAAGTAAACGCCTAAAAGCGTCTAGAACTTTGACACATTAATGCGTCAAAAATTCTTGACGTTAAAAATTCAAAAGCTTTTGCTAGGCATCGAAAATGTAAATCTCGATGCTTTTTAGATCTATATATACTTAAAAAAGTGTCAATAAAAAAGTATCAATAATGGCCTGTTTTTCTAGTCGTGTGATATCTAGATATGGATACAAATGAGTCCTACGTATGATGAAATTAGAAGAAAAGATACCTGAATCTGGAAGTTAAGAGAGGAAAGGGAAGTGGTGCTAGCGAGGCGGATACGATAGACTTTGTCAGGTTCAACCCTCAGAATCTGCGGGGCGCACTGCTCCGTCCCTCGGAACTTGCAAGGCGTCGTCGAGGAGTTTCCGAACCCAGGCGCAAGCGAGCAGTTGTACTGCCCTCTCCCATTTATCAACAGGCTCTGAATAAATAATTTCATCAATTAAAAAAAACTGATAAGTTTATTGCATTATGAATCATAACAAAGTATACTCTTTTTAGCTATACTGATGGATGAGTATTCAGCATTAGCAAAATCAAAAGCAATAAACAGAAAGAAGAATATTGAAACCTGAGGTTCACCAATCCATTGCATTGGGTTAGAAGAAAGGTGAACCTCTTGGTCCAAAGAACTCTTGTGCCACCAGTCACTCAGTAACAAATTCATCTCTCCATCATATTCAAACGCCTCCTCCTCTCCCTCTGCCACGTCGACTATGAGGGACCCATACAACCCCGCTGATCTCTGCATCCCGTAGTGTCCATGGTAAAAGTATGTTCCCGCCTGCACCCATTCAATCCCCCCTTACATATACATGGATAGCACATAAAGTTTATATATATATATATATATATATATATATATATATATATATATATATATATATATATGTTTTGGGTCAGAGGAGCTAGACTCCTTAGAGGAGCGGGGAGAAATTTATACTATGACTTCAATTTTTTATACGTTAAGTTTATTTTATTTTGGCATCTGTTAGTTTTTTAGATTATAAACAAAACATGGTTTTCTAATAGAAATAAAAGTTAATTTTAAAAAAATTACAAAAATTAGTAGTACAAACAACTGAACATAAAAAAAAACGAACAAAAGTTTCTCCTCACCTCTTTATATATATATATATATATATATTATATATCGGGGGAAAAGGTAATGAAATTTTATTCATTTTTTCCGTACTACTTAGCTCATCAATTCAATTATAATTCACTAACCACTTATTTTTTTTTAAAAAAAATTAAACTTTTATCATAAAAAATTAAAACCATATATTTGTTCGTAATTAAAAAAACGAACAATAATATCAAAAATAAATAACTATTAAGGTTTTTCCTTCCCTCCTCCCAAAAAACCTCCGTACTATAACAAATATATATATATATATATATATATATATATATATATATATATATATATATATATATATATATAAAACATACGTACCTTGTCGACAATGAACCTATAAGTGAAGGTTTGACCGGGAAGAATAGGGCATTGTGAGATAGAAGCAGTACCATCAGCCCAAGGAGTACCAATCTGCCTGATCCCATGCCAATGAATCACCACACCTTCAGTCCCTAGCTTATTCGTCAGCTCCACGTGTATAGTGTCCCCAGCTCTGGCCCGTATCTCCGGGCCCGGAAACTGTCCATTCACCGCCATCACCACCCTCTCCTCACAATCCGGAGCCCGAAGCATGTACTCCACCTCCCATTTGTAGTGCCGAACCTTAGCAGCAGCCGAACCCACCACCACCAAACACCAAAGGGCTATGGTCAGTAGCAAACCGCTTTCAGAGCTTGAACCCGGTTTACCCATATGGATGTGTTCGATCTTCTGCTTCGCCTAGTTTTGCTTCAGATTTATAATGGAGATTGTATTACAAATTAATTTCAATTACTTTGATATATTATTATGATATGTCATATATGATGCTATAGGCTATAGCACATGGGTTTCTTTAGTTTACGCGTAAATAAAGTTATGGCATATGGACAGCATAAGCTTTACTTTCAGATTTACATTGTCATCAATTTTTATCTAATTAAGGAAATGATGCCCTATTAAAGAACTTAATTACTAATTTCAGGGTTGCAGTTGTGTACTTCTTATGGTGAGTTAAATCGATGCATAATTGTAATTTTAGGTAAGTTGGATCCGTAAATGATGATCGTGAACCGTCGGTGGTAAGTTGGATCCATAATTGTAGTTTTATTTATATTTAGAAAAAAACAAAAAATTTTTTTTTAAAGCAGGCCCAATTTATATCCGCTGATTAATTTTAATTAATGATAATTAAATGGGCCGTTAAAACCTACCCATGTAAAATATTTTAAAAGGCTGTTGAAAGTTGAAACGTAACCATATAAAATATTTTAAAATTCCTAATTCAGCATTGGAAGTGAAAAATTATCAATTATTTTTTTCGGTTTAATTTCATGTATGGGATTTGAAGGGGTAGTCGTTTGATGCCACAAGAGTCATTTAGTTACGCACATGGATTCTGAATCTAAAACCATATTTGTTGAATACTACGCACGACACACTTGGTGTCGAATTTTTTCAAGAGTTCAAGAAAAATCTAGATTTGAGTTTGTCGGGAATCGGGATTTGGGTTTCGTCAATCTCCAGGTGAGGAGGAATAGGATTTTGTCACTAAGAAGACTATACCCTTGAAAATTAGGACTTCATCACCGGAAGGAGGGGAAGGGAGTTTTGTCGTTGGAAAGAAAGAATGGGCTCGGCAGTATTCGGCATCGGATATTGAAACGAAGGTTGATAGAGGTTGACGATGAAAGGATTCTTGTTTCGGAGCAAAAAATACAAAATCAATTTTCACTTTAGATCCAAAATGAGAAATCAACTTTCACTTTGGAGTTCAAATAAGGAATCAATTTCCACTTTAAAGACCAAACGCGGAATTAAAAAATTTAAATATGACTTGAAAATCATAAAAAACCTTCATTTTTAAAACCCAAATGCAAAATATTTAAAATCTCTAAATAAACATGCAAGAAGCACAATTAGAACTATAGATAAAGAAAATTTATGGTTTTATCTAATATTTCCGTGACCAAATTATTATATGTCCAGACTTTTTAAAACATTATTACCCTATCATAAAATTACATTTTAAATGAAAATTTTTAGTCATCCTCAAAATAACTAAAACTAAAAGATTTGTAATGTAGTTTATGCCTAGGTGGAGACTAAGATAATCATCATTTATCTTGAAGTTAATATGCATTTGTAATTAATTTATTTACGGAAGATTTTTAATTTTTGCAGCTTTCAAACATATTTATAGATCGTGGATTTTTAGACAATTTCCCCTTTAATGAACTGTAAACCTACATGGTATCTTTTTGCGAAAAGGGTACACGGGGAGGGTGAGTGACCATTATTTTATTTTATTTTATTTTTTTGGTTAAATGCTTATTAAGGGTGAGTGACACTTTTGAATAAGGTTTCAAAATTCTGATTCAAAGAAGACCTTATATTTTAGTGTTAATCCCATGTATAATATAAACATTAATAGCATCTCCATTAAAGAAACCAGGGGACCAGGGGTATCATTTCCTTCTTTTTTTTAAATGTCAAAATTGAGAAAAGAATCGAGACTACGAATTGCGTAGAATTTTTTTCGGTTACAAATTAATTCTCATAGGTTTTTATTTTTTGCCAAATTAAATATTGGTTACTTTTTTCTGATTTGTGGTCTTTGTGATCAATGTTAAAAAATATATTTAAAAAATTATAAAAGAGTTTTTTGGATATAATAAAAGAAATTTATACTTATTTAACAACAAGAAAATACAAAAAAAAAAATTAAATAAGAAACTTAAAATGAGTTAAATAGATCATTTTTATAAATTATTTTTATAAACTTAAATTTGCACAACTTTGTACATCTCTAGCTATATTATTGATTCATGAAAGTAAATAGATTTTTTTAAATAAATTATTCTATTCATAAATTTCTATAAAATATATAAAGTAAGGTTTATGCATAATAAATGTCTTGGTCATGGTTATATTTATATAATATATGTTAGTAGAAGTAATCACAAAACATTGCATGTATATTAACGGTAGAAGTTAATCCTATGAACCATATGTCATATGCTCAAATCTTTGTAATAACATTTTTTTTGGTAGCAACATTTTTTTTATACAAATACATTTTTATTTTGAAGACAATGTTCTTAATGATATTTTCTAATTTATAAATATTTTTTAAAAATAAATAAATAAAGCCATTAAAAGAGTGAGGGGTTGATTTGTTGAAAAGTCAAGGCTATCGAAGACTTTTTTTTTATATGAAAAGTGAATTTTAAGATATATATTATTTAAATGTAAAAAGGTTATCCATTTTAAGAATTTATTTTATAACGCATGCTTTCCTTAATAAAGAAAAGCAGATAGGTTAGTCTACTCGATGTAGTCCAACCTAATGCATTTTTTGTACGCTATAATTTTAATTTTTTTTAGACAATAAATGTCTAAATTTAAAATATCTTTATATTGTGATGTTTTAATCACAATATATTACTTTAAAACATAATTTTAGTAAAATATTTTTTCATAATATGCTAAGAGACAAACATAATTAAGGTTTGTTACCTTTTGGCTTCATGTAAAATATGTAAATGAAACCATAGTAAAAAATGTGTCACATTCGCTCCATCCAAAATTTATAACCAACATCATAATTAAAATTAATGCATCAATGTTGTTATAAAACATATCACATTATCTTTTTACCGTTAACAACACATGTGATCTCTTCTCCAAAATTTTCAATGAAGATGTTGAACTACATTAGACTCTCCAACAATGAACTTGAAGTACAATCCAATTCACTTTCGAAAAAAATCTAGAAAAATAAAAATAAAAATTAAATTTAAAAAAAGTAGTATACAATCTTATTGTTAAACTATTTCAAATTTATTAGTTACTAAACTGAAACAAAAGTATGAACATCCAGCTATTATTGGATCTTACAATTATAGTAAAACACGTTTTTAAGAAACGTATATATTGTATGTGTATTATTAGATTAATTTTGAATTTTATTAGTTTTTAAGTCACAATTAATTTATGAACAATTAATAGTTTGTAAATTAAAATTGACCCGTGAGTAACATGGGCTTAACTGCTAGTTGCATTATATGTTTACAAGTTGATTCATAATTGTTAAGTTTTTAATTAAATTAACAATAATTATCAATTACTCGTAAAGATGCAACAATGTCGATGTAAGTTTATAACTCGTGTTTGATTATTTAATACACTACATATAAAGAAACTATGTAGACTAGTTATTGATTAATGAAGAAGCTAATACCGTTTGTAATAGACTTATAAGTAATGTAGGATACCTTAATATTCTTTGAACGAATATGAAGAACGATCACTCTCTTTGCGTAGAGATGCAACAACGTCGACGTCCACACTTGCAGAGTTTCAACCTAAGTGTAAAACGTGTGTTAGATTGAGGGGAAACTGAAAGGATGATAAAATGAAGCTTGTATGGTTTCTTTGTATAGAGGAGGGGTAAATGATATTAGTTTACATCCTTTCTTTCCTTATTTAAAAATATTGTATGTTAACTGAAAATAAATTAATATATAATAATCTTATATTTATAACAAAAAATCAATCCTCTTTATGACTAAAAATTATATCCCTTTTATGAGAAAAATTATAATGAAAAGGAAATAATTAAATGCACCTGTTTTTGTTATTACTAAAGATGAGAAAATATCTACCTATCTGATAAAGTATATAAAGTAAGATTTTTGTCTAATAAATACTCCATTAATTGTGATAATAATTATATTTATATAATATATGTTAATAAAACTAGTCACTAAACATTACATATTTAATGGAAATAGTTAATCCTTATAACTCATAGGTCACATTTTTAAACCTTGATGATAACAATATTTTTATTAAAAAAAGTTTTTATTTTGAAGACAATATTATTAATGATATTTTCTAAGTTATAATAACCCAGACTAATGTATGTCAGTGCTTGATTTGTTGATAAGCTAATTTTACCAATAATTTTTTTACAAGTGAAATTTTAAGATCTAAATTATAAAATTGTGAAAAGTAACTTATTTTACGGGTTTTTTATAACTCATTATTTAATAATCATTCTTAGTACACTATAACTTTAAAATTTTGAAACAATAAATTGCTAAATTTATAATAACACAAATATGTGATGTTTGAATCACAATATATTATTTTAAGACATAACTTTGGTACAATTTTCATATAATATACTAAGTGGAAAAAATAATTATAATTTGTTACCTTTTGAGTTCATGTAAAATTTGTAAACGAAATCATACTTAAAAAATGTAACATTTTCGCTCCATCTAAATTTTGTAATCAAAATCATATTTAATAATAATACATCAATGCCATTATATAAAACATATTTCATAATCTCTTAATCTCTTTACTGTTAAAGAAACCATGAGAGCTCTTCTCCAAAATTTATATAAAACATACAACAATGAACTTTGAGTACAATTCAATCCACTTTCTAAAAAATCTAGAAAATCAAACAAAAACTAGATTAAAAATATATGTAATATACAATCTTATTATTAGGCTAATTCAAATTTTGTTAGTTCATAAGCTGAAACAAAAGTATAAACATCTACCAATTATTTGATCTTACAACATAATAAACCACGTTTTTTTAAAACATATATATATATATATATATATATATATATATATATATATATATATATATATATATATTGTATATGTATTATTATTAGATTAAAATTGAATTTTATTAATTTTTATGTCACAATTAATGTAAAAACAATTAACTATAAGTAAAATAAATTAACTCGTGTGTAGCACGGGCTTGACCACTAGTTCTTTATAAAAGCAACAACATTTAAATGTTAGTTTTTATTAAACGGGATTAATCAAGTTAGGCCTTTAAATCTAGCAAGAATAGGTCAACAACGTGGGGGAGTCCAACACCGTGTATGTAAGGCCCTCAACCCGAAAGTAATCTCCGCAAACCGCGACTTGGCGGCGCGTGTGTTGTAAGAGCCTTAGTCTTTGGAGCTTGTTTTGTCCTTAGCCGCCCCCGCGGGCTTAGGGAGCCGCCCCTGCGGCTCGTGATGCTTTCCGCCCCTGCGGTTTCTTGCGGCTGCAGCTGATTTGTTGACCGGTTGACCCGTGCTTTACCTTCTTTTCCTTACCTTCTTCTTACCTTGCTGAGCAAGGGTTTCATCTTCATTTCCTTTGCAGCTTCTCACGTTCTTCTTGCTTCTCCCTTCATCCTTCTTGATCTTGCTTGAGTTTTCCTTGGAGTTTGATAGAGTTTGTGTGTGGCTTTGGTAGAGCTTGATGTTGTGCATGGTTGTTGAGCTTCAGATGCCAGCTGAGAGTGTGTTCTGTTCTTTCCTTGGTTGATCACAACAGTAGGTAAGTCTTGGTTCTTCTCTTCTTTCTTTCTTCCTTTGCTTCCTCCTCCATAACTTAGGATTAGATGTGCTTGGATGTAGATTGATGTTGGAATGTGTATGTATATGTATGTGTGTGGCGTTGGAATGATGAAGACGTGATTTGATCACGTGAAGAGTGGAAGAGAAGTCGGGACTCTACGTTCTGCAGAGTCGCCGCCCCTGCATCTGGAATCCGCTGCCCCTGCGGGATCTTTGTCACCGCACCCGCGCCGGAAGCTGCCGCCCCCGCGGCCACGGTCCCAACGCCTGCGCCCGTGCATGTGTTTGCCTGCGGCCACTGTCACCGCGCCTGCGGCCGAGCGTTGCCGCGCCTGCGGTTTGCCTTGTTCCTCCCCTGCGTCTTTCCGTTCCACAGGTGCGTCTTGTACAAGATCTACCTAGAGTAGTATGATCCTTTCCTTTCCTAGTATGAGAGTTAGTAGCATGCTAGGTATATGTTTGAGGATAGAATGATGATGGGTATGTTATAGATATGCCGGTTATGACTTTGAGGTTTATGAGTTGGATGTGATCCTTATGGATCCCTTGGGTCAAGGTGTGACCCTTTGATGGATAGTAGTTTGATATCTTGTTATGCCTTGTTATTAGGCAGTGTTGTTCTCCAGAGTTGGAGCTGATCGGGTTGAGACTACTTCTGAGATTGAGGTAAGTCCATAGGACTTACTTAACTACCATCCTTGTATTGGATGTATGCATGAGTGGTGTATGATATATGCTTGATAGCATGCGTAGTGATGATTACCGACCTATGGTTTAGTGACTGCCTATTGTAGGGTCGTGACAACTTGTCCTTTCATCCCGCTGGGAGTCTGGAGGTTCTCTGTGGACAGGCCAGATCTGGATTGTGGTGCGGGCTTTCTCCACTCCCATAGGGTGTACGGGGACAGTGACCGTATCACCACTCCAGCCGGCAACACCCCCGAGAGGCGAGGATTATATATTCCTCGTGTCACATATATTCATATACATCTATTTATATGATTTGAGTGTTGGACTTTATAAAGATAATTAACCGGGTAAATGTGTGATAGCATGATTATATGTTTATGTTATTCCTGAAGTGTGTTTGTGCTCTTGCATCTTCTATATATATGTGTATGGTTAGCTAACGGTTTTATACCGCGTTGTAGATACTTTGCAGGTTAGGAGAATTGCAGAGTGATCCCGAGTGGGTGATCCGCTGAGGGCTCCGTACACTGGGTTTTATGCGAGGGTTATGGGACATTTCATGTGTACAGTTTTATGTTTTGATTGTACTCAGCGGTACCTTGTATAAACCTTTTGATTTATATATTACAGTTTTATGTTTTGGTTTTAATTTATTTGTGCCTTGTTGTAAGATCCAGTGAACTTGTTGTCACGCTAGGGTCAGGATCCATTGTGAGATCCTAGTCCAGTAGCACCTCGAGTCCTACGGATTCGGGGTGTTACGAAGTTGGTATCAGAGCTTAGTGTAACACCCCAAATCCGTAGGACTCGATGTGCTACTGGGCTAGGATCTCACAATGGATCCTAACCCTAGCCTGACAACAATTTCACTGAATCTTACAACAAGGCACCGATAGATTAAATACAAAACATCAAACTAATATATATATCTCAAAAGGTAGTACATAAGTACCGCTGAGTACAACAGAAACATATATCCGTACAACAAATATCCCATATCCCACGATAATAATCCCAGAGTACTGAGCCCTCAACGGATCACCCCTTTGGATCCCTCTGCAGCTTTGCTAACCTGCAAAGGATCTACAACACGGTATAAAACCGTTAGCTAACCATACACATATATAAGAAGATGCATCAACACAATCACACACCAATAAATAGTAAACACGTCAACATGATATCACACATTACCCGGTTCATTATCTTTATAAAGTCCAGCAATCAACTCATATATATATATATATATATATATATATATATATATATATATATATATATATATATATATATATATATATATCGATATGAACATATGTGACACGAGGAATATAACCCTCGCCTCTGGGTGTTCATGGCAGCTGAAGTGGTCCCTGGTCACACTCACCCGTGTACCCTGAGGGAATGGAGAGTGGCCAACTGTTTACCAAGTCTAACCCAACCACAGAGAACCGCCCAAACTCCAAAGGGATGAAAGGGACAGTTGTCAAGCCCTACAATGGGCAATCACTATACCATAGGTCGGTAATCATCATATCTCATGCTATAAAGCAAATAACACATACACCACTCATGCACACATCCAATATAAGGATGGCAGCTAAGTAAGTCCTATGGACTTACCTCAACCTCGAAGTCTCAAACCCAAACAACTCCAACTCTGGAGATCAACACTGCCTAAACTAGGCATCACAACATATATCAAACTCATATCCAACATAGGGGTCACACCTAGACCCAAGGGATCCATAAGGATCGTATCCTAACTCATAAACCTCAAAGCCATAACCGGCATACAGATATATCACATCCTCATCATTCTATCCTCATACACGTACCTAGCATGCTACTAACCCGCTCATACTAGGAAAGGAAAGGATCTACCTAACTCTAGGTAGATCCGGAACAAGACGCACATGCGTGACACAAAAGACGCAGGGGCGGAGCAGGCAACCCGCAGGCACGGCGGAACTCAGCCGCGGGCGCGGTGACAAAGGACGCAGGCAAGGCACTGGCGCTTCGGCACGGATTCCGCAGGGGCGGCGGCTTCTAGGCGCGGGAGCGGCGTCTGTGCAGAACGTGATCCCGCGGCTTCTCTTTGGCTCTTCACGTGATCAAACCACGTATTCTCTCATCCAAAACCACACACATACATATACATACACATTCCAACATTAATCTACATCCACAAACATCTAAACCTAAGCTAAGAGGATGGAATCAAGGAAAGAAAGAAGGAGAAGCAAGAACACTTACCACTCTTGTGGTCCTAGGCTACAGGGGGAGATCACACACCTCAAAAGTTGGCCTCCAAGCTCAGCATACACACATCCATCATCAACATCAACATCAAGCCACACAACTCTACCAAACTCAAGAGAGAACAAGAACAAGATCAAGAAGGGTGAAGGAGAAGCAAGGAGGACGTAGGGGCTGGAAAGGAGAAGTGAAGAAGGTAGCCCTTGCTCACCAAGGAAAGGAAAGAAGTAAGGGAAAGGTAAAGCACGGGTCAAGAGAGACAACAAAACCGGCTGCAGCCGCCGGAAACCGCAGGGGCGGTTCCCTGAGCCGTAGGGGCGGAAACCCGCAGGGGCGGCAGTCAGGCCCGCGGGTACGGAAAGGCCAATCTCAGCCAAGCCAATCTCGGCTAAGGACCAAGACTCGGTCCGAAAGAATAGGGCTCTCACACTTAGGTTGACAACAATGGCACTTGCAATCTGTGATAAAGATCAAATAGATAAATAAACAGAACCCGAAAGGGGTCTGACTTTTCAAAAGGTTTTGGTTTTGAAATGAGTACAAATGTTTTGGGATAGCGTGTACGTGAAGCCATCACCCCTCTGAAGATCTCGACAGTATAGATATATATAGATATAATGATGTGATTGATTTGATATATGTCTATACATATGGCATATATAGCCTTCTAAGTTAGGTTTATGCCCTACAGATGGCTCAAACTAGAGTTATATCTGCAGATAGACGAGGTAGGGGTAGATCCCCTCTTTCTCCAGTAGAGGTAGGACAGAGTCAGATTTTCGCTGATGATCCACCTGCAGCGAAGGAGGTTCACGAGGACGTTGCTGAGAGTGCCGTTCCTGAGACTGAGAACGGTGCAGCTGGGAGACAAGGATCACAGAGAGTCTAGTCAGATGACTCAGATCGTGTCTCCATGGAGGGACCAGCGTTCCGCGAGTATATTAGGCGAGTACAAGAGGCTGCCAGAGCAGGTAGACCTACCCCAGATCTGCCAGTACAGGAGGGATCATCTAGGAGATCCCATGGAGTTACTCAGGTGCCAGTTATACTGGCACATGTTGCTGAGATTCCTCAAGTTCCAGAGAACCATAGAAGGCCTGGAAAGACACAGCGGACTGGGCAGACCAGTGGTGCTGGTGGAGTTATTAGTTCTGAACTAAACCAGAGACGTCCACGTTGCCCCGCATTTGCACAGGTTGCAGTTACAGATCGACGATGTTATAACTGTGATGAGCTTGGATATATACGACCAGCGTGCACGAGGCCGTTGGTGACTTGCTACACTTGTGGCGGACGAGGCCACATAGTTGTTTTCTGTAGAAAGGGTGGAGCTTCATCTCAGCAAGGTACTGGTGGAGTTGCTGGTTCGGGGCAAGGCCAGAGCCGCCAGAGTCATCCCTCATCTGCGCGCACCGGTTACAGACAAGGGACGACAGTGTTACAATTGTGGTGGGTAATGACATATGAGGCCATAGTGTATGAGACAGACGGTGAATTGTTTCATTTGTTGAAGACCAGGGCATAGACATGTTTTTTGTAAACGGGGCAAAGCTTTATTACAGCCAAGTTCTTCTCCTGCTAGTGCAGTAGGGGGTGGGCAAAGGCCACCTCAACAGCAACAGCAAACACAAGGACAACAGAGGGTCCCAGATCACCCTACGACTCAGGGATATGCTCTTGGGCCGAGAAGAGGTAGAGGTCGTGGTGGGAGTACCACGGACACCAGAGGACCACAGGGTCGAGTTTTTGAACTGAGGAGTGCAGAGGAGCCAACTGCACCGACTGCTACAGGTACCATTCTGATTCATGGTTTACCTGTTAGAGTCTTGTTTGATTCGGGTGCTACGCATTCTTTTATATCTGATGTCTGTGTAGAGCGTCTGAGTCTAGATACGATTGAGGGGATACCCTTTATTATAGGTGACCCGATGGTAGTAGGGTCAGAGGTACCCGTGAGATTCGTGAATGTCCCATTTCTGTAGGGACCCGTGTATTGCTTGTGGACTTATTTGTCATGCCATTAGTGCATGAAGAAGTCATTTTAGGTATGGATTGGATGGATAGGCATCAGGCAGTCTTAGATGTAGGTAGGAGGACTGTTACCCTCTCTACCGAGTTAGGTCAGATAGAGCTTTTCCGAGGCTGGGACCTTGGAAAATCAAGCATGGTTATCAGTGCGATACGGGCAGCGAGACTGATTGCACAGGGTTGTGAGGCCTTCTAGTGTTGTGCCATGAAGGAGGGGGAGAGTCCAACATTAGAGGATATCCCAGTTGTCTGTGATTTTGCAGATGTATTTGCTGAGCCGTCTAGTTTTCCGCCTCAGAGGAGTGTGGATTTTGGTATTGATTTAGAGTTTGGTACGAGACCGATCTCGAAGGCCTCATACCGGATGACGCCTGTCGAAATGCTGGAGTTGAAGAAGCAACTTGAGGAGTTGGCTGAGAAGGGTTTTATTCGCTCTAGCGTGTTCCCATGGGGAGCACATGTCCTCTTCGTACGGAAGAAGGACGGATCGTTGAGACTGTGTATAGATTACAGAGAGCTGAACAAGGTGACCATCAAGAACAAGTATCCATTGCCTCGTATTGATAACTTGTTAGATCAGCTTCAGGGAGCGACAATATTCTCCAGGATTGACCTGCGTCAGGGTATCACCAGCTGAGGGTGAGAGAGCAGGATGTGCACAAGACAACATTTCGGACCAGATATGGACACTACGAGTTTGTAGTGATGTCATTTGGGCTTACGAATGCCCCAACCGTCTTTATGGAGTTGATGAGCAACATCTTCATCGACTTCCTGGATCAGTTTGTGGTGGTATTCATAGATGATATATTAGTGTACTCTCGCAGCAGAGAGGAGCATGCTGGGCAGCTGAGGACTGTGTTACAGGTTCTACGAGATAGACAACTTTATGCTAAGTTCTCTAAGTGTGAGTTCTTGATGCTAGAGGTAGCATTCCTAGGTCATGTTGTATCAGCTGAAGGGATCAAGGTGGATCCGGCAAAGATCGAGGCAGTAGCAGCTTGGACGACACCGACGAACGTCACGGAAGTACGTAGCTTCCTTGGCCTAGCCGGTTATTACAGACGCTTTGTCGAGGGATTTTCTGTGATTGCCCGTCCACTTACGAGTTTGCTGAGGAAGACTACCAGATTTGTATGGTCTGATCAGTGTATGCAGAGTTTTGAGGAGCTGAAGAGACGTCTGACTTATGCTCCTATTTTTGGCACAGCCAGAGGGTACAAAGGATTTTGTGGTTTACAGTGATGCATCCAAGCTAGGCTTGGGATGTGTATTGATGCAGCGGGGCAAAGTGATAGCATATGCGTCTAGACAACTGAAGACGTATGAGGAGAACTACCCGACTCATGATCTGGAGTTGGCAGCAGTAGTTCATGCATTGAAGATCTGAAGACATTACCTGTATGGTGCTACATGTCAGATCTTCACAGACCATAAGAGTCTGAAGTATATTTTCATGCAGCGGGAATTGAATAACCGCCAGCGTAGATGGCTTAAGCTGATCAAGGATTTTGATCTGGAGATTTTGTACCATCCGGGGAAGGCGAACGTGGTCGCCGACGCCCTGAGCAGGAAGACGCCTCGAGAGCAGGCGATTGCGAGGATGACAATTCAACATCAGTTACAGAGAGACTTGATCTGGTTAGAGTTGGACATCCAGTTTCCTGATGAGGATGCCCAACTGAGTACTTTAGAGGTTCTTCCTGATCTGTTGGGTGAAATCCAACAAAAGCAGGAGACATGTCCGACACTAATGAGGATCCGAGAGAGGATGTCTAGGGATGAGGCACCACAGTTCCTTTTAGGAGCAGATGGAGTTTTGAGACGCCGCGGTTGCGTCTGTGTACCCGTTGATGCGGATCTACACCAGAGGATATTACAGGAGGCTCACTGTACGCCTTATTCAGTACACACAAGTACGAGTAAGATGTACCAGGACTTGAGACGTTTATATTGGTGGGGAGGGCTGAAGCCCGATGTAGCCAGATTTGTGGCACAGTGTGCGACCTGTCAACAGGTCAAAATAGAGCATTGCAGACCTGGAGGTGAACTCCATCCACTTCTGATGCGTCCTTGGAGGTAACCAAGGATAACTTCCGGATCTAGATCCAGCAAAGCTCCAACTACTCCTTGATTCTTTGTGTGTCGTTGTATCGTTTCAGATCCAAAGGGGCGGAAGCGATGAAGAAACAAGGGTTGATTCGATCTAGAGAGATCGAATAAACCGTTTGATGGGGATCGAAAGTTGATTCTAAAGAAGAATCCTCGAATATGGATTTCTTGGATCAAAAACGAGATCCAAGGAAGAAATTTGAGAGATAGACGGGAGGTTTGATGCCCAAGCTAAGTAAGAGGAAAATCTTCTCAAAAACTTAGTAAAATTGAACATGGAAAATAAGTGAGGCAAGATATCCCTTATATAAAGAGTATTGCCTACCTATGGGCCAACGGAACCGGTAGCCTATGCCATGGTGGTGTAGAGACACGGCATTTTGGCGACTGGTCCAAGTGACGAAGTGGTGCAGGCGATGATTGATCCGGTGGCTCGGGCAATGGCCTTGGCTCGGGATCGGGTGAGCGGTCCATCTGAGCAAACCCTCAAAGCCTCGTCCTCATCGTCTATGGTCAACGTAAAAGGAACATCCAAGGGCGCATCAGTCCCCCCATCTTGGTTGTGAAACGTCCCCGTTTCACCATCGTCAAAGAGGGGTTCAACATAAGGGGCAAGGTCCTTGACGTTGAACGTCAGGTGTACTCCGTAGGAATCCGGAAGCTCTAACTTGTACGCATTCGGGCCATGGCGGGCTAAGATGCGGAATGGGCCATCACCACGGTCCGAGAGCTTGCTCATGCGGCGAGTTGGAAAACGCTCCTTCCTTAGGTGGATCCAAACAAGATCACCGCGCTCAAAAGAGACGTCGCGGCGGCCCTTGTTGCGTTGTCCAACAAGTTGGGTGGCACGACGTTCGAGTTGTGTCCTAGTCCGCTCATGAAGCTCAATGATTTGGGCGGCTCGGTTTGCGGTGATGATGTGTTATCTGTCCTTGAGTGGGCGGGGAGTGAAGTCCAACGGGGTGTGTGGATTAAGTCCGTAGACAACTTCAAATGGGGCAATTTAGTTGCCGTGTGCCTAGACCTGTTATACAAAAACTCCACAATAGAAAGTAAGTGCTCCCACCTACGTGGGTTGATCCTAGTGGTGGCCCTAAGTAGAGCACCAAGAGTCCGATTGGTCACCTCCGTTTGACCATCGGTTTGGGGGTGATAACTACTTTGAAACAACAAGTTGGTTCCAAGTTTTCCCCATAGCGTTCTCCAAAAGTGACTCACGAATTTCACGTCCCGATCACTAACGATAGAACGTGGTATCCCATGTAAACGCACCACATTGTCAAAGAACAAGGTGGCAACTTCACTAGCATTTTGGGTGCTTTTACATGCAATGAAATGAGCCATTTTGGAGAAGCGATCGACTACCACGAAAATGGAGTCTTTGCCTCGTTTTGACATAGGCAACCCGACCACAAAGTCCATGGATAGATCCTCCCAAGGTCCCATTGGTATAGGCAAAGGAGAATACATTCCATCCGGGCCTTGGCGCGACTTTGCATGATGACATGTGATGCAGCCCTTGCAAAACCGTGTCACATCCATGCGTATCCGGGGCCAAAAGAAATGCTCTTGGAGAGCGGAAAGGGTCTTGGTAGCACCGAAGTGACCACGGCCCTCATGAGCTTCCTTGATCAACAAATGGCGTATAGATGAGCGCAAAATGCAAAGTTTTCTCGCTCGGAAAATATAGCCATCGTTAATAAAGAAAGACTCGTGCTCTCGGAGGTCAAGGCATTGTGCCCATATGTCCTTGAAGTCAAGATCCGTGGCATATAACTTTTTGATAAGAGCAAAGCCATGTATATTGGCGTCAATATACACTAGAAGGGCATATTGGCGAGAAAGGGCGTCGGCTACCACATTCTCCTTGCCTTTCTTATGCCGAATGACATAAGGAAAGGTCTCTAAAAACTCTACCCAACTAGCATGGCGCCGAATTAGATTTGTTTGACTCTTGAGATACGAAAGAGCCGCATGATCCGAATGAATCATGAACTCCTTCGGCCACAATTAATGTTGCCATGTCTTAAGACAACGAACTAGAGCATATAGTTCCTTGTCATATGTAGGGTAGTTGAGCGAAGGACCGGAAAGTTTTTCACTAAAGTAGGCAATTGGACGAGTCTCTTGTAAGAGAACTCCTCCAATGCCCACATTCGATGCATCACACTCCACCTCGAAAGTTTTCGAAAAGTTTGGGAGTTGGAGTAATGGTGCATTACAAAGGCGTTCTTTGAGCGCATCAAACGCTCGAGCATGAATATCACGCCACTCAAACGTGACACCCTTGGTAGTAAGCTCATGGAGCGATGCCGCTACCGTGCTAAAGTCCTTGACAAAACGTCGGTAGAAGCCCGCTAAGCCGAGAAATGCTCGGACCATGGTGACCGTAGTAGGAGTAGGCCACTCCCGAATAGCACGAACTTTAGATTCGTCTACTCGTAGTCCGTCCTTAGACACGACATAACCAAGAAAGATAGTAGTGTCCGAGCAAAAGACGCATTTTTCAAAGTTGGCATACAATTTCTCTTGTCTAAGGCACTCGAGCACTTGGTGAAGGTGCCCGATGTGATCCTCCAAAGACGTACTAAACACCAAAATATCATCGAAATAAACAACGACAAATATACCCAAGAATCGGCGCAAGACATGGTTCATGAGGCGCATGAAGGTGGATGGGGCGTTGGAGAGGCCAAATGGCATGACAAGCCATTCATAGAGTCCATACTTCCTCTTGAACGCCGTCTTCCATTCGTCACCTTCGGCCATCCAGATTTGGTGGTAACCGCTCCGGAGATCAATTTTGGAGAAAATGGTGGCGCCGTGAAGCTCATTCAACATGTCATCTAGGCGCGGGATCGGGTGGTGGTATTTGACGGTGATTTGGTTGATGGCACGACAATCAACACACATCCGCCATGATCCGTCTTTCTTTGGCACTAATATGACCGTATGACACATGGTGATAAGGATTCACGCACATGTCCCCGGTCTAGGAGCTCTTGCACTTGACGTTGTAGCTCCTTCGTCTCTTCCGGACTTGCTTGGTACGCGGCACGGTTTGGCAAGGAAGCACCGGGAACAAAGTCAATTTGGTGTTCAATCCCTCGGATTGGTGGCAAGCCGGGTGGTAGGTCTTTGGGCATAATATCTTGAGATTCGGACAACAACAAAGACACCTCGTGTGGCACATTACTTGGGTCATGAGAAGTAGATAAACAAAACGGAACAAGCAAGAAACATGGAAACTTGCCTTCCATGACCGGTTGCAAATCATGCCGGCGAGCTAAGAGTATCCTCGATTCACACCGTCCTTGAATTACGGGGTCCGAAGATGGCAAAGGTGCGCTCGTAGGAACGATGCGGCCTTTACTACCTTTGGACTCGGTAGCATGGACAAGAGGGGCGGTGTTCCGGGATTTGGAAGTACTAGCACCTACAACATCGGGACTCCGAGGAGGGTCCGATTTTGCCGGCGCCTTAGCGGACTCATCTATAGATTGTTGCCTCTTCCGTTCCGCATAGTTAACCAAAATTTCGTGCGGAGTCATAGGAAAAAGTGTGACCCGTTTTCCATTATATTGGAACATGTACCGGTTATGATAACCATAATGAAATGTTTGGCGATCGAATTGTCATGGTCGTCCTAATAGGACATGTGTGGCGTCCATCTTGATAACATCACAAAGGACCTTATCAACATAGGCGCCAATACCAAACGTCACCCAAGTTTGTTGTGTGACGGTGTCACACGCCTTATCGGAAATCCATTGGAGTCCGTAAGGTGTTGGGTGGGGGGTTGTAGGCAACTTGAAGTGTTTTACCCCTCGTTCGTTGACAATATTGCAACAAGAACCCCCGTCAACAATGAGAGAAAGGCTCGTATTATTGACCAAGCAACGAAAGTGGAAGAGATTCTCGCGTTGATCAATAGGGATAAACTCTTTAATAGCCAAAATACGACGAGAAACAAGAGCGAATTTACCGGGTTGTGCTGGGGCGCAAGCAAGCTCGTTGCCACATGGTTCAATTCCAAATTGCGGGTCGGCGTCTTGGTCATCCTCAATGATGATATCGCCATCTTGATGATCATCTTCGTCCTCGAAATATGATGGGTCGGCAAACAAAACCCGTTTGGTGTTTGGACAATCACGTTGCACGTGACCAAAACTGCTACACTTGTAGCACACGGGCTCCCTTGGGCGAGCCGCCGGTGAAGGTCCTTGTTGACCTCGAGCGGGAGGCACCGGGGCCGTGGGCCCACGGTTTGGTGTCCTCTCATTACCCGCTTGCCTATTGGATTGGCCCGTCCGTTGGGCTCCTTTGGAAGCGTCGACATTTGGAGAACTAGGCACATCTCGAGTACGTGTGTTAGAAGAATGAGGATATTGACTCGAGGAAGAATTATACCTTAAATACCAAGCCGTCTCAAGTTGTTGCTTGTAGAGCTTCATGGCGGCATGGCACAATGCCCCCAAATCCTTATATGGCACAATCTCAAGCGGGCGCCGAATGGATGCATTAAGCCCACTCATGAATTTGGTGCGAAGGGCGGAGGGAGAGGCCGAGACGCCAGCCTTAATGTACATGTCCTCGAGTTTGGCCAAGTAAGCCACCGGGGTGAGGTTGCCTTGTTTGAACTCGGCAATTTGCAACCGCATATCATTCTTAAAGTCCTCGGGCACGTATTTCTTGGTCATGACATAGATTGATTGCTCAAAGGTCGCAATCGGTGCCCATCCTCGCCTTTCACGGGTGATCTCATACCGGTTCCACCAAGACTTGGCATCTCCCTCAAAGTAAAGAGTTGCCGCCTCGATTTTCTCATATTCATCCTCATAATGACAATGTTTCAAGGCTCGTTTCATATCGCGCGCCCAATCAAGAAAAACACACGGATCATATTCACCATGAAAGATAGGGAATTTAACCTTACCATCCCTACGAGCTCGGTAGGGGTCCGGGCGGGGCGGTGGAATGTAGGCATCATCGGCACGGGCTCGCCGGTGGCCGTCTTGACGCTGGTGGCGCCCATGAAGGGGTGGTTCATGCCTAGGTGGGTTTGGGGGAGGCAACCATTCTTCACCTCGGTCTTGGTTCTCATAAGGGTCCATAATGGGTGGGTGCCATGGACGGTCATGTGCCACCCGTTCCAAGTCGGACTCATCACCGGAGAACTCGTTGAAATCGTTTTGCTAATCATACTCATCAAAATCAAGGGTCATCGGTTGCCGAATTGACCGTTGGCGACGGCGTCCGGAACGATCTCTCTCACGACCATGATTGTTGGTCGAGTCGGGACGGTACCGGGGCTCTTCCCGGGCTCGACTGTCGGTGCGGGGCACACTAGGTGGAGGTGGAGAATGGACATACCGTTGGTGTTGAGGCTCATAATGCTTGTGCCGATTTTCCGTATCGACCATGAGAAAGTCATCTTGAGTCGAGTCGGGGAATCCTTCGTCCTCTTCATGGGACTCATTTCCGTCAAGAGGTAAGGGGCGTTGGCATTCAATGACGGACGCAAGCCGGGGACCGTTTGATGGCCCGGCTCCTAAAATTCCCTTGTCTTTCTATTGTGCATCGGATGTGGAAGCATTGACCAAGGTCTCAATCGGAATTGTTGGGGTGGGACGTTGGGCAAGCCGTAGAGCCTTAAGAGCTTCCAACTCTTGCTTCAAGCCAATGTTTTCTCGGGTCAAGGCATCAAACTTTTGTTGTGCCTTCAAAGCTTTCAATTCCTGCCTTATGGAGTCATTTTCGAGGGACAATGAAGCATTTTCTTGAGCCAAAGGTTCATTGGACTCTTGCGGACCAGAATCCTGAGAAGTTTCCAATTCAACGTTAGTCATTGCTCCAAATCAGCACACAATTGCAAGCAATCAAATGAGCAAGGTGACAAGTTAAGTCAACTTTACCCAAGTTCAAGTGCGTTATCGGGTTCTACTTTGGGGAAGGCCGTTTGGCGGTTAGGCAAGTAAGGAAAATCCCACAAAATTGAACCAATTACACACAAATAAACAAGTGATATTTTGCAAACGTATGTAAGAAAATGGAGTGGCGGAAGATGGACGGATTGTTCAGTAGGCAAGCTTTGCTTGCTATCGGTCTTTGACCGTTTTGTAAAATCCGATTTTTCGGATGGACAAGTTTGCTGGACGTCTTTTCACTTTTGTGTTTCGTTTCTCTGAAACGTTTTGAGCAACACTTTAGTTTTTTTTTTAATTTTTTTTTTGAACACAAATCCGTATTGATGAAGAGTTTTTGCTTTTCTTGGAATATCAAATGCGAGATATCCGAACTTTCGTTAACAAAAATACCCCAACAAATTTGGTGAAATTAATTAACAAAATTGTCGGTTTGGGTCGGTTTAAGAAAAAGACGGGTTTGATAAATGGTTTGATGGCAAACCAAATATCTCTTTTTTTTTCAAATTGATCAACAGAAGAAAAACAAAATTTAGGAAAAATGGATGAACATGATGAAGAACGTGATGAACAACATGAAGATCATGAAGAACAAATGAAGAACATCATGAACAAACGAAGAACATCATGAACAAAAGGCTAAATAGGTTGAAGATAATAACGCACAAAAACAAGAGTAAAGAGAACTTAGCTTTGATCCCTTTGCTCTGATGCCAATTTGATGCGTCCTTGGAGGTAACCAAGGATAACTTCTGGATCTAGATCCGGAAGTTATCCTTGGTTACCTTCAAGGACGCATCAACTTCCTGTTCCACAGAGGAAGTGGGAGGACGTCACCATGGACTTTGTGACTGGGCTGAGACCGAGCAGGAGCTTTGATGCTATATGGGTTATAGTGGACAGATTGACGAAGACGGCACGTTTTATCCCTATCCGGGAAACGTGGCCAGTGAGCAGATTGGATGAGGAGTACACTAGGCAGATTCAGACTGCCCTGGGAACGAGTTTGCACTTCACGACTGCGTTCCATCCTCATACAAATGGTCAGTCAGAGAGGACCATTCAGACACCGGAGGATATGTTGCGAGCTGGTGTGTTGGATTGGGGACAAGTGTGGACGGATCATCTCCCACTAGTTGAGTTCTCATACAACAACAGCTGGCATGCATCTATTGGGATGACCCCATATGAGGTACTGTATGGACAGAGATGCCGTACTCCGTTATGTTGGGATGAGCAGAGCAGTGTTAGTGGTTTGACACCTGATCAGATTCAGGATGAAGTGGCTCGAGTAGCACTGAGTAGAGAGCGGATGCTGACTGCACAGAGCCGTCAGAAGTTGTATGCAGATAGGAGGCGTAGACCCCTAGAGTTCAGAATGGGAGCCCATGTGTGGCCGAGAGTGTCTCCGACACGAGGTGTTTGACGTTTTGGCATTAAGGGGAAGTTGAGCCCCGATATGTCGGACCGTTCGAGATTCTGGATCGGGTTGGGAGCGCATCATACATGTTAGCCTTGCCTCTTAGATTAGAGGGTGTTCACCCTGTGTTTCATGTGTCTCAGCTGAGGGAGTACATACCAGATCCGAGACACATCGTTAGTTATGATGATTGGTGGTTGATCCGGACCACACCTTTGTGAGCATCCGATTGCAGTCCTAGAACGAGGTATGAGACACCTGCGTTCGAAGGACATTCCTATGCTGAGGATACAGTGGTCGAGACGAGGACCTGATGAGGCTACATGGGAGACTGAGGATAGTATTCAAAGGAACTATCTAGGGTTTTATGCCGAGATAGATGTACCAGTAGGATCGACGAGTAGATCTTAGTACTATCTTGGTGATGTTATGTTTATGTGCTTATATGCTATGATGTGTTTATTTTCGTACTAGCTATGATATGATATGTGATCTTAGTAGATCTTGTTGTGCTAGTACGACTGATGTTTATAGCTGGAGATGGCTCTTTCCTCCATGTTATTGTGATACGATTAGGATTTAGCTAGAGATGGTTATTCCTCCATGCTATTTTGGTAAACATAGTATTGCTGGAGATGTTTTTCCTCCATGCCCTTCCGTTATGATGATGATGATACGGCTAGAGATGTTTTTCCTCTATGCCTTTACGATATGATGATGATATGGCTAGAGATGTTTTTCCTCTATGCCCTTGTGATATGATTATAGTTTGGCTAGAGATGGTTTTCCTCTATGCCCTGGATAGTATAGTGATCTTCTGGTTGGAGATGATGAGTTCCTCCATGCCTGTGCTTGAGGTTATTAAGTGTTATAGGTTGATACCTTATGAGGGGAGAGGTGATGCCTCCGATAGAGAGAGTTATACCTCGGCTTGTGAGTCCGAGTGGTTTTAGGACTTTAAAAGTTTCGGGACGAAGCTTGTTTTTAGGGGGGGTGACGTGTAAGAGCCTTAGTCTTTGGAGCTTGTTTTGGCCTTAGCCACCCCCGCGGGCTTAGGGAGCCACCCCTGCGGCTCATGATGCTTTCCGCCCCAGCGGCTCAAGGAACCGCCCCTACGGTTTTTTGCGGCTGCAGCCGGCTTTGTTGACCGGTTGACCCGTGCTTTACCTTCTTTTCCTTACCTTCTTCTTACCTTGCTGAGCAAGGGTTTCATCTTCATTTCCTTTTCCGCTTCTCACATCCTTCTTGCTTCTCCCTTCCTCCTTCTTGATCTTGCTTGACTTTTACTTGGAGTTTGATAGAGTTTGTGTGTGGCTTTGGTAGAGTTTGATGTTGTGCATGGTTGTTGAGCTTCAGATGCCAGCTGATAGTGTGTTTTGTTCTTTCCTTGGTTGATCACAACAGTAGGTAAGTCTTGGTTCTTCTCTTCTTTCTTTCTTCATTTTCTTCCTCCTCCATAGCTTAGGATTAGATGTGCTTGGATGTAGATTGATGTTGGAATGTGTATGTATATGTATGTGTGTGGCGTTGGAATGATGAAGACGTGATTTGATCACGTGAAGAGTGGAAGAGAAGTCGGGACTCTACATTCTGCAGAGTCGCCGCCCCTGCGTCTGGAATCTGCCGCCCCTGCGGGATCTTTGTCACCGCACCCGCGCCGGAAGCTGCCGCCCCCGCGGCCACGGTCCCAACGCCTGCGCCCGTGCCTGCGTTTGCCTGCGGACACTGTCACCGCGACTGCGGCCGAGCGTCGCCGCGCCTGCGGTTTGCCTTGTTCCGGCCCTACTTCTTTCCGTTCCGCAGGTGCGTCTTGTATAGGATCTACCTAGAGTAGTATGATCCTTTCCTTTCCTAGTATGAGAATTAGTAGCATGCTAGGTATATGTTTGAGGATAGAATGATGATGGGTATGTTATAGATATGCCGGTTATGGCTTCGAGGTTTATGAGTTGGATGTGATCCTTATGGATTCCTTGGGTCTAGGTGTGACCCTTTGATGGATAGTAGTTTGATATCTTGTTATGCCTTGTTATTAGGCAGTGTTGTTCTCCAGAGTTGGAGCCGATCGGGTTGAGACTACTTTTGAGGTTGAGGTAAGTCCATAGGACTTTCTTAGCTACCATCCTTATATTGGATGTATGCATGAGTGGTGTATGATATATGCTTGATAGCATGCGTAGTGATGATTACCGACCTATGTTTAGTGACTGCCCATTGTAGGGGTGTGACAACTTGTCCTTTCATCCCGTTGGGAGTCTGGAGGTTCTCTGCGGACAGGCCATATCTGGATTGTTGGGCGGGCTTTCTCCACTCCCATAGGGTATACGGGGACGGTGACCGTATCACCACTCCAGCTAGCAACACCCCCGAGAGGCGAGGATTATATATATTCCTCGTGTCACATATATTCATATACATCTATTTATACGATTTGAGTGTTGGACTTTATAAAGATAACTAACCGGGTAAATGTGTGATAGCATGATTATATGTTTATGTTATTCCTGAAGTGTTTTTGTGCTCTTGCATCTTCTATATATATGTGTATGGTTAGCTATCAGTTTTATACCGCGTTGTAGATACTTTGCAGGTTAGGAGAACTGCAGAGTGATCCAGAGTGGGTGATCCGCTGAGGGCTCCGTACACAGGGTTTTATGCGAGGGTTATGGGACATTTCATGTGTACAATTTTATGTTTTGATTGTACTCAACGGTACCTTGTATAAACCTTTTGATTTATATATTACAGTTTTATGTTTTGGTTTTAATCTATATGTGCCTTGTTGTAAGATCCAGTGAACTTGTTGTCAGGCTAGGGTCAGGATCCATTGTGAGATCCTAGCTTAGTAGCACCTCGAGTCCTGCGAATTCGGGGTGTTACATGTGTGTGGTCTAGCAAAGCTAGGGTGTCTCTCCATATACATTAGTAAACTTATAATAGATATCTCTCTCTATAATATATATATATATATATATATATATATATATATATATATATATATATATATAGGTGAGTCATCTTCTCGAGGCCGACCAACCTACAACATCAACAACATCCTCTGGTAAAGCATCATCTTCTGTTGAAGCGGTGTGGCAATACATAGCGGGCTTATCGGAAACCGTGTTGATGTCCCTAAAAATGTGGAGGACACTGGAATGTGTGAAGCTCGAGATCAACATAGAGATATCGGAGATGATCATATCCGTCTTCCAAAGAGGTTTCCAAGTATGGTTGATCGAGTTAATAAGCATCAAATTGTCTCCTTCAATCTCAATAGATGCAATTCCTAAAAGCATGGCCTTTTGTAAACCCTCTCGAAGAGCAAATACTTATGCCTCAAGTATTGATTGCGCATTACATCTTCCTTTTCCTGTAGCCAAAGGACAACCAAAACTGTTACGAATGATGAAACCGAACGCATATTGATTATTGTTGTTTCCTGAGGCATCAAAGTTGAGTTTGAAAAAATTATCCGTTGGTTTTTTCCATTTGATGTTCTTAGTTTTTCTTCTTGTTTTCATTCGGGGGGAATTTTTACTCATTGGTTTGGTGTTGGCTTCGTCCCATTCGTCTATTTGCTTCCAAGTTATTTGTTTCAGGTTCGGAGCTGGCCTTTTGTTATTAAAAGTTGTTTACCAAATCATAACTAGTTGTCTAAACTCTATTGGGGATGTGTTTTCTTTCATTTGTAGAAGGGTATCATTGATACTATGATTAAAAGTATCATAGTTGACTAGTTGTTCAATATTGAAAAAATTTTGACATTATCTACAACTTGATGAGTGCATGGACATTCGAAGAAAAGATGCTTAGCATTCGCGGTGTGGTGATTACAAAATTCTCAATGCATTACCACCAAAGTTTTTTGTTTGTCAAGGTTTTCTTTTGTAGGAATTTCGTTCAGGGCCAACTTCCATAGAAAGTTTTTGACTTTATGCATTATATAGATTTTCCAAATCTAGGACTAGTTTTTTAGAAACTCCAATTTTGTCGTTATTGTATCATTTCCATAGCCAATTTCGTCGAATACCAACCATCTTCGTTTACAAACTAGTATATTCTATCTCAGATGTTCTTTATGGGAAGATTATAGTTTTTAATTCTGTTGATGATGTCGCTTGATAGTATAATATTGTACTTATTTGGTCAACAAATTGTTGATTCCATTTTCCGTTAGAAATAAAGAAACAAACTGTTTCTAATGGGTTTATTATGGTTTTATTGGATGTTAGATCTATTAGAGGTTTCTCCAGTAATCAATTGTCTTTCCATAACTTTATTGTTTTTCCTGTCTCCCACATGCCATCTAAGGCCTTTTTCAAATTCTTCCCTAAGTTTAATAAAATTTTCCATTGACAGAGGTGTTTTTTCAACACTCACAGTACAAATTTAATTGCCCTTGAAGGTATTTTTCTTCTATTATTTTGACCCAAATGTTCTCAGGTTCTACCATAATTTTTCATAGGAGCTTCATTTGAAACGCTTTGTTCATGTCTTCAACTTTTCTAATTCCGGTACCCCTAAGGATCTTGATTTATAAATTTTGTCCCAACTAATTAGTGGGTGGAAATTTGGTCCCTTGTTCAAAAAGAAGTTCCTGTTGATTTTGTCTAGTTCGTTATGGATACTCGTAGGCAGCATAAAAAGTTGCATAAGGTAACTAGGTTTAGCATTTAGATTCGCTTTTATTAACGTTGATCTTCCCTCTTGTGAGAGAGATGACGCTTTCCATTTTGTAAGTTGTTGTTTTGACTTTTGAATAACCGAATTGAAGATATCCTTATATACCTTCCCATTAATAATAGGACACCATAGGTACTGTTCTATGTTAGTAGAAGAGGTGATGCCTAGATGTGCTTGGATTCTTCTTTTTATTAGATGAATCTACATTATTAGATGTTTGGAAAGTGGATTTGTGGTAATTAATTACTTGGCCAGATATGACGCAATAATCATTTAATACCGACAAGATTTTGTTTCTTTCTTCCGTTGTTGCCTTTGTGAAGATAATGATGTCATTCGCAAACGCTAGGAATGAGATTGTTGCTTTCTTCCGTTGTTGCCTTTGTGCAATTGGATGAACATTACTAGTTAACCATAATGTTCTCCTTTTTTTCCCCCAATTCGGAGTGATGCCAAATATGATCAATAACGTCAGTGATGGGGGTTAGCATAGCCGCTAAAATCTTAAGTCCATCTTGAACACATAAGCTTAAAATATTACATGCACATCTTTGATTAGCAAAAGGAGCTCGCAAATATTTTCCCGCATCCTCGACCAAATGGTTTACAACGGCGGTGTTAGCGGAAGCTTTATCAAAAGAATATGAAAAAAACTCTACCTTGTAAATTAAATTCTTGTAAAAGCGTTTTTTTATCAAGTTCGCAACGTTTGTTGCATCATGTCTTTGGTTGAAATGGCGAAATGTAATACATATTTTATGCAAAAACATATCGTTATCAATAAAATGTAAAGTAATGCCCATTTAAAAATATTTGTGTGATTTTGTACTCCAAATATCACTACAAATAGATACTTGATGCGAAAAAGATGAAAAAATCAAAATAAATTATTCTTTCTTTTGTAGGTAAGATTTGGATACTAATATGGAAACGGTGTTGTGAGAAGTTGATTTAAGAGAATGTTGAAGATATTTAGTGTTATATGTTCAAACTTCTTCGTATTTACAATAAGAAAATGAAAATGCATGAAAACATATAACATCGGCTAATCATATACTTTTTTCACTATGATCATACAAAATAGAGGAGATTGAGAGGAAGAAGATGCAAACCCGTGAGACAATTGTGATTTTCCCCGTGATATCCCTAGCTTCTCGGGATAAATATTTTGCATGTGCATTTGCAAAGTCCCGTAGCCGCCCTTCGCCTTCCACTTGTACGCCTTTGGACATTAGTTGCATGAAACTTGACAATAATCATTCACCGGCACCCCTTTCTTGTAAGGCTTCGTAAAATCTCAGATGTAAGCATTTTTGGTGGGTAGTCGGTAGTGTCGGTGTGGCGGCATTTCGGTATTTTCGCGATTGTCGGCATTTAAGTTTCACTTTCTTGGGTGCAAGGGAAGAATTGAGAAGAAATGTTCTCACTCAGGTTTGCCATTACGAGAGTCAAAAAATTCGAGAAAGACGATAGATGAATTCGAGAAAGACGATAGATGAATTGGAGTGATGAATTAGAGAGTTGAGAGATGGTGTGAGATGGAAGAGGCATTGGGTATTTATAGGAAAGGGTTGAGGGTTTTGTTTAATATTAAAACAACCTTTTAAAAAAATTAAAACAAAATTCCATTGCGTCTATATAACTACCAGTTTGGTCCATTTTTAAATTTAAAAAAAAACAACCTAAACCTAAACCGGCGATGTTGGTTAAACCTAAATCGGCGAGGTTGGTTAAACCTAAACCGTCAAACTAAAACCGGCGGTTCGAGCCTGTTTGAAAACCGGCGGTTCGGCAGTTTAGCCTAAACCGGCCCCAACACTGGCCAATTGTATATTTCCAAGCATGAATGAATGATGATTAGATTAGTCATCCAAGTTGAGACCTTTAAGTAATATGAGGATGATTGTGCAATGTTTAGATGCTTATCATGCTAGAGTAGAATGGTTATGGCCGATAGGATGATCATCCTACTTGTGAAGTTATTGTCTAAATTAAAATTATGTTGGATGATAATCATGATATAAGCAAATAGAAAATATCATGTGCTACTTATATTGTCTAAGATGATCATAGTTAATCCCAAGCTTAATCAACTAGTATGCAGATAGTAAACACCATGTGATGCATACTAGTTGACACAAAACCATATGTTGTGACAAAGCTCGCCTAATATACATGTTACCTTTCTACTTGCTACCTTCATATTTCCCTTCATTGATTAAACATAACTTGCTTGAGCATGCTACTAGATATAGTTTGGGAGTAATAGCCCCCAAACCTAGTGCTTTTCTGATACTTGATGCTTGATTGTCTTACAACCCTACTTAATAGCTCAACCCACAAATTTGATCCTTCGACCACCCCTTTTATCTTTCTTTTACACACTAGAACCTTGCTAATTGACTTGAAACACTTCAAACTATATATAGTTCCCTTGGGACTCGAACTTGATGTATATCATATACTCACTTTGACAAGGTCGTGCACTTGCGTCAATATGTAATTTTGAGTGTCATATCGATCACCTCACATCAAGATTCGACGTATATGTTCGTTTGCACATAAGAAGAGAGGAATAAGAAGAAATGATTCCGGTGGTGTCGAGAAAAAGAAGGCATGCGGCAAGTCTAGGGTTTCGTTTGACCTGTTCGTTTATACAGAAGAAGAAGGATTCGATAATGGTAGTGTCGAGAAAAAGAAGGTCTTTGTTGGGATTTCACAACAATGTTTGAGAAGATGAGGGCTTGTGTTGGGAAGAGGAAGAAGACTTCGATTTCGGTGGATTGAGGGTGAGTAAATATCAAATCTAGGGTTCCATGTCATTGTTGAGGATTTCCATTGTTGAGAAGAAGAATATTGTAACACCCCAAATCCGTAGGACTCGAGGTGCTATTGGGCTAGGATCTCACAATGGATCCTGACCCTATCCTGACAACAAGTTCACTGAATCTTACAACAAGGCACCAATATATTAAATACAAAACATCAAACTGTTATAAAAGTATCGAAAGGTTTATACAAGTACTGGTGAGTACAACAAAACATAATCATATACATGATCAAAAGATCCCATCCCACGAGGACGACCTAGTGTACGGAGCCCTCAGTAGATCACCCCTCTGGATCACTCTGCAGCTCTCCTAACCTGCAAAGGATCTACAACACGGTATAAAACCGTTAGCTAACCATACGCATATATAAGAAGATGCATAAGCACAATCACACACCAATGAATCATAAACACATCACCATGCTATCACACATTTACCCATTTTATTATCTTTATAACGTCCAGTCATTCAAGCGTATATATATATATATATATATATATATATATATATATATATATATATATATATATATATATATATATATATATATCAATATGAACGTATGTGACACGAGTAAAATAACCCTCGCCTCTCGGGAATGGTGCCAACTAGAGTGGAGATCCGGTCCCACCTCCCGTGTACCCTATGGGAGTGGTGCAGGTGGCTGGCCCACTGAGCTAGATTGGCCTGCCCGAAGAGAACCTCCAGACTCCCAGCGGGATGAAAGGACAAGTTGTCACAACCCTACAATGGGCAGTCGCTAAACCATAGGTAGGTAATCAACATAACTCGGGCTATCAATCATATAGCACACACCACTCATGCACACATCCAATATATGGATAGCAGCTAAGTAAGTCCTATGGACTTACCTCAATCTCTGAAGTCTCAACTCAACTCCACTCAGACGGTTCCAACTCTGGAGATCAACACTGCCTAAACAAGGCATAACAACATATATCATACTCATATCCATCACAGGGGTCACACCTAGACCCAAGGGATCCATAAGGATCATAACCTAACTCGTAAACCTCAAAGCCATAACCGGCATACATATATATCACATCCTCATCATTCTATCCTCATACATGTACCTAGCATGCTACTAACCCGCTCATACTAGGAAAGGAAAGGATCTACCTAACTCTAGGTAGATCCGGGACAAGACGCACCTGCGTGACACAAGAG
The DNA here is from genome assembly GCA_002319775.1 of Fagopyrum tataricum. NCBI lineage: Eukaryota > Viridiplantae > Streptophyta > Magnoliopsida > Caryophyllales > Polygonaceae > Fagopyrum > Fagopyrum tataricum. The sequence continues at coordinate 34,515,398 of CM008285.1, forward strand.
ACGCAGGGGCGGATCAGGCAACCCGCAGGGGCGGGCGCAGGCAAGGCGCGGGCGCTGCGGCACGGCGTCCGCAGGGGCGGCGGCTTCCAGGCGCGGGTGCGGCGTCTGTGCAGAACGTGAACCCACAATTCCTCTTCGGCTATTCTCGTGATCCACTCACGTCTTCTCTTCACCAAAACCAAGCATATACATATACATACACATACCAACATCAACACCCTTAAACATGCATGTAATCCTAAGCTAGGAAGAAGGAAACAAGGAAGGAAAGAAGAAGAAGCAAGATCACTTACCATTCTTGTGGTCCTAGGCTGCAGGGGAAGATCACACACCTCACTAGCTGACCTCCAAGCTCAGCATACAGACATTCATCATCAACATCAAGCCACACAACTCTTCCAGACTCAAGGAGGGACAACACAAGATCAAGGTGGAGGAAGGAGAAGCAAGGAGGACGTGCAAGGGCTGGAGTGAAAAGTGAAGAAGAAGCCCTTGATCAGCCAAGGGAAAGAATAAGAGAAGGAAATGGTAAAGCACGGGTCAAGGAGTCAACAAAAACGGCTGCAGCCGCAGGAAACCGCAGGGGCGGTCCCCTGAGCCGCAGGAGCGGAAACCCGCAGGGGCGGCAGTCAAGCCCGCGGGTGCGGAAAGGCTAAACTCGGTCAAAGCCAATCTCGACTAAGGTCAAGTCTCGGTCCGAAAGACTAAGGCTCTTACAAATACTATTGTCGATAAGAAAGAAAAAGATCATTGTCGAGGAGAAGAAAAAGGTTATCGTCATTCAAAAGGCACATAGGGGATTAAAAATAGAAATACAATAAAACTACAAAAGATAGATTTCTCAAACCTTCTTCTCAGATATCTTGAAACACAAATATAAACCATAATGCAAAATTAAAATATCTAACCAAACATCCCGGTAAAAATATGGGACCCACTTAAGATCCAAAAAACCTCCCAAACTTCTTAACTAAACACTCCCTTATGATTTGATAAAGCCACAAATGTTGGTGGAAAACTACAAATTGTATTGATGCATTAAACCCTTTTTATTTGGACTACAAAGAAGGAAATATATTGATTACATAGGATCATAATCAACCTATTATGATCTTAAAGATAATCACAATTTACTATGTCCTAATATATAATATTATATCTTCACATTCTCAAGCAATCAAAGCATGAATAATGTTGAAGATTGAAATGGAACCATAAGTTTGAACTTGTTTTCGGACGAAGCCGAACTTATTTTTTAAAGAAGTTGGTGTTGTTCTCGAACTAATTCGATGTTGTCTCACACAATGCCGATATTGGTTTGAATAAAGCCGACAACATATTCGGATTGGTTGATGTTGTTGGTTTCGGATAATACTGAAACTGGTTTGGATTGGGATGTAACCGATGTTGAAGGTTTGGAGATCGGTCTAGACTGATATTGGATCGGACAATGCTGATGATTTTGGATTCGGACAAAGCCGGTGGTTTTAGATCCAAATGATGCTAGTGAATTTGTACACGGACAAAGTCGGTGGTTTAAGTTGGCGGAAAGTGATGTTTGAGGTTCATGATTAGTTTGCGTTGATATCATGAAAGATTTATGGTTTGATAAATCCACAAATATTGATAAAAACCACAAATTATATTGATGCATTAAACTCTATTTATAGGAATTACAATGAGATAAGTAGAATATATTTATTACATAGGATCATAATCTACATATCACAATCCTTAAAATATTCACAACTTATTATAATATTATATCTTAACACTCAATAGTATGTTCTACTTTAACAATATGCTAGCTATTTTTAATAAGTTTCATGTTTAGTAAGCTTTTATGAATGGTATGCTAGCTATTTTTAATCTAATGGTGTATTCTAACAAATATTAAAGCTCAAGGAAATAATTAAAAAACTGAGAAAACCCTTCCACATAATCTGAAAATGATTAACGGGCAAGGACACCATTCACAACTACTCATTAATTACTTATATTATATATTATTTCTAGAGTAACTAAATGTTTATATCAATGTTTTTATTTTAGATTTCATTTTGGGTAAACATAAGATTCAATTTTAAGAGTAATATCCGATACTCAATTAGTCTAGAGGTAGAGCGGCTTTAGTCGGTCGAATGGAAAAAAAAACCCAAATAAAAACTTTCGGAAACGGTAATAGAATATTAATACTTTTTTGTTGTTCTCAATAGAATACTATTACTTATCAACTTATTTACATACATTACACTCCAAACATAACTAAAATTTATAAAAATAACACGAAGTGAAAAACTTTTGAGAAACCGTCTTCGTAAAAAAAAAAAAAAAAAAAAAAAAAACTAGAAGGTAGGTTAAAGTATGTAGTAGAGTAAATCGGTTCGACAAGTTTTGATGGCAAGAAAATATGTTGTTATAGGCTGTGTTTGGTAAAGTTTAACACTAGTGTTTAGTAGTATTTATGAGTGTAAATAATACTATTATATTTTTGTATTCGAACATGTGTTCATAAATAAATAAATAAGCCTCAAAACGTTTTGTCTAAGTATTCTCTCAACAAACAATATTACGAGAACAATTTTTCCTTATAAGCCATCCTGAGGTTTCGAAAGCTTTTGGTTTGCATGTTTTCCTAACTTATGCTTAAGAGCATGTATTAAGAATTTTGATTTTAAAGATATCTTATCAAAAATTGATAAATCATTACAACAAAAGAAAAAGTGAAGGACGTGTTTGACAAAATGAGTTATTTTGTTAGTTTAATGAAAAATCTAATAATTATTTTGTAGGATAGATTTTCGTGAATTTAGTAATAGACCAAGTTATAAATAAATAAATAAAAGAAATATCTGCAAAAACCTGTCTCAACTAGCTTAAAAAACTTCTGAAAAACCTATTAAATAATCAACTAAAATTCTAATTTTCATGTAGATTTTAAAATTTTCAAAACTTTTGGAATATTCTAACAAAAAAACTCTCCTGATCGTAAATTTATCCAAAATTTTGAATGAAGGTTTTTAACTCGTCTTCTAAAAACATAGGTTAGAAAATTCATTTTCTTAATATACATATTGATTATATAATTACTATTTTTGGTATTTTTAAAGTATTTTATAAGGTTAAACTTTCATCAATGTAAATAATTATTTTCATATTGAAGCTCCTATGGGAATCCAAATACAAATCCACCTAAGAGATTGTATGAAATATAAGAAGAAAAAGAAAGACAAATAGACGGCAACATTTTAGATGTTGCTAAAAATAGGATGGAGTTGTTGCTATATAGCCTATAACCATGCACTGAACGAATCAATGTTTGAATTGTGAGTAACAAACAATGTTAAGACAAGATTTAGTTGGTTTTAATAATAAACTCTAATTGCTTCACACTCCATAAAGTGGCAAAGTCGAACCTTATACAACTCGGAGAGGAAAACAGAAGCATCATAACTGATAATTAGTGTTGGATATAGAAATTTTGAATGTTTTACCAAACTTATATGCCAAAAAAAATAAACATAATGGATTTAAGGTGATTGGAACCTTATTTGGCCATCATAACCTTGACAAACTCCTCGTAGTTGATTTGGCCATCTCCATCGACATCAGCCTCACGGACCATCTCATCAACCTCCTCGTCTGTCAGCTTCTCGCCGAGGTTGGTCATAACATGACGTAGCTCAGCCGCGGAGATGAAACCGTTTTGGTCCTTGTCGAACACACGGAAAGCCTCCTTCAGCTCCTCCTCTGAGTCGGTGTCCTTCATCTTACGGGCCATCAAGTTAAGAAACTCAGGGAAATCAATGGTCCCGTTTCCGTCAGCATCAACCTCGTTGATCATGTCTTGAAGTTCAGCTTCGGTTGGATTTTGTCCGAGGGAGCGCATCACTGTTCCGAGTTCCTTTGTGGTGATGGAACCTGATCCAAACACAACGAGTCAGCAATTTTTCATCAGCGTAAATTTGACAAAAGGCTTCTTCAATTCAATTTTTGTAAGAATCGCACTACAGTCGAACATTATCAACAATTCATGACTGTCAGATATCAAATCGGCATCATCGCATAAGGAAAAACAACAGGAAATCGTATACACACGATCATTCCTCCATTCAATCAATCGTATAGCACGATCATTCCTCCATTCAATCAAATCTCACCAAAACCAAAGATATCAGCGAGGATTCAAATCGATTCTCGCCGTCATCTAAATCAAACTAAAAACGAAATGCAGATATCATCGACGAGGAATGAAATGAAGGATCCACGCAAAATAGATCTATTGTGCGCGTATCACAGCAAAATAAGAACAATATGAGAGAGAGAAAAGTAATTAACCATCGCCGTCCTTGTCGAATAGACTGAAAGCCTCCTTGAATTCGGAGATCTGATCGTCCGTCAACTGCTCTGCCATATTGAATTGGTTGCGCAAGAAAGAAAGAGAGAGAGGGAGAGAATGAATGAATGAGTGAATAAGAAAGAAGAGAGGGGAAATATGAAATGTTGAATTGGTAAAATTGAGACACTTTATATGCATGTTATTTGCAATTGACCCAAAACATGCCCCCCCTATGCGGAGAGAAAGGGACGGTAAAGAAAACTAAATAAAAATCATCGTTTTCCACAACAATTGTGTTGGGTAATAATAGGGAATATGTATGTGGTGTCCTCTAAACTATATAATTTTCACAATGCCTTTTATTTCCTTTTTCTTTCCTACAATCCTAATTACTTTTATCAAAATTATATTTAGGATTAAAAAGTTGTAATTTGATATGAAAACATTTAAGAAACGTTCGATCTAAATAAATAATGGTATTGATTTCTCTACGTGTACCGCATGTGGCTAATAAGTGTATGAATGTGCGCTTTTTAACGCACAATTGTGAGCATTGTATTTGTAAAGGGGTGCTAGATCGTGCCCACGACTTGTAATCGTGCATACAAGGTGTATGGTCACAATGCACGATTGTGCTCTTGGTGCACAATCATGCACAATGATGGTGCATCTTAGTTGTTCATTTGCATGACTTTGTAGTTCATTAATTTAGATGAACAATACAATGTGAACAAGTTATGAACAATATAACAAAGTTTCTTTGGCAATTATATTTTTTGCGATGAATAAAAAAATAAAGAGATTTGACTTTTTGATAACATTCATTTTAGCGTGTTTTTCCATCGTCATTCTTATCCATCCTTTGAGCATATAGTGTAGATGTACATTGCATATTGGTAGATTTTCTTCTTTTTTGTGTTTTGAAGATCTACTTGTGTTTTATTGATAGTGTAGACATTCTAGTCCTTCGGAGCTAAAAGAGAGTTATTCGTGGAATAACTATTGCTTCACGCTAAGGATGATCATTCGATCAAGGAAGTCGAGTTTAAGACTAAAAATTATCGAGATTGGTGAGAGAAGAAATAAAGACCGCTCGATGAAGACTTGTCAAGTCGGGCGATTGAGCCTTGGAAGTCGGTCGATTGAGCTTTGGAAGTCGGATAATTTAGCCATCGAAGTCGCCCGATTTGGTCTTTCATTTCAAATAAAAAGTTGTAGAGTTGTTTCTAGTTCCAACAACGAGAAATCCAGTTTTACTGAAGTTTCGCAATGTTGTCAAATGAAGAGGTCGGCGACTACCCCTAATTTCCGACTATTAACCTATTTTCCAAGACAATATGTTCTATACAATTCGACCATTTTATGGTTATCGGCAGATCATTTATATATTTATATATATGGGTTTGTAATTAATGACTCAAATCATTCATCATTTTCCTTGCGTTTGATTTTGACCATTTACTATAATTGGATCTTGTATTTATTTGCGAGATCTAAAACACATGTTTAAACCCTCATCACTTGTCCACTTGTCCAATTAGTAATAGGGTGCGAGGGAGAGTCTTTCATATGGGGTCAACTTAAGATGAACAAGGTGCACAATCTTGCATACAAGGTGTACGATCGTGTTCTTGGTGCGGTCAATTGATCTTATATGTAGGCATTGGCTCATTGTAGGGTCAACTTTTTTTAGTATGGACATATAGTGTTATATGTCCGTCACATGCCATTTTTTTTGAGAATAATGGGTTACTAATGTCTTTTTTGTTTAGCAAAAATAAACTAGGTCCCTCTATTTTTATGATAAATTTAATTCTAAAATTAATTAATAAACAGGATAAAAGCGGAATTTGATAGGGACGTTAAAATAAAGTCCTATAGATTGTGCATTTAAAATCAGATATGGTTACACGAAACCCTAGCAAGTAGCCGCGGTCAACAATTTCAACAAGCAATTTTTGTCGACGGTTTCAAGTAGTTGTCGGTGGGGAAGCCCTCGAGCTTCGTTAGAGAAGACGGACTGCCGCCAAAATCCGCCAAACCCGACCCATATATGAAGAAAACGAGTCGCCACACTCGAGCATCGCCGGAGAAGACGAGTCGTCGACACAACCCTCGAACTGTCCTTTGCCGGAGAAGACGAGTTCCCTCGCAAACGTCCTTTGCCGGGGAAGACGAGTTGTCACCGCCTGAACCCACTCTAGACTCGAACCCAGATCGGTTCACGAGCATCGTCTTCCACCGCCACCACTGTAGATACCTAGACATGAATCTAGTCAAGGAGATTAAAAAAGTTTTCTAGATTTATCAAGTCCATGATATTTTCCTATAAAGAAGATGATCTCAGTATAAATAGGAGTATTATTCCCTCATTTGGAATAAGAATTACACTCTTGTAGGAAAACTTGACATGTAACTTTAATAAGAAAATGCACAAAAAGATAGATTTTTTATTTTTTTATTTTTTTATTTATAATCTAAATTTGTTTTTATTTGTAGTTTAAAATTATCCTTTTTCATGACTAAAAAAATCACTTTAACGGAAATGGTAACGAAAGATAGTACTGATATCAACATATTCATATAGTTATAGTATATATAGGAGTCGATAAATTTTACATTTTTTAAATCTAAGGATCGATATATTATACCATTTTTGTCGTATTTCCATTTTTATTTTTATAAATCCAAGTGCCCCAAATTCCATTGCCAAGGTTCGAAAGAACATGGACCCTCTCTCGAACGCTTTCTCAATCTTAACCACCGACGACGACGATCAACTTCCACCGCCTTCCACCTCCGGCAAAGGTACCAATATTCTTTAATCTCTCAATCTTACCATTGCAAGCCCAGTCTTAGTTCAATTTCTTGCTGCAACTTAGCCGTGTCTATAATAAAGGGCCTCACTCTTCCTTCAGCTTTTTGAAAAGTCTTCTCGCGCTACTAAGCCAGGGCCCGATGAGAGGAACTATTTCAAGCAAGGATGCTGAATTTTCCTTTTATTTCGTGTGCTTTTTGGGAAGGAGGGGAATCATAGTCTAACTGAATGGGTTTTTTTGAAAAGAGATGTATAATAGAGCATGGTGATGAGGAATTTCAGTAGAATTGTTGTATATTTGGATGTGGACGATCTTAGTTTTTGTCTTTTTGATATAGTGAGAGGAGTATTGTTTGTTGGATGGGTTGGATGTTTTTTCCAACAGTTGCTTTGCTGTATCATTGTAATATGGAGCAATTGAAAGAGCACTTCGTTTTACTTGGTCTGGTTTTGTCTGTTATGCTTTTATTGTTGCTTTATGTGTTGTAATAGCCTGTTCACTTTGAGATAATCAATCTACTTGTTTTTCACTTCACGTTCTGTTTGTTCAAATTCTGGTATCAAGTTGGAGTCTCATACATTGTACCCACTATTTGGTTAACTCTAGGGTTCCTGTTCTATCTCCTCTCTGTAAGGATTGAGCCAAAATAGGATAGGAATGTGGCATGATGGAGTTTTAGGCATTGGATTGAAATTCTAAAGACCCTAATGTGAGACGAGGTTGGAGTTTCATTCTCCTATTCTTCACTTTTGAAACTTGTCAATTCAGCTAAGGGCCACCAATGCCTATCTAAAACTAGGGTTTGGGGTTTAAGGGAAATAAATTAGGCTTCATGGACGTTAGCTTTTAGCAGTGAAGTGAAGACGAGGGAAGATATGAGGTTGATAAATTTATCACAGACTACTTGGTGGAAAAAATTTATGTTCTTTATCTGGAGAATCTGAGTAGAGTCCTTCTCATCCTCTAACTCATTGCTTGATAACTATCCTGTCAAAATCCTTTTATCCCCAGTCTAAATAAGAGAGCCTGAACGGAGTGTTATATATTAGTTCATCTTGTAACTTATTAGACTGACTTTACTTTGAAACTTTAAGCTATATGGTATTGCCAAATTTACAATTGTTCGAATGTATATCTTATTTGCCAGACTAACGCTGAGTCGCTGAGTGAGAGCAACTTTTTATTAATTTTGTCAGCCCTTTAAATATCCAGAAATAGGTAGGACTGTAGGAGCTCATTGTGTTGTAAAAATATGTTTTATTTAACCTCACCGGCCTGAGGTCCATTAGTGTATTCCCTTGCTCAGTGTATTTATGAGCTCTTCTGCTCAGATGACTTCTTGACCTTTGTTACCAAACAAAAATTGGCTAGCATAGAAGAATCAACCACGGATATGAGGAAGGCTGGAAGCATGACATTCGAGAAAGTTATGGAAGTGAAATGAAGTAATTTGGGCGACTTTGCTTCCAAGGAGCTTAGTTTGTCTTGCAAAGCCTCACTTTGTTTCCCTTCATTAACTTTGTTTGCATTACCTGTATTCATTTTTTCCAAGTATCTGGAGTTCTACTGTGTTGATTCATCTTATGTACTAATCAAAAGAAATCAAGAGAGTTTGCTGCTGCTGATTTAGATGATATAACTTTGCTTGTTCATTGCATGGATCAAACGATCAAGCTTGTATGTTAAATATCAATGCTATGGACTATAGATTTAGCTTCAGGAGAGAGTGGGGAAATGGGTAATATCTCAACAGCTGCAATGGTGGCAGAGAATGGGAATCAAAAGGATACAAATATAGAACTACCTTCAGGAGAATTCGAGCATCCACTTGTTTGGATTGACTTAGAAATGACTGGTAAGTTGTTATGTTTACAACACCCTTGTTATGGTTAATTTTCTGTTTGCGAAACAAATGCCTTGTTCATCAAATTTATTGTCTTCGACACTATACTTGTTGGAAGAAAAAAAAGCCTCTTCTCTAATATCTTACAGAAATCTAACATTAACTATAGTAGTTGGATCTCTATTTAACTTCCATATTAACTTGTTTCAGGGCTAAACGTTGAAGTTGACCGAATACTAGAAATAGCATGTATAATTACAGACGGCAGTTTGACTAAATCAGTTGAGGTACTCTCACTCCTTATCACATTTGGTTTATAATCTTTTAGTATCTTAGCATTATATAGATTTGCAAACTTGATTTCTATTTGAAGCTTTTCATTGTATAGGACTAAGAATATCATTATATGCTCCAATTGAATGGTATGTCAATGAAGTGGAGACTTTTTTCCTCTTAATAGCAGTTTATTAATTCTGTTCAATTCTGAGTTATCTATGCTTACCAAATTCAGCATTAGGAATGCTTACTTAATTGAACACAATAGTAGCATAACCAAGTATGGAACTAACAAGTTATGTTTGTAATTTCAAGTATGTTACTTCTTTCTTCTGTCTACTTCCTAATTTATGCATTATGTTGATAAATTGCTCATTGTTGGTACACAATTAGCTAGTGTGCATCCCCATGTGTGCATATTTTTAGTTGCATGTGCTTTTCTAAGTCTTTTTAACAATGAACTTTAATAGTAACGACAAGTATGCTTTATGCATTTCTTTGTATATTCTCAGAATAGATGTTTAATTTTTGTAACATTCATGTTTATGTTGAATAATCTACTTTCTTAATTCTTTTCAGGGCCCAGATTTGGCTATTCATCAAACCCAGGAATGCTTAGACAAGATGGGTGAATGGTGTCAAGATCATCATGGAGCTAGTGGTAAACAGTAACACTGCTGAATTTTTAATTTTTAGCTATTTTTTCTAACTGTATTGATCAATATGGTTTGCTTATCTTTATATGGTACCTAATGATATTGATGATCTTTCAGGTTTGACAAAGAAAGTGTTGAAAAGTACAATTACAGAAAAAGAAGCTGAGAAGCAGGTTTGTAGAAACCGAAACTTTGTTGGCATAACTACTCAATTTGAAATTGATGTATTTGGAAAGCAATTTAGTACGACTAACTTATTGATAAGAGCGATTTCTAGTGTATGTTTCAATAGTTATGCAAGATGTATGTTTTTTTCAGTGGTTGTATGTCTAATGTGCTAACTTCATACCAGGTCATCAAATTTGTAAAAGAGCATGTAGGAAACTCTACACCTCTTCTGGCAGGGAATTCAGTTTACACAGATTTAATATTCCTTAAGGCAAGTTTTTTCTTAAAGTATTGCTGTTATTGTTTTGATTTTCCTTATGTAGTTTACATTCAGTTTGGCAGAAACCTAGGTTATTATTTTTCTGTCCAATATTCGGTGTATTCGGTTAGAGAAGAAAAGTCTTGAAGCAAGTTAGGAGAAACTCCATATAAGTTGACAAAATACAACACTATTTCTTAGTGTATGAACAAGAAGTCAAGGAAAATTTAACCTTCTCTCTAATAAATTACACCTTGATCTAATCAATCTATAATCTCTTTGAGAGGGACCGTCCCATAATCTTTGATGATTTTCTGATAGCGTGTAACCTCTAGTGAGATGATCACATTGTCCTTGGTCAACATTCTTGAATTATAAATGATATTTAATTGGTTAAATGGTCAAGGTTGAATCCTTTAACACGCCTTTATAAGAAGTTAAGGTGGCTCGCACCCAAAAAAAAACTAGCCTGATAAATTTTGTATAAGTGCGGTTTTAGGATGAGATGTATGCATTGTAATGCAACATAGAAGGCCGGAATAACAACTCCTAAACAAAATACTAGTTAGGATTATTTAATCAGTCTAAAATTGCTCAAAGCAATTATCCACTACCAGCTGTTTGTCGTTGAATCTTTCGTACTAATTGCTCATAACTGTAGGTCTTTCATTGCACATCTCTGAAGTTGAGTACAGTCAGTTAAAATACAAGGTTTTATTATAGCTTCTGCTTGTAAAGACACTTAGCCCCTGTTTGGTTGTAACTCCGGAATCGGAAACAGAATGGAAATGATCTTGTGGTTTCATGCAAAATGCACTTGCTTCCCCCATTTTGTTTCCCTATAAGGTATCAAAACCACAAGGAATGATTCCAGAAAAATTTCATGAACAAGGGTATACGTATGGACTAGATTCGTTTCCATTTCCGGAGTTAAAACCAAACGGTCCCTTATTGTTGTTGATTTATGAAGAAAAATGGTTGGCTGTAATTGTTTTTCCATTCCTGCTTTCTATTGTGAGTGAAACTTGGAATAAGACATGGTTATCCTTGCAGAAGTATATGCCAGACTTGGCTAGTCTTTTCCCTAAAAATCTGGTCGACGTTAGCAGTATCAAGTGCATGTGCGTACGGTGGTTTCCTGGAGGTAATGAAATTCATTGAGTTTTGACTAAACTAAGCTAGTTTATGTAGATGCAAGTCCTTGCTTGGTTATTTTGTTGAATGTTGATGCAATTGTGAAATGAACCCAGCTCACAGAAAGGGACCTGCAAAGGAGCAGAAACACAGGGCTCTGGATGATATTAGAGAAAGCATAGCTGAGCTCAAATACTACAAGGAAGCCATTTTCAAGTCTCAGACATGACACCATTGCTTACTGCATTTACAATTTGGAAGCATCATTGGTTTGATCTTCCTATGTCAGTTGATAACTTTGACATCCTCTCTGTTTCCAAACTAATATTTCTTCTCATTGTATCCTAAATTCACATTTTACTTTCTACTCTATTTCTTTTTCCTTCTCTCGACAGGTAAATACCAACAAATCCAAAAGGAGCCCACAAAAAATTAAATTGCTTTATTTTGTGATTATTTTTTGTTTATGATACAAGCAAAGAAATTCCGTTTATTTTGATGATTGAAGATTTAAGACCTTTACACAAGTTATTCCACGTGTTCCACCATTATCATACTACCGTAGAATGTACACATGAACTCAAACTGCAAGGGAGGAAGCTAGAGACTCTCTTCTATCACTCACCGTTGACGCCCCTAATTCTCTTATATGATTGTTCCACTTGGGATCAGTGCGTCCTTGATAACGGTTACAATTCCACTCTTGATGAAGTAGCCGTCCGTTTCTCTAGCTGCTTCTTGCACATTCTCACTGTTTACGATCTGCAATGGTAACGCAAGGAATTCAACCAAAGAAGAATTTCTGTTGAAACTCTTTCTGTTGTGGATATTCTACCGATCTACTTCAGCAAATATAAATTTGTGCAACAAAAACGACTAACCTTGACATTGTCACCGATACGTGCATTCTTATCTATAATTGCTCTCTTGATGTGGGTGTTCTTGCCAATTCCAATTGGCACACTACCCTTTGCAGCCAGCAATCTCCTATCAGAGTCCGTCTGAAACACACAAACATGACAGAATTTTGAAGTATAGGTAAGCATGTGAACAGCAAAGCATCCCATAACCTTTGGTTCTCACCTCATAATAATCTGCCCCCATCAAAAGTGTATCCTCTATGATAGCACCCTCAGATATACATGACCGCAGTCCAATCACGGAATGGTGAATTTTGCAGTTCTACAACGACAATTGAGAATCGCCAATGTCAAGAAGGTCAATTGCCATTTTGAGTTTATCCTCTAAATTAATCTTCATAGAGCATATTTTTGGTAAATGAATGGCTAGGAGGAACCTTACCTTTATGACACAACCTTCGCCGATGACAGAATCAGTAACATCAGCATCTAACATTTTTGAAGGAGGTAAGTAACGAGGTTGTGTGTAGATGGGTGCAGAACGATCATAGAAGCTTCACAAACACAAGCTCGTATCATTATACCATTTTACCATGTGAACCCATAAGCATACTTACTAATAAACAAAGAAATATAATAAACATACTACAAGCAATGAAGTACCTAAAGTCAGGGATTGGCTTCTTGGTGATTCCTAGGTTGGCATTATAGAAAGCTTCAATTGTCCCAATATCTTCCCAATAGCCATCATACAAGTAAGCTTGAACCTGATTCAATTAAGCATAAAATTAAGTGAATGTGCCTAGCTAATTGATCAGTACTGGTTACAAAAAGTGATGCAATGCAAAGATATAATTTACCCTCAGACCAATGGAAGTAGCACCGGGAATAACTTCACTTCCAAAATCATTTGCCCCAGGAAATTTCTCCCTAAGCAAATCTAACATCACGTGTTTGCTGATAACATATATGCCCATACTTGCAATGAAGGGCATCTCTTTGGCTCTCTCATCGTCAAGACCTAAAATGGTTGTGTCAACCTGAGAAAAAACGAGGCATAAGAGACAATTACATCTTAATCCAACAATTTGGCCATGAACAGCACATCAGCTTAGCAGAAGTCGGAAGAATTTGATCATTTTGACTACCTTCATAGCTTGCAGTTGCTCCCCTTTTGGTTTCTCAGCAAATTCAATGATTCTGCCTTCTTCATCTATTTTCATCAAACCAAATGCAGTGGCACGTTTTTCATCCATTGGGAGTGCAGCCACAGTGATATCAGCATCTGTTTCCCTGTGAGCTTGGATAAATCTTTCGTAATCCATACGATACAAATGGTCACCAGCCAGAATCAAGAATTCAAGGACATTGTGCTCCTCAAAGAGCCACAAGTACTGCCTAACTGCATCGGCTGTCCCCTGTGATCACAAAACATTATATGAGAAAGATTTGCAAACTTTAGAGGTTTTAACAGCATATTTCCTTTTGACACCTTCACACTGTACAGATGCCAAAATGGAAGAATAAGGACATAAGACGATAATTTTATGTTAATAGCATCTGTTAACCTGGAACCAATTCGGGTTTTCAGGACTCTGCTGTGCAGCTAGAACTTCAACAAAGCCTTCATTCTTGTATCCACCCATGTTACTAGCATAAGCCCGTGACAGGTGACGGTTAAGAGATGCAGAATTAAACTGTGTGAGAACATAGATTTTGGAAACGTTGCTGTTCAAGCAATTACTGACAGGAATATCTATAAGCCTGTAATTTGCGCCAAGAGGAACTGCAGGCTTCGCTCTCTTCTTTGTAAGAGGGTAAAGACGGGTTCCAGCACCCCCGCCGAGAATTATTCCAAGAACACTCTGCATTACACAAAACAATTTATGATATCATCAATTTGCAAATGCATAAATTGAACACCATATATTAACATAAAAGGGTACACAAACACCATAGGTCGGCTCTAAACAGAATTGCATTTTAACCACGCATTATCAATTTTTGTAATGCAATTTTGTGCATGATAGATTTTTTTGCGCAACCTCAATCAGGGATATGTAACAAATAAAATATGAATAACCCGAAGTAGCAATCGACAAGAGGATGTAATTCTTTGAAATATAATATGACATGAAGTCCTCATCATCCCCTTCTTTAGTCTATCAAAGCAAGCGAACGTTGAATAAGTCTTCTTGGATTTCGTTTTAAACAATTTATCGTTCTTTAAGGATCTGGAAATCGGATGCATCAAAATGGTGAAATACAACTTCCATTGAACATCGAAAATATTGCCAGAGTAAAAACTAATTAAAAAAATATACAGTTATGATCTTTTCTCTCAACTTGCCGCGTCATTGTTAAAACTTAAGAGCCTTATACTAAATCAAAGATGAACAAAACATGAAAATGATAAAATAAAGAAGCGCATTGGCGATCATCTCGTTTCAGCTCCTCAAAGGCTTGACCATCAAACAACATTGAATTTCGAATTCAACAGACTAAGAGATTAACATTCCAAATAAAGCGCAAACAAAACAACGAACTGATCAGACAATTAATTCGCAAAACTAATACGAAACGAAAGAGATAAGACTACGATATCCTTACGCGGCTGGCGTCAGGGTCCAGACAAGTCTGCGCGTTTTTGGAATCGGAAACGTTCTTCGGCGAAACGACAATCGGAATCCTTTGGCTCCGACGAGTCAAAAGAGACGCCGTCGAGTAAATCCTGTCGCCGGTGAGGCTGGAAGAAGAGAATGCGAGGCTGTTGTAGTTCGATTTCGCTCTGGCATTGGAACTCGACGCTGATGAAGAAGAAAATGCCGATGTACTAGGCCCTCTCAAAGCTCCAATCGCCGCCATAGCTGCCATTTCTCCTCGCCCTGGCTCCCTTTTTCTTGCTTGGCTCGGAAGTTTGGAATGCCTTGGGAGTAGTGAGGAGAGAGTGGTGATGAAGAGTGATTGACAATCAATCCTCACCGCTCACCACCCGTATGAATATCATATATCCTCGCATTGAATTTTAGCCCCTGATATTCATTGATATTTACCATCCACAGCCTCTTTACATCCAAGGTTTTGGGTTATGAGTCTTATGACTTATGAGGGTAAAATGCCCATATTGATTCATGGGTATTCCATTGATAAATATTCCTAAGATATTATGTTAACTTATCGCACATTATCCGGTCATATTAATAAACATATAATAATTCGATTTAAAAATATCTGGATATTTAAAAATGGAATTTTTTTAGAAAATTCTCATGTACGACAATTACTCCGTTGATAGTTGTATGATTCGTTTCATCGGAATTCTAGACCTGTATAAGATGAATAAGATTTTATCCGAATTATAAAGGATAAGTGTCTATGGATATCCAAATTATTCATTTGACTCGAACCTTAGAACTTAGTATCGAATTATGTTTTTTCTACTTTATTTATTAAAAAACAGTATTTTAAAAAATAAATCCAAAGTGAAATAACATAACTAAATAAAAGTAAGTAACTATTTTCGTTTATTTTCTAAATAATTAAAATAATGTATTTTTTAAAATATACCAATTTCTTGGAATCAAAATATCCAAATATTCGTGTATGTTCGAATATCCATACTTATAGGTTTACAAAAAAGTACGACCCATATTTGAGTCGATGATCCGAAAAAATCTCTCAAATATGAATTAGAGTGGATTAAATAAATAGCTATCAATTTTTTTTTAATTCCGGATTCCTTTGGAGCGGACTAGATCCCTCAATCACATTAGTTTTTGTCCACTCCTTGCCTTGCATGTGTATTTCTTCCAAAAGGATCACTTGAACTAAAATTAAAAATTCATAAATAACTTACATTTGGGAAATTAAACAATAAACTTGTAAAACTATTGTCAATAACATCTACAAAATCGAGTATATAGGGAACTCTAGTCTATAGCACTTGCAATTAGGAGAAAAGCCTAGGGTGCATCCTTCAAACTCATAATTATGTAGTGAATATGGATGAAATATCAAGTATATAGGAAATTCTAGTCTCTAGTGTCACACACACACCGTTCATTCGTGGTGACGTCTAAGTTGGCAAGGCACAATGACTTGTAAAGAGACGCCATCAAGATACCATTTGACAACGATAAAGAATAATGACATGGAAGAAGGTCAATGCATATAAGGCTTGTCAAGATGGCACGAATGAGACAATGAGTATTTCGGAAAGATCCGGGACGATCACAAGCAATCCAAAATACTCAAGAGGAACCCTAGGCTTAGTTATAAAGAGGAAGATGACATGAATGAGACAAGGAGTATTCAGTATTCGTGTGGAATTCCTATGCTTTGCTAGAACCCTACGGAATAATCTAGAACTGTAGAGACTCCTAGGCTTATTTATAGAGAGGAAGAATCCGGAATGAACTAGGAAATTTGATTTTTGGAACCTTTCTATAGAGGAGGTGGCCATGACTATAAATAGGAAGTGTCAGTGTCTCATTTGCATCATCCAAATTCCAAGCTCTCATTCAAATAATTGTAAAGCCCTCTTGTAATACAAAACCTTCTTTCTCACACTCAAAGCTTTCTAAGTTCACCTAGCCATCAATCTTAAGCTCTTCCGTTGGCAACTACGGGGATAGGTTGATCTTAGCACGACAAGGGGTTGAGACAAGCTAAGAGTCGCACGGTTTGAGTTAGGGAAAACTCATCTCGTGACACTAGAACGTGCAATGAGGAGAAGAGCTTGTGAGTTAATAATAAACGCACTTACTATTTACGTGGATAAGTGTGCCAGACTTCCTCTGTAGGCCTTAAGAGGCGCACACTTGGTGCACATGCACACTCCCGCATGCACCTAGGGTTGCAGTGCGACGCAAGGGAAAGGGAGAGGATGTGCAACAAATAGGGTATGGGGCACATGCACACGCGCCTAGATGGGGCACATGTCCAGTTCGCATCTTTAGTCTTTTTGGTTTGTTGGCCCGTTGGGAATAACATTACTCCTAATCATAGACACTTTTTTCTTGAAAGAAAATATCAAAGATATTTATAATCGTGTATCACATCTAATAAAAATATTATAAAATAAGTTATAGAAATAAAATAAGTTTAATATTTATTTTAAATTTTAAAAGGGAAATGCAATAACCTACCCTTTACTACTATTTGTTTGCATGAAACCACTTGTTAAAAATATATCTCACAAAACCACCCATATCTCTAAATGGTTACGAACAACCATCCATGGTCATTGTCGTTAGATGATTTAAGAGGGGATTGCAATAAACCACCCTTTACGACTATTCCGTCTTTTCTAATTGCTTTTGAATTTTTTGTTCTTCTTCAGTATTTATTTCGATGTGTTATTACTAAATACAGATCCTCTCCTAATAACAGCCTCCTAATATCTTCCTAATGCTTGAATATTGGCCCTTAGATTAAATCAATGGTCATGATTTACTTGATTGTTATTAAATATGATTATTAAAAAATAAAATCTAAAAAACCCCTCAAGAACAATACGTGGGCAGAAACAGAAGCTTTGCAGAGAGCATTGAAAGAGGACGAGCAGCCATAGTTGTTGGTCATTCTTCAAGCACCAATACGTGCCACCAGCTTGTATAGCCGCATCAACGTCTTCCCTTGTCGAATTGTCTTCATTGGTTCTCAGATGCCAACTAATTTGTTCTCACCTCTGTTCTTAATTCTCTTCTCATTCAATCCATGGTTGTGACAAAGGTTTGTTCTATCTTTGCAGTTTTTGTGTATGTCTCATCACAATTTGATAAATATGGATATATGTGCCTACCTCTGTTGCCAATTTGTGCCATTGTTAAAGGTAACATATGAAAACGATACTTGTTAGGTGTTACAAAATGAGCATGCCCACCACCTATTTGATAAAATGTCAGTACATAGAAATTGAGTTTATGAGAACTTATGCTCCATTGTAGTTCCTGATGGACTAGTTTTGATCGATTTTATGCTACATTTCAATAGCCAGCATTGAAAAATTCTTGAATATGATACTTGTGCCTCAATTTGTGATTTAAAAATATTTTATTTTATTTTTAGACCATCTTCTGTCTCGATCTGTCTAAAATGTTGTTATCTTTTTTCTTTGTACTCTACTTGTTTCTAGTTATTGTAGGACTACTGCTGCTGGAATGAGTGCTCTTTCGAGATAGCCTTTGCTGATTTCGAATCATTTATCTACCCATTTTTTACAAACTGATTTCCACCTTCAGTTGTCAAACTCATTTGACATTGTGTTGTTGTTTGTAGTATCTACCAGTGGCATCAATCTTGCTGATTGAGATACTAAGAGATGTAATGTTGTTGGAGATGAAATAATGATCTGTTTTTTGAATTGTCAAGCCTATTAGCTCAACTGGTAGAGCATTGTGTTTGTGCACAAAGATGTGGGTTCGACTCCCACATAGGCTAATGTGTTCTATGCCTAGTTTGCCACTAGAATTTTCTAATGTGATATATTCAGGACATACTGATAATACAATGATGTGATAAATGTCATCTACTAAATTACATCAATGGAGTTGAAACTGACATATATAAGGGGTAAAAGGTAGTGAATACTCTCATCTTTTTTTTCTATACTAATTAAACCACAAACAGTTGCATAATTCGACCACACACTGACATATATAAGCGGTTATTTTTTTTTTGAATTAAGCACAATAACTCAATAATCAAATGTAATATCAGTATATATCTAGTCTAACTTATGATTGAAATTGCAAAGAAAATAGATTAAACTATAAGTTGAATAATTCGACCACACACTGAATATATACCTGAACTAACGTCAAAACAGGCAAGAGAGGTGGGCATACCTTGGATAAAGATGGGAATGGCCTCAGAAGGGTTGAATGATGAGGATGATCGATGCTAGTTCCATGCCAAGATAACCGAGAACGAAGATGTATATGCAAACAAGAGGGTTCTCTGCCGAGAAGGAATTCTCTGTGCAATTTAACTTTCAAATTCTACAATCGTCTTCCCTGACGAAGGGAACGAAGATATTGTTGGTATCGAACCTGTTCTCTATTGAGAAGTAATTCCTCTTTGCAAGATAAACTTTAGATTTTGCAATCTCTTCTCTGTTGAAGGTATCGTTGCAAAGAAAACAGGTACTCTGTTTGTTCTCTCTACCATGTAACTTTCAATTTCTGCAATAGTCTTCTTTGCTAAAGGTAACTAAGGTAAAACTGAAAAAACGTGTTCTGTTGAGAAGGAATTCCTCTCTGAAAGGTAATTTTTAGATTTTATTTTTTAATAATCATATTTAATAACAATCAAGTAAATCATGACCATTGATTTAATCTAAGGGCTAGTATTCAAGCATTAGGAAGATATTAGGAGGCTGTTATTAGGAGAGGATTTGGATTCGTTATTACTGATATTTGTTAGTTCCGTTACAATCTACCCAATTTCCGATTTTCGGGTGTTTTTTATGTACTCTGAATATTTTTCCCTGTCTAAAAAAAAAGGTGTAATCATTTTTAACTAGGTTAATTAAAGACGCTTGTATAGTAGCTAATATAATAATATTAATGTTCGAGTGAATCGAGTCTGCCTTCTTCTAGTAATTTTACAAGAAGAAATATAATTATTTGTAGAGAATCAAATCATTCTTCAAAATTTTCGTTTGCCCTAAATAATTTGTTGTTATTATTATGAAAACCATGTATTATTCATTTTCAACAAAAAGTAATATGTTGGTATATATTATATACAAAAACTCCATCAAAATATGCTTTAAGAAAATAGAAAAAAAAAAAAAACTCCATATATAAGACCTATAAAAATTTGGATTTATATAGTATTTTGTAAGATTCGATGGTTAAATTTTTGGAATAATTTATCGTTTATAAGTTATTATATTATATTTAATTAATAATTTGTATCTTTTGTTCTCAAACTGAAAAACTAATTCTTGTTTTAATCTATATTTATTAAAAATATAGAGGTTTTGAATAAATTTCACATTTTAAAAGTGTCAATTGTAACACCCAAATTCGTAGGACTCGAGGTGCTACTGGGTTAGGATCTCACAATAGATCCTGACCCTAGCCTGACAACAAGTTCACTGAATCTTACAACAAGGCACCAATAGATTAAAACAAAACATAAAACTGAAATATATATACACATCAAAAGGATGATACAGAGTACTGCTGAGTACAAAGTCAAACAGAAATCCGTACAACATAAATAACCCAAAATCCCACGATATCGCCCAGTGTACGGAACCCACAGCAGATCACCCCTCTGGATCACTCTGCAGCTCTCCTAACCTGCAAAGGATCTACAATACTGTATAAAACCGTTAGCTAACCATACACATATATAAGAAGATGCTAGAGCACAAACACATATCAATAATATTAACACCTCATCATGATATCACACATTTACTGGTTTATTATCTTTATAACGTTAATCACTCAAGAGTATATAAATCGGTATATGAAAATATGTGATACGAGGAATGAATATAATCCTCGCCTCTGCGTGCAATAGCTAGCTGGAGTGGTATCAGCGCACTTTCCCGTATACCATATGGAGTGGTAGGTGCCCTTCCCGTATACCAGAACTAACTAGCTTACAGAGAACTTTCCAGACTTCACTACGGGATGAAAGGTAAGTTGTCACAACCACTACAATGGGCGGTCAATATAACATAGGTCGGTAATGAATCATATCGCATGCTATAAAGCATATAACAAACACCACTCAAGCATACATCCAATATAAGGATAGTAGCTAAGTAAGTCCTATGGACTTACCTCAATCTCAGAAGTAGTATCACTATGATCAGCTCTCACTCAGGTCCACTCCAAACTGGAGGACAACACGGCATATACAAGGCATACATACATATATCAAACTCCTATCACACAAAGGGGTCACACCTAGACCCAAGGGATCCATAAGGATCATATCCAACTCGTGAACCTCAAAGTTGTAACCGGCAAATCTATATCATACTCATCAACATCCGATACCTAGCATGGTACTAAGTCCCTCATACTAGGAAAGGAAAGGAGCTACCCAACTATAGGTAGTCCCGGGACAAGAAGCACCTGCGTGATCAAGGGACGCAGGGGCGGAATAGACAACCCGCAGGCGCGGAAGAGAGCAGCCGCATGCGCGATGACAAGGGACGCAGGCAAGGCGCGGGCGCTGCGGCACGGCTTCCGCAAGGGCGGCGACTTCTAGGCGCGGGGGCGGCGTCTATGCAGAATGTGAACCCGCGATTCCTCTTCGGCTCTTCTCGTGATCAAATCACGTCTATTCCATTCCAAAATCAAACACATGCAATAACATACACATTCCAACATCACTCTATGATCAATACAACTAATCCTAAGCTAAGGAAGGAAGAACAAGAAAGAAAGAAAGAAAGAAAGAAAGAAAGGAGGAGCAAGGAGCTCACCTCCACAGCTGTGATCATCCAAGGAAGTACAAAACATACTCTCAGATGTCCTCTGAAGCTCAGCAAACATACACACAACATCCAGCAACACCAAGCACACCAAACTCTAGCAAACTCCAAGAGATTCTCAAGCAAGAAGGACGTAGGAAGGGCTGGAGTGGAATAAGAAGTTAAGTGAAACCCTTGCTCATCAAGGTAAGAAGTAAGGGAAAGGGTAAAGCACGGGTCAAAGGAGTCAACAAAACCGGCTGCAGCCGCCGGAAACCGCAGGGGCGGTTCCCTGAGCCGCAGGGGCGGCGGTCATGCCCGCGGGTGCGGAAAGGCCAAACTCGGCCAAAGCAAATCTCGGCTAAGGTCCAATCTCGGTTCGAAAGACTAAGGCTCTTACATCAATGACATTACTTTAACTATCAATCATTAAACAAAATAAAATGTCTAGTTATCGTATCATATGTTTATTTTCATATATATAATATAAAATAAATAAAATGTCTAAATATTGTGGCCTATAAACCTATATAAAAGCCCACCCAATTATATATTTTAATGTAGTTAGATATAGTATGAATCCGTTCTCTTTTGACACGCTTGATTTTCTTGCTCCCGATGCTGTTGAGATTCTTTAAAGCGTGCAGCGGGTCTTGCATTGTAATGTTATGTCTCCTAGATCTTCAGACGTAGTTTTTAAGAGAATTGGCTTTGCTATCTAAAAAGGATTGTCAGTGCAACTTATTGTCCACCTTCGGCCAACTAACTCGATGTAAATAATACTTTATATATAAAAATAATTTGAGGATAAATAAAAAGAATTAATGAGGATGGGTGGACCGGTGAAGGATGAAATTTTGTATAGAATCACCGAACGGACCTACCTAAATACATATTCTATTTTATAAATTATATACAAAATACACAATGTCATAACGATAAAACTATACAATTTTTTTAATTTAAAAAATATTTTGTACAAATCTAGATTAAATTGTGGAAATTATTATGTCGTTTATTCTCAAGTTATTACTTTTTAATTTGTTGAATAAATAGTGTCTTTGTTCATCAACTGAAAAAAAAAGAAAAGATAAGAAAAAAGAACATACTTTTTTTTGTAGATCAATTTAATTAAAAATATAGAGGTTAATTTGTAATAAATTTTATATTTTAAAATTGTCTAATGATCATTAAACAAAAGAAAATTATCTAGTTATCATATCATCTCTTTATTATCATATATAATAAAAAAATAGACGAAAAATATAAAGATATTGGCCCACATATATATAAATAATAGTTTTCCAAATTAAGATTTATAAAAAATAGAAATAAAACTCAATATATAAGGCATTTTGAATTATATATTTATTGCTTTAAAAAAATAAAAAAGTATTGTTGTTAGATAGGAAGATATAGATTCTATTTTATAATCTATGTAGACAATACACAATGTCAGTACGATATCAAAAATATACAAATTTGTTTTGTAGAATTCAATAGATTAAGTATTTGGAATAATTATGTCGTTTGTTCTCAAATTGTTATATTATATTTCTTGAATAATTAGTGGCTTTGTGCTCAAACTGAAAATAAACTTTATTTTTAATCCCTTTATCGAAAAATATAGAGGTTTGAAATAAACTTCACATTTTAAAAGTATCCTCATCAAGATTTTCACTCATTAAATAAAAAGTTTTTGTCTGGTTATCCTGTCATGATTTTAAATTAATATATAAACAAAATAAATGAAAAATATAAATATAGTGACCTATGAAAGTTTAAAAAATAGTTCATCAAATTATGATTTATATAAATAGACAAAAAAATCAATATATATAAGACTTCTTAAATTACACATTTATCGTTCAAAAATTAAATAAATATAGTGTAGTTAGATATAATAAGTAGATATAAAAATTTTAATTATAGAGAATATGTATTGTCGTAACGATAATATAAACATACATGAATTAAATTTGGGGAATAATTATGTCGTTTGTTCTTAAATTATCATATTTTATTTGTTGAATAATTATAGTGTCACGGTATTTGGCTGAGAAAAAAAAGTTACTTTTTTTAGTCTATTAAATTAAAAATACAAAGGTTTGAAATAAATCCAAATTTCAAAAGTGTCACTATTAATGATTTTAACTAACAACTAGTGTATTATCCGTGCGAATTTTGATAAAAATATTATTTGTTATTGTATTGTTTTAAGGAATTATATATAAACTATTTTTTTATCATTAGATAGAGTAGATAATAAGAAATAAATATTTGTACACTTTATCTATAATATTATATAATACATTAATTAAATATCTAATCGTATAATAATTCATATTTTGATTTTTCTCCCCCTTATACTACTGATTCATATATTAATAGAAATAGTACATTGGTAGCATATGGTGTTAAATTAATTGTTATATATAAATTAATTTAAGAAATAACACAATCTCATGTAACAAAAAAGGTGATTGGAAAGGATGAAAATCGTAACATTTAATTGTTAAAAATAGATTTAATTATTTTTTTTTTGTACTGCTAAAATTTGTTATGGATGTGATTATAATCTGTTATACATATATCAGGTAACAAAAAGGTGATTGGAAGAGATGAATTTAATTAAGATTTGATTTTAATATTTTGTTAAATAATTTTGTAATGAATAAACTTAATTAATATTTTGGTAGGTTGTGGTTAAATGCTAAAATGACACGTGACAATGAGTATTTTTCTGCGTGACACGTGGCAAGAAATGCTACTCCTATAATATATAAGATCATTGAACAAACGAAAATTGCTTAGTTATCGTGTCACATGCATGTTTATTTTCATTTATAATAAAAACTAAATAAAAATATATAAATATTTGGAATAAATTTTACATTTCAATACATGATTTAAACATTCATTAAACAAAAAAAAAATGTTGAGTTATTGTGTTATATATTTATTTATTTTTATACATAATGCAAAATAAACAAAAATAAAAATATTGTAGCCTAATGTATAAAATAAACAGTCCATTCAATTATAATTTATAAAAATAGATAAAATTTCAATGTGTAAAACCTTTTAAATTATGTATTTATTATTTAAAAATAAAAAATAAAAAAAATAGTGTAGTCGGTATATAGTTCTCCAGTGCTATGACCTATGAATGCATGTAACGTAAATATATTTGTAATGATTGAAGACATGAACATGGAGATGATGACGATGTGGCAATGAATTTTGATCCCTTGGTGTAAATTCATAGTGTAGACATGAATATGACATTGTAAACAATAATATATATTGAAGTGAATATATAATAAGACAAAGGTTGAAATTGAAGTAGCACCGTTGGTTTTCATCAAAGGAAATGTCAATTTAAAGTTGGGCAAAGCAAAGGTTTGTCCTCACTCTTCCCAGATATTTCCCCCATACTTAATTGACATCCATCAATAATTTCCCTTACCCTTACCAACAATGCCACCTTCCTGTCAACGACCTATATTTTATAGTTTTTTTTTAAATTATTTTATACTATAGGATAAGAAATTAGGGAAAATTATATCCTCGAGATTCTCTTTCCTAGAACATCCTTGCGGATGAGCTCGTCGACCAAGACCATAGACGAACAAGATGGACGAAGGCAATCATGTCCCAACACAGCAAGCCTGTCAGCGACACCATTAACTTCCCTAAAAACGTGCCTGATCTTACCCTGACAATTCAAAAACCCAACAGAATAGAAGAAATATCAGACAAGATGAGATCCAGTTCCCAAAGAGGTTTCCATGTCCGATTAACCGAGTTAATAAACAGTAGGCAATCTCCTTCTATCTCAATGTTTCTAATCCCGAGATCATAAGCTCTAACAAAGCCTTCTCTTAGCGCACATGCTTCGGCATGCTGGACTGATATGTTGTCACATCTCCCATAACCAAGAGAAACTGTCAAAGCATTATGGTCTCTAAGTATGAATCCATGCTGAGCTGATATTTTATGGGGTTTTTTTATAGGTTTGAATTTAGATAAAATTTTATTAAGATATACAAATTAGATATCTCTTTAATTTATATATTTTAATAAATTAAATAAACAGGAGATAATCTTATTTTACAACTAATATCCTAAATTAACATTCACGTCATGCTCTCTCCTTCCGTTTCTCCTTTGTCTGGATTCACATTGTAGACATTCTCCTCTTTGTAGCCACCGAGGCTTCTTGTCGTCACCGCCGCTTGGCGGGAGTTCTCGCCGGAATTGCAACCACTACCGCAATCTATAAACAAAAGCGCTGCTTCCATTATGTAAATATTGAATATTAAGATTAGATAATAAAATTGGGTATTATAAAAACCGGATATTACAAAACATTTTTTTATTATGAAACTAAAGTTATAAAGACACGATGAAATTACCAAACGCCAACCGGAAAATTTTATCGAATGCTTCACGGTTACGCATTCCGAATGCGCCTCAAATTTGTCACGGTTATAGATT
The DNA here is from genome assembly GCA_002319775.1 of Fagopyrum tataricum. Taxonomy (NCBI): domain Eukaryota; kingdom Viridiplantae; phylum Streptophyta; class Magnoliopsida; order Caryophyllales; family Polygonaceae; genus Fagopyrum; species Fagopyrum tataricum. The sequence goes on from CM008285.1 coordinate 34,541,694, forward strand.
GCAATACGAGATTACTATTCACGCGGCCATTTTTTACCATCTACACGACATTGCGGACTCCGCACACGCCACAATGCCAGACGCATTGTAACACCCCGAATTCTGGGAACTCGGAGCGTTACTGGCTAGGACCTCACAGTGGCCGGCCTTAGGTTGACGTCAATAATGTCGGATCTTGCAACAAGGAACAAATATTAATAAATAGAAATCCTTTCAAAATAAACGTATTTAGACTTAACAAACTCTATACTCATACGACAACCAACTGAAAAAGAAATATACTCCATTGTAAATAAATAAATAACAACTAAGTAAACCCATACACCCACAAATCCTAGTACGGAAACCCGGCTAGCCACTCCACTTCCGATTTCTCGATAGAGGTCTAACCTGCAAAGTCTACAACACGGTAAAACCGTTGGCTACAATTCTAACATTAAGGATACTAAGACACAATCACAATCAAGGCAATACCGTAAATCATCCAACATGCAACAAACAATGTCCTAATTCTTATCTTTTCTTTTGGGTGAAATAGGTCATCCTATTTTACAACTTTTCATGGTAGCACGAGAGTCGCTCAACTCTCGCCCCCGTCCTTGTAAACCAATAGGACTGGTTTTAATGCATTTTCCTCGTATATGCTACTGGACTTGTCACGGGGAAATCTTCCGCCACCCTCGGCTCGGACAGAAAGTTACGGCATGTTATAATACTCTTATGCCTCTCGTTAGAAATATAAAGACAGTGATCTAGTTTGTTCATTTTATTTCACACGCATAACACACTAACCTAGTACACACTCCGTATAAGAAAGGTAGCTAAGTGAGTCTTATGAACTCACCTTATCTGTACTAGTCTCTAGGAGTGTTCATTTTCCGGTTCGGTATGGGTTTTGGACCGGACCGGACTGGACCTGAACAACCATGTCCGGTATATATATATATATATATATATATATTTACAGAAATTTTGAAAAAAATTAAATTAATTAAAATTTTTTGTGAAAAAAATATTAAAATTAATTAATTAACTATCGATCCGGTCCGGTCCGCAATAGGCTTGCTGCGAAAAAATTTAAAAATAAATAAATAAATGAATAAAATTAACACATTCCGGTCCATCCGGTCGTGGACCGGACTTGGACCGGTTTTGGACCGGACCTGGACCGAAAAATTCGGTCCATTTCCGGTCCTATGTGTTCAGGTCCCGTCCGGTTCAGGTCCGGACCTGTGAACAACCCTACTGGTCTCCAACGTTACTCGCGATCTGCCAGTCAGTGATCCGAGTCCTGATCAAGATATATCAACCCTTAGAACTATATCAACCCTTAATACTTCTTGATTTATCATTCTAATTAATCAGGGTATGATATCTAGCATCAATACCTTGTCACTTTCTACGACCTAGGTTCGCGGACCTAGACGTCCATTCCAATATCTCGTATGGTCATCACATTCATTTCACTTAACATTCCGCTAACTCGGAAGTCTCGTATATCGTCTGTCACTATCCATCATCATAACTTCGCATCATTCTATTTTGATTCCAACTAACATAAAATTTCTTAACTTGTTCCAATTCTAACATTTCGGTCATTCTATACTAGTTTCGCAGCTATAATTCATGTTAACGTATCATTGTTTAAACTTAATTAACATCCACTAAATTATTTAAATAAATTACCACAATTACATAAATAAAATAAATAAAGACTAATAATTTATTTATTTTAGGAAATTAATTTAACGGGATTAAAAAAGGGTTTCAGGTCTAACTGGAAACGGTTTAGTTGCATGGTTAACGGCACCGGGCGGCGTCTGCTGGCAGCTAGAAGTCTTCACTTCGAGCTCCGTTGAAAGTAAAACACATGGTTTTATATTAGTACAAATTGTTACAGTGGTCTCGAGTTCGAACCGGGAGGGCAACACCATTTTCTTCCACCGGTGTTTAACAAGGGAAACTGAAGGTTCCCGGTTCGATTCTGGTTACTAACAAAAACAACTAAGACCCTATTTTGGAGTAGTGACAGATCTCTAGTTCGAGACTCACCGACGACCAAAACAAGGTGGCGGTTGGCAGGGCCGGGGTACTTCTTCGTCAACGTTCTAAGCTTCCTGTAGCGGACGATCCTCTACTCCGGTGTGGCCTTCGCCTCTCTGTGATCACGACAAGATGGTTAAGACCCAAGTTCGGCTATTATGGGCCCTGGGAGGAGGAAAGAGGGGGTAGGCTTACCGTGGCGCCGGCGTGACGGCTAGGTGGTGGAGAAAAGTGTTCCTGTGGCCGGTTTCTAGTATATGAGATGTTTGGTGGAGGTGGCTTTGGCTGAAGTTTGGTAGTGGAGGAAGCGGATAGGAAGGGAGGAAACCGGCGACTTATGTCGGGCGTGTCAAAGAGGAAGAGAGAGAGAGAGGGAGAGTGGAGGAGAGTTGGATGGTATGACCGTTCCTGTGCAGTTTGCTTACTTGGTCAAGACGTCTTCAATGTTTCATGTTTGCTTCTCAACGCCTCCTGCATTAATGGTCTTCTTCATGGCCGTACGGCTTGTGACGCCGGGAATTCGAGGAAGGTAACGCATACGTGAATTACTTATTGGCCCAAGGGGAGTGAATCGGGTGTATTATTGGCCTCTGTATGGCCCATTTCTACCTGGTTCTTGGAAAGGAGGGTAGGCGTGTTATTGGGCCTTGCATGACCGGCACTCACTGGGCCTAGAAGATGGACTGCCTCGGTCCCTTCTATTACCCCTGGGCCTTGAAGGTCTCACTTGGGCCGGTCAGTTTAGAACAACAATAGCAGCTTATTTTGGTTCGGTTTAGATAGAATTAGTCATATCCGTCGGTTTGGTTTGGTTTTGGTTCACCCACCCGGTTTGGTTCCACAAATTAAAATAAATTACATTATAAATATTTTTTTAAAATCCGGTTATTGCATCAATTCCCCCTTAAAATAAGTTTCTTCCCGAAATTTAGGGTAACTTACGGTTATTTCCGAGTCTTATAGACTCGAGCCATATCTACTGTTATCTTTAAATATCGTTTACCCTCCAGTTTTATTCAATTCGCAAAATGTATAATAGCGCATCCCGTAGGTGCGCAATCATCGATATGTATATATATTACTCAAAATAAATTGCGGAGTACATATTAAACACATAACACACAAGCGTAGGTCTAAGGACTAGTTGTCGAACCTAAGGTCGACATTAACTCGGCATAATTCTTCGGATATGAGCTCCTAATGCTATCCTCTATCTCCCAAGTAACTTCATTGATCTCCCGTCGGGACCAGTGAATCTTTACCATCGGAATCTCCTTCGACTGTAGTCGTCTAATGCTCCTCTCCAATATAGCTACCGGGTACTCGACAAAAGTGTGGTCCGGCTCAACAGTCAAATCTTCATGGATGAATACATGTCGCGGGTCCGGTATGTATTCTCTGAGCTGGGATACACGGAATTCCGGATGCAAGCTCTCTAAGGTAGGTGGGAGCACCAATTGGTATGCAACCTCTCCGACCCGTTCCAATATCTTAAAGGGTCAGACATATCGGGGGCTTAGCTTCCTCTTAATGCTGAAACGTCGAACACCTCGAGTCGGTGATACTCTCCGCCACACATGTGAGGCGACTCGGAACTCTAGAGGTCGGCGCCTCTCATCTGCATATGACTTTTGACGACTCTGAGCTGCTAGCATCCGTTCCTGTATCAGCTACCCGAGCCATGTGGTCTTGTATCTGCTCCGGGCGACCCCTCCGGACTCACTAGCATCCTCCCAACACAGGGGATTACGGCACTTCCGGCCATATAGTGCTTCATAGGGAGCCATACCAATAAGGGTTTTGTTGAGTCGGTCTCAAATGCTGGTTTTATTTGGTGTCAATCAATTTTTTTTGCATGTTTTCTCCAATAAAATATACATATAAGCATTATTATATTAAACATGATAGTATATAAATAAGGTGACCGAGGTAATCAACGAGGTATGTGCAAAAAGGTAACCGAGATGTTTTTGTGTTGAATTGATTATGAGTGATTATTTGGTCTTGACTTGCGTCGGAAAAGATATGTGGGATCCAATCCCGTTTACTTTGATTTTGGTCTTGACTCCGGTCACACTAAGGGTTCGTTTGTAAGTGCTAAGAATCATTCCCGGTAACGGAATGATATCAAATCAATAAAAAAAACTATGTTTGTAGACGTCTTTTAACACAAGAAGGTCATCCCATCATCTCCATTTCCTTTCCTTCTTATCCGATTCCATTCCGTTTTCATTCCGCCGTTCCAACCAAACGGACACTAAGGGTTAGACCCTTATGAATAATAGTGTGCATGTGGAATAATATCTCATGGTTTGATGCCTGATTTACCTAATTTCGAGCAAGAACACGAGTTACCAAAGGATCCGGCACTTGCGTGGGTTAAATGGATGAGGAATTGTAAGGGCTTAAGGGTGAGTTGTTTAAGTTATAGAGAAGCTTACGGCCTTGAGGGCTTTATTGGGCCAAATCAACGGAAAGGAAATATTGACCGGAAACGGTCGGTTCCTCACTAGCATTGTCACTAGATTGACGTTGAGGGACATATAAGCCAAGAATATTTATTGTTAGTGATCATTGTTGGGAAAAATCAGTACATTTCCGACTTACACCGAGTATTTATAAGCGGGTAGTTTGTCACATTTTACAACCTACTTACATGTATGTATATAGTTAGCAAAAGGTCGGTTAATTTGCTCAGCCATAACCGCCTTTCAAATTCTCCTAAGACCAATGTTCTAGACTATTCATAATTAAGAAGTAATAATTATCCACTTATCAATCTAGATATCTGCACCAACTCTTGCTTTTTCTAGCATTGTTTCAAGTCTTCCATGTATGCCAACAAAATGAGTTGGACTTGGACCTGACCTATCCATATATTAGTTGAGCCCAATTAAATATGGATTAACCCAACTAATCCTTCCTTAATCCATATTTCTGAGTATCTTAACTGTATCCGAAAATCGTACCTTCATCCGCTTCTTAATTCCAGCTCTAGCATCTGTTTTTTACACGGATCTTCCATTTAAGAAGCATATATTTATCTCTTTTCTTATGATTTCAAGACATAGAATATAAATTCATATCCACCAAAATGAAATATCTTAACATATATAAAAATGAGAAGTTGAGCCGATTGAAATGAGAAGTGCGTTTGTATTCTATCTCCCAACTTTACATAAAAACCAATGTAGGAACATCATTTTTCATTTATGTTTATAAAGCCGATACTATAAACAGAACCTACAATATTATTCATTACCCAATTGATCTGACAATAATTACAATCAGTCAAGTACTGATCTTTACAAAAAAATATGCTAACTCTTAAGAAGATGCTCACTGTGTCGAAGAAGAGAGGAGATGTTTTCGGGTTTGGTGTTTTTGATTGAGGAATCTTGTTATGAAGAACATGCATTATTTGGCTCTAACCGATGACGCCTAAGACTCTAACTGTTGTTGTGAGTTTTATCAAGAAAGGGATTCCTTGAGGAATCTTGATATGAAGAAAATGTTTGTTCCTGCTGCTAACTTGTCGAGGGTTGCATGGATTTTCATGTCTAACGAGGGAAGGGAAATCCTTTAAAACCTCATTTGAAGATATTGACCGTCGTAATATGTATTTAGCCAAAGTTAGTATATATTTGTTGTGCCTTTTATTGCTTTTTTATGTTATATGGGTTAAAGTTACAATATTGGATCTGTTAATATTTGTATATTTTGTGTGTTTATTACAAACTTTAACAGGAAGGACACCATTCCCCCGGAAAGTCACATATCACTATCTTTGAGGATTAGGCCGAGTTTGTTGCCTTTAGGTTTGTAAACTTCAGGATATATATATATACACAAATACTGCTGAATACAATAATCCTATGGTGCCACATGACATGATCCTAGGATATGCATATATAGATGATTATAGAATTGTGTAACAACTAATCATTTGGTGGAATGGTTACGTTAATCATTTAGTGGAATGATTACGTTACTACGTCCACCGTCTCTCGTTCCTATCTCTTGAAGATCATGAAGATCGGTAAGCTGATCATGAGAGTCGCTTCGTTACGTAAATACAAGTATTTAACATCTTTACCTATGAATTATAACTATAGAGTACATGTATTAAAAAACGATATATAACCTATTTGATGCCGAGTAAATTGACGAATTTTCTTTTATACGTATTTTGGAAATGACCTTGATACATCATACATGCTTGTATACATGTGACATTTATTGTTGTGATTGACCAACTTCCATGTATGCATATTTAGTATTCAATAGTTTAAATATCGATATATTTTCTAAAATTAATACTTTTAATTGATACAATGATAATGCATATTTGTAATTTAAAGATACAAGTGATAATTCATAAAATTTGATTAATTAAATAGGATTCATATTTACCTTTTTTTTACTAGTCTATGTACAATTTTTTTTTAAATTTATAAAAGTTTATGTTCAAGGTATATAGTTTTTGGTATCAAAATTTCATATTATAAGATTTTGTTAAAGTTGTATATTTTTTTTTTTGAAAATGGAAAGCGGTTAGATTGGACTATCTTCTCGAGGTAGTCCAAGCTAAAGCATCCTTGCGGATGAGAACACGAAGTTCGGGGTCTTCAGAAAAATTGGTGTTGGAGGTCGAGTTTCCCAGATGGGTCAATCGGTCAGCAACACAGTTTATTTCTCTGAAAATATGTCTAATACGGACCTCGTCAAAGAAACGAAGATCCAGTCTGGAGTCGGATATCATCATCTCGATCTCCCACGGACAGCTCCACAAACCTTGGAGTGCCTTGATTACACACAAGTTATCACCTTCGATTTCGATCTTTTTAATCTGTAGTCTAATCGCCTCTTGTAACCCGGTTTTGAGGGCAAAGGCTTCAACTTTTATAACCGACTTAAAATAATTTTTTTTTTGCGTCGAGGCTAACAACATCACCATTGTGATTTCGGAATACAAATCCAATAGATGTTATTCCCGAATCGAGTTTTGAGCCATCAAAGTTAAGTTTAAAGAAAGCGGGTTTTGGTTTATCCCATTTAATGTTGTGTTTTTTTCTTATGTTTGAGTTATAATTTTTTGGTTGGTGTTTTCTGTTGTAATCGTCCTCATCAGTTGTGTTTATTTTCCAGTTTTGAATTTGGTTTTTAATGAAAGTAATTACTTTATTATCATGGCCTATAGATTCATTATTAAAGATAATTTTGTTCCTGAAGAACTAGATACACCACCATATAGTTGCGAGGCACGCAAATTTGTTTGTTTTTAATATCTTGTAAGATGACATGAGCTTTTTTGTTCTGGAGGTTAATTTTGTTAAGTTCTGTGAGAATTTTTCTATCGATTTTTGCGATAATTTGTTTAGTGCGAGGACATTCAAAGAGCAGGTGGATCAAGTCCTCAAGGTGATGGTTGCAAAGTTCACAATGCCTTGGGACGGCAATCCTTCTTTCATCCAGTTTTTCTTTTGTCGGAAGTCCGTTAATTGAAATTTTCCAGATGAAGTTTTTAATCTTGGGTTGGGTATCCAATTTCCAAATCCATTCACATAAATAGTTTGGTTGGATATTTGATTCCTCTTCAATCATATCTGAAGCCGATTTTGTAGAAAACCATCCATTTTTGCTACATCTCCAATATAGTCTATCTTGGATCTCGTTTTTGGGAATGATTATTTCCTTAATCATTCTCTTAATATCCGGGTTTATGATATTTTGTAGCTCGTTATCAATTTTGTTGTTATCCCAATTTTTTGAAATTAAAGGTAAAATGTTTAGAAAATCATTTGAATGTTTGAATCTATGATGATATGTATATGGTTGTAACTAGTTGGACACAATAAATATGAATGAAATTCTAATAATTCATTGTACATATAATTTCTTCAAAATTGATGTTAGGTCTAATAAATGATAGATAAGGTTTATTTTGGATTATCACTTCCAAGTAAAGTAGGGGAAATATGTTTACTAGCTTATTAGTTTACAAGAAGTATATAGAGATGATATTATATTCATATAAACAAGATTATATTTAAGGATAAGCGCATTTTTTTTATTGTAATGTTCCTAACTTCACATTCTTAAATAAATAAAGATAATTCACATCATGGATAAAAAAAAATAGTGTGTCTTAAAATCATAAGAAGAGGTACATCATTTTTTTTATGGTCTATTTATTATATGATTATTTAATGTATGTTATTATTATTGTTAGAGTTTATTGTAATAAACTTTGCAAATCTTTTGTGATATATTAATGGATACACAATGTGATATCGTTTTGATTTAATTTGGGTAGTCCGATTTATTTGATATGAACGTTCAAAGTGGAATGAACTGATATAAACGGACAAAGATGGATCGATTTGAGTAGAGCGATCATAGCAAATCGATCCACTTTGAACGGACGGAGATGATCAATCCAACACAACCGTCTATAGTGGATCAATTTGATATACAATCTAGATTTCAATTGATTTATTCCTCTCGTCTCCCTTCTCGTTGTGGTGACGCTCATATAGTAACATTATAGAGATATAATGTTTTGTGGCGCTATTTAAATAAAGAAGGGAAAGGAGAAAAAATTGTATATAGCTTGACTAGTCTATCAAATACAAAGTAATTATATTTAGATAATGTTTGCATGCGTTTATGTCAGTTGTGATATCGCCATGTATACTATAAATCTCTCGAAAAATTTATCGAATATTGTTAAAGTCCAACATAGACGTATTTTAGTGTGGGGAACGTGTAAAGCCCGGAATTTTATTAATTTAATTCCGGACTTGGAGCACCTTGTAGTTATCCCGTAATCCCGAGATGCCGAGAGCCGGGATTTATTCCTAAGAAAAATCCCGAGCCGACTCGTCGTTTTTCCTCTTTTTCCGCGTTCCGACCCTTCGTTCCGGGTTAAAAATACCAAGGGGTCATTTCCGACCCCTCGGTCCGGGTGAGGGACAAGAGGTCAGCTGACCCCTTGATCCCCACACCCACTTTTCAGACTTTGTCTTCCCTCTTTCCTCCTTGCTTCCTTTCTCACGTTAGTTTTCATTTCACTCTTCCACACTCATCTCCTCTTCCTCTCTTTGCTCTCTTCTCTTCTCCCTTGGTGCTGAAGATCTGTTGTGGACTGTAGAAGGTGATCTCAAACTGTGGTAAGCTCTCCCTCTTCCTTCCCTCTCTTCCTTGCTGCTCTTTCCCTTCTTCTTCCTTCCTCCTTCATCCATGGCCATGGATGAAGCTTGGAGAGGTTTTTGCTCAACCCTTGTGCATGTCTAGGTTCTTAGCTCGTTCAGGTCAAGGAGAGGTGCCTAAGACCAGTGGTGGGTGTTTGGAGAAGATCCAGCAAGAGAAGAGGACTTTGGAGCAAAGGATCCAAAGTCGAAGACGAAGAAGACGACGTTCTGCGCAGAACCCGCGGGGGTGGCTCAGCACAACCGTAGGAGCGGCTTAGCACAGCCGCAAAAGCGGACGGACGCGGGAGCGACAACGGATGGCCGCGGTTGCGGCGTGACAAGGCCGCAGGTGCGGCGTGACAAGGCCACAGGTGCGGCGTGACCAGGCCGCGGGTGCGGCGTGACAAGGCCGCGGGTGCGGTTAGGCACCGGCGCGGGCGCGGCTCCGCAAGACCGCGGGGGCGGCTCCTGGCAGGCGACACAGTCCTGTGCGGGTGCGGCTCTTAGCTCCGCGGGGGCGGCTCCTGTGTCCGCAGGGGGCGCCAGCTTGACTCCGCGGCTGCGGTTTCAGCAACAATAGGTCCCTCTTCTCCTTCACTTCTCGTTCCTTCCTTAGATTTGTGTTGAATCATGTAGTAGCATGCTTAGGATGACCTAGAGTAGTTTGAGAATGCCACTTAGTGGTTGTGAACCTAGGAGCCCTTAAGGCTCGATGGAATTGTTGGATATGGGCATGTGAGCATGATGGATCTTCTAGGCTAGCTTGTGCCTCCTTTGTTGAGGATTAATATGTTGTGGAATTATGAACTGTTGTGGGCTGTTTCATGTGTGGAGAGTGTGTGGTGAGTACTTGGGACCTAGGATGCATTCCTAGTTTGAGGGTTAGGTGATCTTGTATAGATCACTAAGAGTGAAGTCTAAGACTTCTTGAGAGTGAGTATGTATTGATATGCATATCTCTTGTGAACAGGTTGTGGGCTTCCTCCTTAAGGGAAAAAGAGTGTGGTGACTTGGGTTTGGTGACGAGGTAAGTCTCCGGACTTACTTAGCTCGTATTTTATGTATTAGCATTGTTGTGTGTTTGGTGGTGTGTGGTTATGTTCTTGTATAACATTGAAACCGGTAATTAGGACCACCGACCTTATATATATATATATATATATATATATATATATATATATATATATATATATATATATATGTTGGCCCAAGTGTATGATAACGGGCGGTAACATCAATTGCCTAGCCCGGGGGAGGTCTAGGAGGTTCTCGGCGACGAGTCCGGCGGGTATACGGTCGGGTGCATCCGTACCATTCCTTGCCGGTAAGGGACCGAGGCGAGACCACGGTGGTCTCGTGTCACAAACCGAAGTTGAATTAGTACGGGATATGACTTAATAATAAAAAGATAATAACCCCGACTTGTGTGATTTATGTTTTGTGTTATGTATGTGTGTGTGCCTTCACCGCTTTTCTAATGCCCCGAATATGAGCTAACGGTTTTAAACCGTGTTGTAGATGACTTGCAGGTTAGGGACGCCGCCGAGTGAGGTGGAGGAGTGGACAACCGGGGTCTCCGTGCATTATAGGACGGGGATGGTTTTGGGTCATGTTTCATATCGTTGTTCATGGTGTTGTCGTATGTTTAGACTTTTGTTTTGGGTTGTATTGTTTTGAGGACTCGGCTGAGTTTCCACTTTGTAGTCTTTACTTTTGGGCTTTCGCATACACTAAAAATGTTTTAAGTTTTCGCCTTTATTTGTGCCTTGTTTGAAGGTCCGGTGAAATTGTTGTCAAGCTAAGGGTCGGGACCCATTGTGAGGTCTCACCCTTAGCACCCCGAGTCCCGCGGATTTGGGGTGTTACAAAACGTGTGCATATGAACACTCATGAATGTTATGCCAAAACATCCTAAAATCAATTGATAATAGAAGGAGTAGTCCACCTGCCTTATATACAACGCTCGAATGTCCTCACTTTAGATGTTAGATTTATTATCTCCAACACGCCCTCGCAAGTGCAACAAGAGTACGTACTTGACTAACACTTGCCGATTAGAGTCATGTGCATACGAGCATGTACACATGTTGAAATGCATGTGTTCCTATAACATTTTATGCATCTTTATTTTTCATATGGATTCGAATGTAGTCACAGAGAATCCATTTATGGTTGGTAGTGCCTCCCTTCCACCCTAATACCAACCAAACAAGTTGGATCTCACAATTATTTTCTTCTTTTTAAAAATTGTAAGTATTTGTTAATTATGATACTTAAGTTTTCTCTTGTATATTAATTTTCTTGTACAAGAACTATTGTAACTACTTTTCTTGTACACGATTATTGTATACGTTAATTATGCTTCGTTTTAGTGTAGAAAGCTCTCATTTCCATATTTCATTATCTACTTCGGTTTATATCGTTTTCGGGCATTCAAGGCCATTTATGTCATTTGATGAAGACCTTTGAGAGATTCTCAAATTCATCATCTTCACTTCGAATTTGGACAATCATGCCAATTACAAAGTTGTATATCTTGAAAAGAGCTTCAAAAGTATTTTTCATGGATCATGTAGTTCCAACCACAACAACAGAAAAGTTAGTTTTATCGAACTATCAAAAAGTTGTCAAAATAGTGTTTTCAAATGGCCAAGCCTACGACGTCGTATGACAACCGTTTAGGAGGCCGTTTTGACCGCTGTGGCAAGGGTTTACAAAACCCTGATTTTATCTTTCGAAGGGATATATTTTATGTAACTCTAGTGATGCGGGAGCATCCTTAAGAATGCCCACATGACTAAAACTCAACATAGGAGCAACTAAGGAGCTCGGAGCAAACATGGAAGCAGCTCAGAAGCAAGGAGCAAGGAACAAACATGGAAGCATCTCAAGAGTAAGGAGCTAGGAGCCAACATGGGAGCATCTCAAGAGCAAGGAACTCTACAACCTGTAAGGAAGAGAAGGGCGCCCATCACAAATGATGGATTAATGAAATGGGACTCAACAAGGAGGAAGGGTCTACATGCCACCCAGACAAAGTGGAAGATGACGCGCTATAAAGGCCATCAAACAAAGAGTTCCCGGATGCATAAACACATGATTATGCATTTGCTCTTGGCCAAGAAGAGGAGCCGATAAGAAGAACACATGCTCCTCAACAATAGAAGATCGGGCCCCACGTATGAGACCATCCCAACACTCGAGCACAACCTTCCATGCACGTATGCCACGAGAATGTGGCTAATATTGGACTTAGTGTTATATTTTGTAGTCCATAAAGACATTTTTAATCATGGGTTAATTTTGTGGGCTTTTAATGTTGTTTTAATCCCAAGTTATTTTAATTATTTCTTTTGCAAATAAAAATAAGTTTCTAATAGGGAACATTAATAGATAAGTTTGGAATCATTAAGCCGTATGAGATCTATCTTCTAGAAGATCAGGTTTATTTTATTATTTTCTCTAAGATCTAGAATCTAGATCATACCTTATCCCATATAAGGTATGATCTTGCAGGCTTTTATTTGGGCATTTTGTAAACCCTAGGTCGATCCACCCCTTATAAAATAGGGAAGTCATACCTCATTTTTTCTCATTAAATACAATTACTTTTGAGAAACACTTTGTGTTCTTTATGCGGTTTCTACCATCGTCTTCTGTGTAAAGAGAAAACCTGAGTAAGAGACGTCTTGCTCGCAACTCGCAACTTGCTTAGACTTGTTTGAGTATGTTCTATTGTCTCTGGTAGAGCAAGGAGCTTCAACTAGCCAAAAGCAGTCCTCCAAGGTGCTCTAGGGTTCTTTCAAAATGCCTATTATATTTTGGTTGTAGCGGAAGGGTTCTCTACATAACTTCGTTGGTTGTGTATTAGGTAGATCCTCTCGATCTTCTCTTTTGTTTTCCAGGTCGTTGCTTAGGGTTCGACCTTGATTTATCTAAATAATGATCCATTACACCACCAAATCATCTTCTTTTCATGATCATTTCTTTTTTGTAAGTCTTTCTATCGAGTCTTTGGTGACAAAAGATCGGGCCATCAGTAACGCCCGGAATTTTATTCCGGACTTAGAGCACCTTGTAGTTATCCCGTAATCCCGAGATTCCGAGAGCCAGGATTTATTCCTAAGAAAATCCCGAGCCGACTCGTCGTTTTTCCTCTTTTTCCGCGTTCCGACCCCTCGTTCCGAGTTAAAAATAACAAAGAGTCATTTCCGACCCCTCGGTCCGTGGGAGGGACAAGAGGTCAGCTGACCCCTTGTTCCCCTCACCCCTTTTCAGCCTTGTGTCCCATCTTTCTCTCTCTCCTCTCTTTCTCTTTCACGTTAGTTTCTTTCCCTCTTCCTCCCATGGCTCCATTTTTGCTCTCTTCTCTTCTCTTCTTCCATTTTGTGTGGAGATCTTGTTGTGGACAGCTTGGAGAGGCATTACATATCTGTTGGTAAGCTCCTTCCTCTCCCTCACCTCTCTTCCTTGCTGTTTTTCCCTTCTTCTTCTTCCCTCCTTCATCCATGGCTATGGAGGAAGATCTTGAGGAGTTTTTGCCCAACTCTTTGCATGCATAGGTTCTTAGACCGATTAGGTCAAGGAGAGGTGCCTAAGACCAGTTATGGGTGTTTGGAGAAGATCCAGCAAGAGAAGAGGGACTTTGGAGCCAAGGATCCACGATCGAAGACGAAGAAGACGACGTTCTGCAGCACGACCGCGGGGGCGGATCATCACGGCCGCAGGGGCGGCTCAACATGACCGCGGGAGCGGCACATCACCGCCGCGGGTATGGCTCGGCATGGCCGCGGCGGCAGGCTCACGGCTCAGCACAGCCGCGGGCGCGGTTCGGCACGGTCGCGGGGACGACTCCGGGGCTCCAGGACACGACGGCCGTGGGGGCAGCTCCCTTCCGTCGCGGATGCGGCCGACAGCGCTGCAGGGGGTGGCCTCTGGTTCCGCAGGGGCGGCTCCTGCTCCGCCGGGGCACCAGCTTGACTCCGCGACTGCGTTTCTTCGACAGTAGGTTCCTCCTATCCTTTCCTCTTCGTTCCTTCCTTAGTATTGATGTTGGATCATGTTAGTAGCATGCCTAGGATGGATCTAGAGTAGGTTGGAATGCCACTTAGTGGTTGTGAACCTAGGAGCCCTTAAGGCTCGATGTAAGTGATGGATATGAGCATGTGAGCATGATGGATCTTCTAGGCTAGCTTGTACCTCTTGGGTTGAGGACTAACATCTTTGAGGTTATGAACTGTTGGGTGTTACTTTCATGTGTGGAGAGTGTGATGAGCATGATAGACCTAATAGGCTTTTACTCGTTCTTGGGTTTTGAGTATGATCATATGAGAGTTAGTAGGTTGTTGAGATATATCCTCATGCGTTGAGTGAGATGTGAGTATGAGAGATTCTAGGATGTGGTCCTAGAATGAGAGATCTCCTCATGCGTTGAGTGAGATGGAAGGGTGAGAGATTCTAGGATGCGGTCCTAGAATGAGAGTCAAATGATCTTGCGTAGATCATTTGTGTAGAAGTCTTAGACTTCTTGAGTTGAGCGGGTTTTGATGGTTATCTTGTTGTGAGCAGGTTGTGTGCGTCTTCCCAAGGGAAGCAAGGGCGTTTGTTTGTTAGCATTGGGACGAGGTAAGTCTCCGGACTTACTTAGCTCGTATTTTATGTATTAGCATTGATGTGTGTTTGGTGGTGTGTGTTTATGTTCTTGTATAACATTGAAACCGGTAATTAGGACCACCGACCTTATATATATATGTTGGCCCAAGTGTATGATAACGGGCGGTGACATCAGCTGCCTAGCCCGGGGGAGGTCTAGGAGGTTCTCAGCGACAAGTCCGGCGGGTATACGGTCGGGTGCATCCGTACCATTCCTTGCCGGTAAGGGACCGAGGCGAGACCACGGTGGTCTCGTGTCACAAACCGAAGTTGAATTAGTACGGGATATTACTTAATAATAAAAAGATAACAAACCCGACTTGTGTGATTTATATTTTGTGTTATGTATGTGTTTGTGCCTTCACCGCTTTTCTAATGCTCCGAATATGAGCTAACGGTTTTAAACCGTGTTGTAGATGACTTGCAGGTTAGGGACGCCGCCGAGTGAGGTGGAGGAGTGGACAACCAGGGTCTCCGTACATTATAGGACGGGGATGGTTTTGGGTCATGTTTCATATCGTTGTTCATGGTGTTGTCGTACGTTTAGACTTTCATTTTGGGTTGTATTGTTTTGAGGACTCGGCTGAGTTTCCACTTTGTAGTCTTTACTTTTGGGCTTTCGCATACACCAAAAATGTTTTAAGTTTTCGCCTTTATTTGTGCCTTGTTGGAAGGTCCGGTGAAATTGTTGTCAAGCTAAGGGTCGGGACCCATTGTGAGGTTTTGCCCGTAGCATCCCGAGTCCCGCGGATTTGGGGTATTACAAAAGTGGTATCAGAGCCCCAGGTTGACAACAATGGCATTCACAATCTTTTTAAAGGCCGAATGAGGTATATAAAAAAAACCCACGGGTTCTGACTTTTCGTTTTCAAAATCATATGCATGAGTTGGGTTTGGGCTAGAATGTACGAGACCACCACTCCTTCCGCAAACCTCGACGACATAGATCTCTGGATTAGAAATAGGTATATATAGTTATATATATGACCTTAGGATGTTTGTGGATTTGTATGTACCTAGCTACGTATGTGGCCTTAAGATGTTTTGGACTTGTATGTTTTGGATGTGCTTTATGAGTATGTTTACCTTATGCCTTTAGAAGTTTATCATACCAAGATAGTAAGTATTACCTATGTATTTATACATAAGTAAACTCCATACGCTATTAGATAGCACGTACGAGAGCTACCGATTACGTAGGACCCGCCAGGGGTAGACCCCCTCTTTTCCCTACTGTTCCAAGAGGGAAGGAACGAGTAGGAAGACCTCCAGGCGCGAGAGGTCGGGGACGTATCCCCATTGCGGACCCGCCAGTTGTGGATCCACCAGCCGTTGAGGTTCCCGTAGAGGATATCGTCGAGAGCATCGTTCCCAAGGCTGGGATAGTACCGTTGTGAGGTCCGGGGCACAGAGTTCTCCATCTGCCAGGACGAGGAGCGTCCGTTGGAGCTACCGTGTTTGAGCACTACGTACGACAAGAGCAATGGAGAAAACAAAATTAAATTCTTCGAGAAGACGCATGGACAACTAAAGATGCGAATCGAGGAAAAGATGGGTGCATTCTAAGGGTCGAGACTCATTGTGAGGTCTCGCCCGTAGCATCCCGAGTCCCGCGGATTTGGGGTGTTACACCATCCACACAGGCGATTTCCCCAGTATCACCTAGACTAAGATTTTCTCTCCCTATACAAGCATACCTCATCCGTAAGGTTAGATACATTGATTTCTCCTAAATTCAGTAGTTACTCAAATTTCTCCTTATCTTAGCCGTCAAGTAGTTGTTAGTTTTGCTTTGAAGGTTAGCCCTACAAGAAACAAACAATTGTGAGTTTATGTCTTTCCTTATTTTTTATACTGTATTTGCTTTATATCTGATCATGTTTGGCTAATCTCCTCTTGATCTAAGGATTGAATGATCCATATAATGGTTTGATTTATTATTGTATAAATGTTTGTGAATCGAGATTTTGATATTTCTTCTTTTCAAAGTAATTCATTTCCACCTTTTATTTACATTCGAAAGAAGTGATGTTTATGATTGGTTTAGATTAAAAAAAAACGAAAGGCCAAAAACGAAGTTTGTTTTTATTGGATTTATTGAAAATAACTTGGATTTGAGAGTATCGGTGTATCAAAGCTTCAAGGATTTCTAACTATCGTAGAAAGTTCTGGTCTTTGTACCTTTTTAAACTGAAAGGTCACAAGCGAAGATTCCTCTTGGTCTTTTCCGGATTTCTAAATTTTTAATGGGTTTTGATATACCTACCGAACCGTTGGATTGAGAGCAACGCAAGTTGAAAAACACAATATTTGTTTGTCTATGTCAAATGCTATTTTAGATAGTTACCTGCAACATTCATATATCAGTGTTCACGAGTCTCATATATGCAATGCTATATTAATTCATTATAGTAGGGATTCATGTTTTCTTAGATCGATTCCCACTATTATTTTCTCTCATATATACAATATTCACGAGTCTCAGATATCATTGCTTTTTCCCTTTCATCATTTTTTCACCAAAAGACATTGTTTTTCTCTGTTCCCTATTTTACGTAGCTTAATTGTCTATTAATTTGATCCAAAACAGACGCGGTCCTAATGAAATCGATACGTGAATATACTTTATCTCTTTATCCCCGCGGGGAGGTTATTGGTACCAAGTCCAACCCAAACGATTTACACAATAAACATGTTTGGTAGTTCGGGGTTTCAAACCTTGGTAACAAACCCACCATCCCACTTTTTTTTACCAATCGGACTAATTAAACTTAAATATTCTATTGTCAGATTTTAAAGTTATACTTAAATTTTAATTATCCAAACTAGTGTTACCCAAACGTAATAGCCAATTTTGATTTACCCAATTCATATTTTACACCAATTTTGTAATTATGTAAGCCCTATTTTAATTTACACAAGTCCTCATTCGAGTTATCTAATTTTAATTTACCAAATAAACCTTTTGATTGTTATACATAAGATTTGCAAAATCCTTTTAAATTTGTTTGATTAGTAACTCAAGTATCTATAGAATATTTCACACGAACATAATGTTTGAAACTTAAGTCTCAATCATGCTTTTATGAAGCCTACGGCACATCAATGAATTATAGAGAAGGCCACAAAATATTCACAAACACTACAATCACTAAGGCCTCAAACATCAAATTTATGACACCTTTATAAATAGGAAATCAATCTACAGAATTACAAAAATAAAACAAATATACATATTGTTAAAACGGTCATTTTTCATCAATAAAAGAAACAAAAGCAATCAATTCCCGTTAGTGACTCAACACTTTTACTTGATGGTATGTCTTCCCAATCCTAGCACCACATACTTGATCACCCGCAATCAGAGCTCCGGATCCGATTTGTTCAGGGTTCTTTGAATCCCCGAACCTGAACCTCAACACAAAGCCGGGTTCCCAAGGGATGATCTTCAATACCCATCTCGTTCGGAGCTCCGGATCTGATCAGTTCAGGGTTCTTCGAGTCCCCCAAACCTAAACCCAAACACGAAGCTGGGTTCCCAAGGTGCAGATCTTCAACATCCTGATCTTCATTCATCGTCTCTTCCATCACATGCTTTTTCTATGTGATTCTTCTTTGATGGAAACTCGACCAAGAGATGAAGAACTAGGAAGTTCGACGAGCTCTCTCGATAGAGAAGACAACATAGGATGAGGACTTGTGTGCCCGAGCTCTTTTTGAAATGAGATGAATAACGGTTGTATAGTTTCGTCCTCATCCAAAACAAATCTAGAAAAAATACAATACAATTGGTTAGTTGGTTAAATAATACCAATCTAGTAAAAATATAATACAATTTTTTCAAATCGGACGGTTCGGCCGTTTAGATCGAGTAGATCCTTTCGGCCGTTCGATTGGACAAACTGGTTTGTCCTTTCGTATCGGGTGATCCGTCCGGCCTTTTGAGTCTCGTAGATCTGTACATGCCGTTCATATCGGTTGGATCCGCTTGGCCATTCAGGTCGGACAGGTCCATTCCGTTTTACAAATTGGGCAGATTTGTTCGGCCTTTCAGATCGAGTAGATTTGTTTGGCAATTCAAATCGGGCGGATATGTTCGGCCGTTCAGATCGGGCGGATCCGTTCGACCATGGAGATTTGGTGGATCCGTTCGGTCATCCAAATCGGTTGTACCCGTTCGGCCGTCCTGATCAAGCGGATCCATTTGGCGTTTAGATTGACCAGATCCGATCGGACGTTCAGATTGGGTGGATCTGTTTAGCCGTTCAGATCGGACGGATCCATTATTGCCATTGAGATCGGGGTGTCGCACACCCCAAGTATCACAAAAAACATTCGAAAACTTGTTAAAATAATATATGGAAACAACAAGAATTAAATTTAATAAAAAATAAATAGAGTATAAGGAAATAATGTACCTCTTCTTATGATTCCAAGACATAGAATACAAATTTATATCCACCAAAATGGAATATGTTAACATATATGGAAGTGAGAAGTTAGGATGATCGAAAAGAGAAGTGTGTTTGTATTCTCTATATATTCTCGTCTTTTATACATAACTTTGTCCCCCAACTTTACATAAAAATCGATGTGGGAACATTATTTTCCATTATGTGTATAAAAATGATACCATAAAGAGAAGATGCAATCTTATTCATTACCCATTTGACCTGACAAAACTACAATCGATGAAATACTGATCTTCACAATCAATATGTTGATTTCGTCTTTGTTATCACTATACAATACCTAGTTATTGTACAAATGTGTTAGATTGCAGTAAAATGGGAATGAAAGCGTTGATTGAACGAATCCTTTTATTTGCTTTGAACATGAAAAATAATCAACGGGTGATAAAATGATCTTACCGGTGGTCATCCAAACAAAACAATTGCATATTACTAAACTTGTTATATACATACGGAATGTTCAACATCTTCTTTCAACAGAATATTGAACTCTCAAAGTAATAGAGAGAACCATATGACTAATTTTTGCGATTTGTTTCAGGTTCGAGTTTAAGTGACATGGAAAAACGCTAATGGTAAGTGATAATCAATGATTGTTTTCATATGTTTAGTCACCTGCTTGACACTGTTTGCAATAAGTCATTATGGATACAATTCTGTCTGATTTTTTTGGTGTAAAAAGAGGAGGCGAACCTACGCCATACTGTATAAAACGAGCAAAAAAGAAAAGCGTGACAAACAAGACATACGTGAAAAATAAACCCCTTTAGCATCTGTACATATAAGACGATGGATACACTAAGGAGGATCCTCTAAAATATGGAGCTAATGATCATATGTGAAAGCAAGATTGGCCAACGAATTCGCGACCGATTTACCTTCTCTAAAAACATAGCCAAGTCGAACGACCTAGACTCGAGTAAGGTAGCCTTCACAATGTGTTACCATGCTCAAAAAGGGGATGCATGACATCGACCCAATGCTCAATGAGTGAAAGAATAATAGAAGAGTCCAACTCAATAAGAACCTACGATAACCACAAGACCGTGCCAACTCCAAGCTATGGATAACCCTCCATAACTCATCAACCATTGAAGAGCAATGCCCAAGTATGAAACGAATCTTTTGGGAAAAGGTGACCCCTTAGATATGTAGCATGAACACAATCCATGAAGAGGTGGAGGATGGATTTGTTTGCATTAGGACAAGAATAGTGAAACGGCATTCTCAGACATATGTCTTTTAACCCTCTCATTGTTTGTAAGGATTCTACCCCATGAAACCTACCATGTTAACACGTTGATCCTTTTTGGCACACCCACCTTCCAAATACTTGAGAAGATGTTTGAGGTTAATTGTCAAAGTCCGATATAAACGAACCGTAGAGTGAGAGTCGTGTGCATAGAAGCGCACATATGTGTTAGATCTAAGGCCAACACCTAAACCTGGTAGGTTCCATCCTAAAACCAATTGGCATTAGGAGGAATAACCCACCAACCTTGCATGTTACGCTTGAAATGTCCCAATTTAAGATGTGAGAACTTATTATCTCCAACAATAATCTAATACTTGTCTCCCTTCTAACAACGTAACATAGACCGATGTAGTGAAAAAGATCCATTAGTCGTCCTCAACAACCTAGTATTGTTATCCCAAGTCCCAACCCAAGGAATCCGATAAATCAACAACGGTTAGCCGAAGAAAATTTGAATCAGTCAACTTGTTGCTCAAGTAGCTCTAGTTCCACCAACCTATCAAAGAGTGAGTTAAAATTCAAAGTCTGCAAGTAGTGAACTAGAATCAACACTAAAGCACAACATGACCGAATGAAAGTTAAAAAACATGGACTAAACCTTCGATTTACAATTAGAAAAAAGTAATAGTAGAAACATGCAAGAAATGCCAGGAAATGCTTCCACTTCTGAACAACCCCTAACAAGCTCTTCACACTCGTTTGGTATAAAATAAGATAACTTAAGTTTATGTGGGACCCACTAATGAATACTTGACAAAAATGAGTTTGGTGGTTGTTCGTTAACCGAAGCATAATATTGGGTGGTTAAATATTTTTTTTATATAGGGTGGTTAGTAAAAACAGGGATAAATAAGAGGTGGTTTTGTATAATTTACTCTTATTTTTAATCAATCAAATCCTTACTAAATTTCCCTAGCCTGTGTTTGATCATAATCCAAGTTCAACAACGACTCTTATATATCATTGTGAGATTTGAGTCTCACACTTTAGACCCGTCACCTATTACTCCCTTCTTAACTTGTATTGAATTTTCCATCTTATTAACCTTTTCTAGCTTGATTACCCTTCTTCGTAGCTACACAAAAACAATATGAAATATCTCAACCTTGTACATCAATCGACTTGATCGATTTGTTTGGTCGACTCAATTGCTTGTATTTTTCAACGCACTTCTTGATTTCTTCATCTCTCAATCTGAATGAGGTACCTAAGATCTAACATAGACATCTTATAAATTTGGTCCATATAACTTATGCCTTTTCAGTTGTACCTATATGATATATCTCACTTACTGCATTATTTGATGAATGAAACTCACTAGATCATGAGTACTAGAAGTAAGCCTAATATATGTTCCCAATCCAAAGCTTTGGTAGCTATCGTTACACCTCCCCATGTCATTGAATAAGCATTTGTGAGAGGATAACTAGCTAGTTATATACTCGAATTCATACATAATTATCATCCATTCATGAACAAAACCCAAGATTCATTACCAAATGACATTTAACGGGTTACTTACAAAACAAGGGGAATCACAATACTTCTTCAACGATGCCACCAATATTTTTACAAGCAATCATTTTCCCCTTTTAAAGCTTTCTCTCTTTAGAAAATAATTTTTTCAAAGAAAACTTAACTTATAGTCTAAGACCAATCACAATACGACCAAAGACTTCTGACCTATACAAAATATGATCTATTAATTCTAAGGATATGATGTACGGTTTTAAGATGTATACTTGAAGTAGTAGACATAATAACGTAATTTGTTATTGTAATTCTTCCCTTGATCACTTTCAACATGAATATATAACATTCTATATGTAAAACATTTTAATACAAGATAAGAAGGGAGTAATAGGTGACGGGTCAGCTATATTTTATGATATCCATTATTACATTGGATACCTATATTTTATGATATCCATTATCATTTACTTAAAAGTTAACTACTTAAAATTTTTTATGGATGCATTCATTCTATAAGTATTGAAAAGTCAAATGAATATAAAAAGAAAAATATCATATACACCCATGGTTTACTTGAATATTATATGCTTGGATTTTTACAATAATGTTCTATTTATGCTTAACCCGCTTTTCAAGATACTAGTTAACCGAAAGCGCGTGGTTGAAATGAATAATAATATGAATACTCGAACTACTTATTTTTTGCAGTTTGTTATGTGCACATGCACGTGTCTTGATCGGTTAGTGCGTGATTACAACGCATAAACAACGGAGAAAGTACAATGGAAAACTCTTTGAGAAGTGCAACAAACGACTCAACTGATAGCTGACATATTTGAACAAAGCAAGAATAGAACCGTTCTTTACATGAAACCAGGCCCAATTTGCGAGTCATTCTGTCAATCAAGAATCTTCAAGAACTATACGACTCTCACTAGGGTTCCAAACCTTCATGCTCCTGAACTATCTTCATTCCGGTTAGTTGCAAAATAGTAAATCATGTTATTAAGTAAGCATATGCAAGAGGTTAACTAGTTGTATACTCGAATCCATACATAATCATCCTCCATTCATGAACACAATCTAAGATTCATCATCAAATGACATTTAATGGGGATCCCACCCCTAATGCCAATAATAGAAAAGTATAGTTATCATATGAACAAGGAAAAACTTTAAAAATAGAAAAAAAAGGTGTTCATATCATCAATATATAAATATACTAAAACAGAGGGCATTGAAGCTGACGTGACGCTCTACGGTGCGAGTATTTTGAAATCAAGCTCTCTCATTAATCGCCATAACAACTTTTTTCAAATTATCTAATTACATTTTACAAAATTAATTAAATAGAATCATATAATTATATTTTACAAAATTAATTAAATCGATTAAATCAACTAAAATATTTTGAGATCTTATAGAAAAATCTTTTATCTAATTACTACGTAAATCGACTAAAATTTTTTATCTGATCAATATGTTAATTTTCCAAAAAAATCTTATTAAAGTTTACAAAATTAAATTCATTGAATTGTTCTTTTTATTAATTGATCAACTACGTTAAATGAAACAAAAATCCCATAATTTCCATAAAAATATTTGAAGTTTTAAAACTTATAAGATAATTGTTTTCTTTTTTTACAAAATTAAATCGATTGAATTGTTCTTTTTTTTTAATGAAGTTAAACAAATCTTAAACAATACAAATCATCAATCAATATAAATATACTAAAATAGAGTGCATTAAAGCCGATGTGGCACTCTACGTTCCGAGTATTTTAAAATCAAGCTCTCTCATTAATCACTAGAAAACTTTTTTTTTAAAATTATCTAATTACATCTTACAAATTTAATTAAATCGATCGAATTATCTGATTATATTTTACAAAATTAATTAAATCGATTAAATCAAATATAATCTTTTGAGATCTTATTAGAAAAATCTTTTATCTAATTACTACTTTAAATCGACTAAAATTTTTTATCTGATCAATACGTTAATTTGCCAAAAAAATCTTATTAAAATTTACAAAATTAAATCGCTTGAATTGTTCTTTTTATGATTGATCAACTATGTTAAATGAAAAAAAAATCCCATAACTTCCAATATTAAAGTAAGTAGATTTTGTTAACAAACCAATTAGTTTGAATATTAAAGTGAGTAGGTTTTGTTAACAAACCAATAAGTTCATTCAAATGTATGTTCTAACCAATCTTTGTTGATACTTCTCTTATAAGTTTGGAAACTTCAAATATTTTTATGTGTAACTAGTTCATAGCTCGCACCTTGTGCGGGTGGGTTAATAATTTTTTTTATCGTGTTATATATATATATATATATGGTGATTTTTAAGTGCATATAGTCATGGTGATCAACATGTTGTGGTGTGGGTGAATAGTTATGCAAAACAATTTTACATTTGCATTATTTTATAGGTGTAGCATTTACTTGGAATCAGATCCCGAACACTGAAATATACGACGAAACATATCAATATTTAATATAGAGCAGAATTGGAACCGGAAGATATAGAAATATGTAGATTTACCTGGAAGATAATAAAGTACTTTTTGCCGATTTATATTTCTTGTAGCAAATATATAATATGGTTAGCTTCGGCATTAGGCACGCCTCTTAAAGTCGACTTAAACACACTGTATGTCACAAGAGGCAAGTTCGCAAGGGTATGTGTTGAAATCGACCTTGAGAAGCCATTGATAGGGGCAATTATGGTGAGGGGCAAGCGAGTTCTAGTGGAATATGAAGGCTTGAGTACCATTTCTCATCGATGTGGAAGGGTTGGACATCTCCGAGATAGATGCCCCAAGAAGATAGAGGAGACGAAATCACAACAGCTAAATGTGAATAACACTACTTGTGAGGAAGCATCTGACCACATGGCGAGAGACGAAGCGACATCAGAACATTTTGGCCCATGGATGCCAGTAGTGCGCAAAAATAGAAGGATATCTAACAAGTTCGTCGGTGGTGAAGATTCAGATGTACCTCCGGAGGTCAACAACATGTTCAGTAGTTTGGAGAAGGCGACGGAAGAGGCGGACGTTACAATTCCAAGTGTATTGAATGCTAATCCTAAAGGACAAAAACAGTCGTTATTAATGAAGAGGAAATTGATTCAAGGGTGAATGAAACAAGAGGAGATAATCAGGCAAAAAGGGCTAAGGTTTTGGGCCCGGATGGGGAGACTATGGCCCAAATTATTGTTCAACGGCCCAATAGGGTATTGCAAACCGAGGATTTTATTTCTGCGAACAAAGAGTTGCCAAAGGTTTCTGGGCTCTAGAGCTCTTCTAATCTCAAGGAGTCAATGGAGAAAGACAGTAGACATTCAACAGAGATGGAGGTTGAAGAAAACGGACCTGTGAATCGCATAGAGATTCCCCCTGATGAAGAAGCTGATGAGGAAATGGTCTCTAATGAGGTACTTGTTGAAGCCAATGACACAGTTATGACAGCAAGGCCTCGAGATGTCCCAAGGTCTTAATGAAAGTCATCTTTTGGAATTGTAGGGGTGCCGGAAACAGGCGATTCCGCAAAGCCCTGAACTATTTGTGCAATCGCCATAAAGCTTATATTGTTGGGTTATTTGAAACTAAAATTTCGAATGAAGTAGCTGATGAGGTATGCAGAAGAAGTAGATTTACGGATAATGTAAGGGTCGAAGCAAATGGATTTGAAGGAGGAATTTGGTTGTTATGGAATATTGCAGCCTGTTCAATAACCATGAAGCGTAGGGAAGTCAGTTTCATCCATGTTTCTGTTGATGATGGAGAAAATGTCTTTGATCTTTTTGCGATCTATAATCCTCCTACGCCAGCTAGACGACGGGAGGAGTGGGACAAGTTGTTGAATGCTGTTGTTCGGTGTCAAGGATACGTTATCGCTGGTGGTGACTTCAATAGCATTCTTGATATTTCTGAGGCGGGGGGGTCAATCCTTCTCTTGCTAAAGATACTGGGAAATTCAAGGAATGGGTTAATCATACCCAACTTGTTGACTTGGGTTTCTCTGGGCCCAAATTCACTTGGAATAGAGGTAGAGATGTTGGTAAAAGACAGTCCAGACGGCTTGACAAAGTCAAAACCGAATGGAATGACAACGTCTCTGTTACTCAGACTATTACTTTCTTAAAGTATAGATTGGGTAAGTGGAATATTGAGGTCTTTGGGCGTATCCATGAGCATAAGACACGTGTGGTAGATTTGTTGAATGAAGTCCAGGTACAATTGAAGGAGAGACTGGATCAAAGCTTGCTTGATTTCATTTTTTTTACAACGGGAACGGGAGGAGATACTTCATCAAGAGGAGCTATTGTGGTTCCAAAAATCGGGAGAGAAGTGGATCACGGAAGGAGACAGAAACACTACTTTCTTTCACACCAGTGTCATTGTTAGACGGAGACATAATCGGGTAGATATGTTAAAGAGTGATGGTGGGAACTAGATTTCGGATCCGGTAGAGTTGGAGGCACATGTGGTCGATTACTTTAGTCAGTTATTTTCCAAATAAGATACTGCAGTTTCTGGAAGGGTGGAGTGGATGAGAAACTTTCCTCAATTATCAGAGGCGGAGGAAGCTGGTTTATGCTGTGAATTCTCCGATAAGGAGATACTAAGTTGTCTCAAGTCGATGGCGCCTTATAAAGCCCCAAGCCCTGACGGATTCCATGCTATTTTCTTTCAATATTGCTGGGAGAATGTAGGAAGGTCTATCATTCATTATGTCATGGATTTTCTTAGTTCGAATTCTTTCCCTGATGGCACCAATGAAACACTCCTATCGGTTATTCTAAAATCTGGGAAGCCGGAACAAATTTCATATTTTCGTCCAATTGGTTTATTCAATGTTATGTACAAGTTGGTCGCTAAGCTGATGGTGGGAAAGCTGCAACCAATTATGAAAAGAATCGTTGGACCGTACCAAAGCAACTTCATTCCCAGCATGATTATTGAAGATAACGTGGTGATTGTCCAAGAAATCATCCATTCCATGGCGAGAAGGAAGAAAGGAAACAGATGGATGGAGATTAAGCTTGACTTAGAGAAAGCTTACGATCGGTTAAGTTGGGAATTCATTGATGAAACTGTGAATTTGCTTGGCCTTCCAGCACAGTGGGTTGCAAGGCTTAAGGCTTGTTACAAGTCCTCTGCAATGAGGATACTTTGAAATGGTGAAATTTCTAAACCTTTTGTACCAACACGAGGTGTTAGGCAAGGGGATCCACTTTTTCCTTATTTGTTCGTCTTGTGTCTTGAAAGACTTAACCACAAGATTCTACAACTCATCGAGGATGAGGAGTGGAAGCCTGTGTCTCTTAGAAGAGGAAGCCCAGTGAAAGCCCTTGGGCGATGGTTTTGAAATCAAAATATAATGTTTCATCTTCAAGGTATTTTATGGATATGGCGTCTTCTAGGGCAGACTCCCTTTTACTGAAAGGACTGCTTTGGGCTAGAGATGAAGTGATCAAGAATGGCATAAGATGGTATGTTGAAGATGGGAAGAACACCAGGTTTTGGACGGATTGTTGGGTTTCAAATCAACCGCTTGTGGAAAGCATGATCAATACGACCACTGGAGTGGATCTGACTAGCAAAGTTTGTGATTTTTGGTCCAATTCAATGGGCTGAGATTGGAATACTTTGAATCCTATATTACCGGCCACTGTGTTGATGAAAATTGATGGTGTTCAGTTGTTCAATGGAGCAGAAGCTATGGACAAATTTTCATGGATGATAGAATCTAATGGTATGTACTCCTCTCAGTCAGCATATAGGTTAATCACATGTAATGGGTCCTTTGATGATCCTATTTACGATATTATCTGGAAACTTGTTGATCCTGAGAGAGTAAAATGTTTCATTTGGATTATTATCGAAGGAAGGTTGATGACTAACGCTGAAAGGGTAAGGAGACATATTGCGGAGGATGGTACCTGCACACTATGTAAACGAGGGTATGAGATGACTTTACATGTGCTCAAAGACTGTTTTGCGGCTAGGCTGATCTGGAACGAGTTGGTCCTGAGTATTCTTCGATCTGATTTCTTTATTGATGATGTTGGGGAATGGGTTTCTAAGAACATTAATGCAAGGCATGTTCTCAATTGTGGAGGGGATTGAAGTATTCAGTTTTCTGTTATCATTTTTTTGGCTATGAAAATGGAAAAATAATAGAATCTTTAGTAATGAAATTAGGCCCCAAGGATGTGTTCAATTTGTTACAAAAAGAGTGAAGGAAATTGAAAGAGCGTTTAAGAGAAAGACTATGTTGAGAAACTTAGATAAGAAACAAGAGATCATGATTAGGTGGTGTATGCCTAGGCAAGGTTGGTTCAAGTTGAATGTTGATGGGGCGGTGAAACAAGAGAAAGACTATGTTGGACGTTAGGTTCAGGGGTTTGCTTTCAATATTGGAATGTGCTCGGTTCCAATGGCCGAATTATGGGGATTATGTATGGGGTTTCATATGGCTTGGGATTTGAAGATTCAAAGGCTTGAGATTGAATCTGATTCTGAGTTGATTGTACGGCTTGTCAGAATTGAGATTCACCAGGGACATCCCTTATTTAGTCTGGTAGCGCGCTGCCAAGGCTTCTTGCGTAGAAATTGGAGCGTCCAATTTCGACACATTTACCGTGAAGCGAATTCCGCTGTGGATTTCTTATGTAATTTTGCTTTTGGGTTTCTTGTCGGATACTTTGTCTTTAAAGATCCGATAGAAGGGTTGGGTGTTTTTTTTGAACAAGGATGGTCAAGGAGTTTTGACTCCTAGGATGGTGCGTTTGTAGGTTTTCTGTTGTTTTTTCAATAAATTAGTGGTCATGCTTGCATGTGACCACTATCTTCCACCCAAAAAAAAAAAAAAGCCGTAAAATGGTCATTGAATTCCGGTGGTGTATAGGTGAGATACAGGGGGAGATGGAGAAGATGGATGGTTGAGGTTCAATTGGTGATTGAGAAATACGGTTCGGAACTAATTTATAAATATCACTGAAAATGGTTTGACATTTTATATGTAACATCCGGATTTTCTATTCCGGACTTAGAGCGTTTTGTCGACCTTTCCGCGTTAGCGGCTCAGTTTGCCCGCAGGCACGAGGTGCTGAGTGCCGAGATTTATTCCTAAATCCCGAGCCGACTATTCGTTATTCCCTTTTTGCTTTCCGACCCGTCGTTCCTAGCTGAGGTGACAAGAGGTCAGCTGACCCCTTGATACCCTCTCCCTATGCAGCCTTGTGACATCCCTTCTCTCTCTTATCTTTTCATTTCATGTTCATTACCTCCCTCTTCCTCTCTTCTCTCTATTCTCTTCTTCCACCTTTGGAGCTCTTGCATGTGTGGATTGTAGTAGAGGAGAATCAGATCCAGTGTGGTAAGCTTCTTCCTCTTCCTTCCTTCTCCTCCTTGGCTGTTTATCTCTTTCTTTCCCTCTCCTTCATCCATTGCCATGGATGAAGATCTTGTAACACCCCGAATCCGTAGGACTCGAGATGCTACTGGGCTAGGATCTCACAATGGATCCCGACCCTAGCCTGACAACAAGACACACATAGAATAAAACCAATTCATAAAACTGATATATATATATATATATATATATATATATATATATATATATATATCAAAAGGTGATACAGAAGTACCGCTGAGTACAAATAAAACATAAACTGTACATATGAAATGTCTCATATCCCGATAACGACCCAGTGTATGGAGCCCTCAGCGGATCACCCACTCTGGATCACTCTGCAGCTCTCCTAACCTGCAAAGGATCTACAACACGGTATAAAACCGTTAGCTAACCATACACATATATATAGAGATGCAAGAGCACAATCACACATCAGGGAATAATAAACACCTCATGATGCTATCACACATTTACCCGGTTTATTATCTTTATAAAGTCAAACACTCAAATCGTATATATATAGAGATATCAATATGAACATATGTGACACAAGGAATATAATCCTCGCCTCTGGGTGCTTATGGCAGCTGGAGTGGCCCCTGTCACACCCACCTGTGTACCCTGAGGGAATGGGGAGTGGCCAACCGTGTACCAAGTCTGACCCAACCACAGAGAACCGCCCAGACTCCAAAGGGATGAAAGGGACTGTTGTCATGGCCCTACAATGGGCAATCACTATACCATAGGTCGGTAATCATCATAACGCATGCTATAAAGCATATAACAAACATCACTCATGCACACATCCAATATAAGGATGGTAGCTAAGTAAGTCCTATGGACTTACCTCAAACTCAGAAGTAGTCTCACTACGATCAACTCTCAACCTGGTCCACTCCAATCTGAAGGACAACACTGCCTAGTAACAAGGCATAACATTATATCAAACTCATATCCATCACATGGGTCACACCTAGACCCAAGGGATCCATAAGGATCGTATCCTAACTCATAAACCTCAAAGTCGTAACTGGCATAACCGATATCATACTTATCATTATCCTAACCTCAAACACATATACCTAGCATGCTACTAAACCGCTCATACTAGGAAAGAAAATGATCTACCTTACTCTAGGTAGAACTGGGATAAGACGCACCTGCGTGACAAAAGGGACGCACGAGCGGAACAAGGCAAACCGCGGGCGCGGCAAGGCTCAGCCGCAGGCGCGATGACAGGGCCGCAGGCAAGCGCAGGCGCTGGGACAGTAGCCGCGGGGGCGGCAAATTCCGGGCGCGGGTGCGATGACAAGGCTCCCATAGGGGCGGCTTCGCTGGACCGCGGGGGCGGCGACAATGCAGAGAGTGATCCCGCGGTTCCTCTTCGGCTCTTCACGTGATCAAATCACGTCTTCTCTCATCCAAAATCAAGCACATTCATATACATACATAAACCAACATCAAAATGCCTCTTCATACATCTAATCCTAAGCTAGAGAGGAAGAACAAGAAAGAAAGAAGGGAAGGAGAAACAAGGAGCTCACCTCTACTGCTGGACTAGGCAAGGAAAAGCTCCACAACCACAACTCAACTGGCTTCCAAGCTCAGCAACCACATCTACCATCATCAACATCAACAATAACACACAACTCTCTTCCAAACTCAAGGAAAACCAACTCAAGATCAAGAAGAAGAAAGGGAGAAGCAAGGAGGACGTAAGGAAGCTGGGAAAGGAAATTAAGGTGAAACCCTTGCTCAGCAAGGTAAGAAGAAGGTAAGGAAAAGAGGGTAAAGCACGGTCAAAAGGTCAACAAAATCAGCTGCCGCCGCAAGAAACCGCAGGGGCGGTTCCCCGAGCCGCAGGGGCGGAACAACAGACGATCCGCAGGGGTGGCCTCACGGACCCGCGGGGGTGGATAAGGCCAAAAACGGCTCCAAAGACTAAGGCTCTTACACCTCACCCCCCAAAAACAAGTTTCGTCCCGAAACTTGTAAAATCCTCAAATCACTCGGACTCACAAGGCGAGGCACAATTCTCTCTATAACATCAAACATAAGCATGGAGGAAATCATCAACTCCAGCAACAAAACTATACTATCTAGAGCATAGAGGAAATCCATCTCTATCCAATACTATAATCATATCACCGGGGCATACAGGAAAAACATCTCTAGTCAAACCATAATCGCATCACAAGACATAGAGGAAAACCATCTCTAGTCGTATCAACATCACATAACAGAAAGGCATGGAGGAAAAACATCTCCAGCAACACTATGTCCATCAAAATAGCATGGAGGAATAACCATCTCCAGCTAAACCCTAATCGTATCACAATAGCATGGAGGAAAGAGTCATCTCCAGCTA
Source organism: Fagopyrum tataricum (assembly GCA_002319775.1). NCBI lineage: Eukaryota > Viridiplantae > Streptophyta > Magnoliopsida > Caryophyllales > Polygonaceae > Fagopyrum > Fagopyrum tataricum. The sequence goes on from CM008285.1 coordinate 34,573,585, forward strand.
TAAATAACAATAATCATACTAGCACAACAAGATCTAATAATATCATATATCACATCAAAGCTAGTATGAAAATAAACATATCATAGCATATAAGCATATAAGCACATAATACTCACTAAGATAATACTAAGATCTACTAGTCGATCCTACTGGTACATCTATCTCGGCATAGAACTCTGGATAGTTCATTTGGATACTATCCTCAGTTTCCCATGTAGCTTCATCAGGTCCTCGTCTCGACCACTGATCCTCATCATAGGAATGTCCTTCGAACGCAGGCGTCTCATACCTCGTTCTAGGACTGCAATCGGATGCTCAACAAAAGTGTGGTCCGGCTCAACCACCAAATCATCATAACTCACGATGTGTCTCGAATCTGGTATGTACTCCCTCAGCCGAGACACATGAAACACAGGGTGAACACCCTCTAATTTCGGAGGCAAAGCTAACCTGTATGCTGCGCTCCCAACCTGATCCAGAATCTCGAACGGTCCGACATATCGGTGCTCATCTTCCCCTTAATGCCAAAATGTCTAACACCTCGTGTCGGAGATACTCTCAGCCACACATGGGCTCCCACTCTGAACTCTAGAGGTCTACGCCTCCTATATGCATATGACTTTTGACGGCTCTGGGCAGTCAGCATCCGCTCTCTAATCAGTGTTACTCGAGCCACATCATCCTGAATCTGATCAGGTGTCAAACCACTAACACTGCTTTGCTCATCCCAACATAACGGGGTACGACATCTCTGCCCATACAGTGCCTCATATGGGGCCATCCCAATAGATGCATGCCAGCTGTTGTTGTATGAGAACTCAACTAGTGGGAGATGATCCGTCCACACTTGTCCCCAATCAAACACACAAGCTCGCAGCATATCCTCCAGGGTCTGAATGGTCCTCTCAGAATGACCATGTGTCTGAGGATGGAACGCAGTAGTGAAGTGCAAACTCGTTCCCAGGGCAGTCTGAATCTGCTGCCAAAACCTCGAGGTAAATCGTCCATCTCTGTCTGAGACGATCGTCCTCAGTACACCATGAAGTCTCACTATCTGCCTAGTGTACTCCTCTGTTAATCTGCTTACTGGCCACGTTTCCCGGATAGGGATAAAACGTGCCGTCTTCGTCAATCTGTCCACTATAACCCGAATAGCATCACAACTCCTGCTCGGTCTCAGCCCAGTCACAAAGTCCATGGTGTCGTCCTCCCACTTCCTCTGTGGAACAGGAAGTGGATGGAGTTCACCTCCATGTCTGCAATGCTCTATCTTGACCTGCTGACATGTCGCACACTGTGCCACAAATCGGGTCACATCGGGCTTCAACCCTCCCCACCAATATAAACGTCTCAAGTCCTAGTACATCTTACTCGTACCTGAGTGTACTGAATAAGGCGTATAGTGAGCCTCCTGTAAAATCCTCTGACGTAGATCCGCATCAGCGGGTACACAGACGCGACTGCGGCGCCTCAACACTCCATCTGATCACAGAAGGAACTGTGGTGCCTTATCCCGAGACATCCTATCTCGGATCCTCATCAGTGTCGGGCAGGTCTCCTGCTTTTGTTGGATCTCACCCAACAAATCAGGAAGAACCTCTAAAGTACGCAGCTGGGCATCCTCATTAGTAAACTGGATGTCCAACTCTAACCAGATCAGGTCTCTTTGTAACTGATGTTGAATTGTCAATCTCGCAATCGCCTGTTCTTCAGGCGTCTTCCTACTCAGGGCGTCAGCGACAACGTTCGCCTTCCCTGGATGATACAGAATCTCCAAATCAAAGTCCTTGATCAGCTCAAGCCACCCACGCTGGCGGTTATTCAATTCCCGCTGCGTGAAAATATACTTCAGACTCTTATGGTATGTGAAGATCTGACATGTAGCACCATACAGGTAATGTCTCCAGATCTTTAGTGCATGAACTACCGCTGCCAACTCCAGATCATGAGTCGGGTAGTTCTCCTCATACGTCTTCAGCTGTCGAGACGCATAAGCAATCACTCTGCCTCGCTGTATCAATACACATCCCAAGCCTAGCTTGGATGCATCACTATAAACCACAAAATCTTCTGTACCCTCTAGCTGTGCCAAAATAGGAGCAGAAGTCAGATGTCTCTTCAGCTCCTCAAAACTCTGCATACACTGATCAGACCATACAAATCTGGTAGTCTTCCTCAGCAGACTCGTCAGTGGACGGGCAATCACAGAAAATCTCTCCACAAAGCGTCTGTAATAACCGGCTAGGCCAAGGAAACTACGTACTTCCTTGACGTTCGTCGGTGTAGTCCAAGCTGCTACTGCCTCAATCTTGGCCGGATCAACCTTGATTCCTTCAGTTGATACCACATGACTCAGGAATGCTACCTTTGGCATCCATAACTCACACTTAGAGAACTTAGCATAAAGTTCTATATCCCGTAAAACCTGCAATACAGTCCTCAGCTGTCCTGCATGCTCCTCTCTACTGCGAGAGTACACCAAAATATCATCTATGAATACCACCACAAATTGTTCTAGGAAGTCGATGAAGATGTTGTTCATCAACTCCATAAAGACTGCTGGGGCATTTGTAAGCACAAATGGCATCACTACAAACTCGTAGTGTCCATATTTGGTTTGGGAAGTTGTCCAGTGCACGTCCTCCTCTCTCACCCTCAGCTGGTGATATCCTAAGCGCAGGTCAATCCTGGAGAACACTGTCGCTCCCTGAAGCTGATCTAACAAGTCATCAATACGCGGCAATGGATACTTGTTCTTGATGGTCACCTTGTTCAACTCTCTGTAATCTATACACAATCTCAACGATCCGTCCTTCTTCCGTACGAAGAGGACAGGTGCTCCCCATGGAGACACTCTAGGGCGAATGAAGCCCTTCTCAGCCAACTCCTCGAGTTTCTTCTTCAGCTCCAACATCTCAACAGGCGTCATCCGGTATGGGGCCTTCGAGATCGGTCTCGTACCAGGCTCTAACTCAATACCGAAGTCCACACTCCTCTAAGGCGGCAAACTGGACGGCTCAACAAATACATCTGTAAAATCACAAACAACTGGGATATCCTCTAATGCTGGACTCTCCCCCTCCTTCATGGCATAACACCAGAAGGCCTCACAACCCTGTGCAATCAGTCTAGCTGCTCGTATCGCACTGATAACCATACCTGATTTTCCAAGGTCCCAACCTCGGAAAACCTCTATCTGACCTAACTCGGTAGAGAGGGTAACTGTCCTCCTACCTACATCTAAGACTGCAGAATGTCTATCCATCCGATCCATACCTAGAATGACTTCTTCATGCTCTAATGGCATGACAAAGAAGTCAACTAGTAACACACGAGTCCCTACAGAAATGGGACAACCATGAATCTCACGGGTACCTCTGACCCTACCACCATCGGGTAACCCTATAATAAAGGGCATCCCCTCAATCGTATCTAGACTCAGACGCTCTACATAGGCATCAGATATAAAAGAATGCGTAGCACCCGTATCAAACAAAACTCTAACAGGTAAACCATGAATCAAATGGTACATGTAGCAGTCGGTGCAGCTGGCTCCTCTGCACTCCTTAGCTCAAAAAGTCGACCTTGTGGTCCTCGAGTGTCCGTGGTACTCCCACCACGACCTCTGCCTCTACCCAACCCAGGAGCAGATCCCTGAGTGGTAGGACGATCTGGGACTCTCTGTTGTCCTTGTGTCTGTTGCTGCTGCTGAGGTGGCCTCTGCCCACCCCCTGCTACACTGGCAGGAGAAGAACCCTGTTGAGACGAAGCTCCACCCCGTCTACAAAAAATATGTCTGTGACCTAGTATGCCACAGATGTAACAAGTCATTGTCTGCCTCGTGCACTCTTGCCGCATATGTCCATAACCACCACAGTTGTAACACTATGGTCTCTTATCTGCAACTAGTGCAGATGAGGGATGACTCTGGCAGCTCTGGCCTCGCCCTGAACCAGTAGCTCCTCCAGTACACTGGTCTGCCCAGTACGCTGCCTCTTCTCAGACCCTCCAGTCTGAGAAGCTCTCCTCTAACTAGCCCGCTCCCTCTCGTAATCAGAAGCTTTGTCTTGGTAGTCCATCAGAGACTCACAGTGAAACTCGCCATATAAGTCCGAGTAATATCCCTCAGTCGTCGGAAAAAGAGATAAACATGCTGATTTGTAGAAGGTGCAGCTGGTCCCAGTAATGCCAGCTCCTCTTGAAATCTCCTAATGGCCTCGGAGACTGGTACATCCTCAAACCCAGCCTCAACAAAATTCGCAGTTTCTCCCTCCTCAACGAGGCAGGCTGGTCCCTCCCTCCTCGGAGACTGGTACTCGCGGAAGGTTGGTCTCTCCATAGAGACACGATCCGAGTCATGTGATTGGACTCTCTGGGATCCTTGTCTCTCATTTGCACCGTTCCCAGTCTCAGGAACGGCACTCTCAACAACGTCCTCGTGAACCTCTTCCGCTGCACGTGGATCAACATCGGGAGTCCTACCCAGTCCTCTACCTAGAGGGGGTCTACCTCTACCTCGTCCAGCTGCAGGTAAGGCTCTAGTCTGAACCATCTGTAGAGGACGTAAACCTAACTTAAAAGGCTATATATATGCCATATGTATAGATATATATCAAATCAATCACAACAGAATATCTATATATATCTATACTGTCGAGATCTTCAGAGGGGCGATGGCTCACGTACACACTATCCCAAAACATTTTGTACTCATTTCAAAACCAAAACCTTTTGAAAAGTCAAACCCTTTTCGGGTTCTGTTTATTTATCTATTCGACCTTTCTCGCAGATTGCAAGTGCCATTGTTGTCAACCTAAGGCTATGATACCAACTTTGAAACACCCCGAATCCGTAGGAATCGAGGTGCTACTGGGCTAGGATCTCACAAAGGATCCTGACCCTAGCCTGACAACAAGTTCACTAGATCTTACAACAACGCACATATAGATTAAAACCAAAACATAAAACTGATATATATATATATATATATGTATGTATCAAAAGGTGATACAGAAGTACCGCTGAGTACAAATAAAACATAAACTGTACATATGAAATGTCCAATATCCCGATAACGACCTAGTGCACGAAGCCCTCAGCGGATCACCCACTCTGGATCACTCTGCAGCTCTTCTAACCTGCAAAGGATCTACAACATGGTATAAAACCGTTAGCTAACCATACACATATATATAGAGATGCAAGAGCACAATCACACATCAGGGAATAATAAACACCTCATCATGTTATCACACATTTACCCGGTTTATTATCTTTATAAAGTCAAACACTCAAATCTTATATATATAGATATCAATATGAACATATGTGACACGAGGAATATAATCCTCGCCTCTGGGTGCTCATGGCAGCTAGAGTGGCCCCTGGTCACACCCACTCGTGTACGCTGAGGGAATGGGGAGTGGCCAACCGTGTACCAAGTCTGACCCAACCACAGAGAACCGCCCAGACTCCAAAGGGGTGAAATGGACAGCTGTCATGGCCCTACAATGGGCAATCACTATACCATAGGTCGGTAATCATCATAACGCATGCTATAAAGCATATAACAAACACCACTCATGCACACATCCATAATAAGGATGGTAGCTAAGTAAGTCCTATGGACTTACCTCAAACTCAGAAGTAGTCTCACTACGATAAACTCTCAACCTGGTCCACTTCAATCTGGAGGACAACACTGCCTAGTAACAAGGCATAACAATATATCAAACTCATATCCATCACAGGGGTCACACCTAGACCCAAGGGATCCATAAGGATTGTACCCTAACTCATAAACCTCAAAGCCATAACCGGCATAAACGATATCATGATCATCCTTATTCTATCCTCATACACATACCTAGCATGCCACTAAACCGCTCATACTAGGAAAGGAAAGGATCTACCTTACTCTAGGTAGAACCGGGATAAAACGCACCTGCATGACAAAAGGGACGCAGGAGCGGAACAAGGCAAACCGCGGGCACGGCAAGGCTCGGCTGCAGGAGCGGTGACAGGGCCGCAGGCAAGCACAGGCGCTGGGACAGTAGCCACGGGGGCGGCAGATTCTGGGTGCGGGTGCGGTGACAAGGCTCGCGCAGGGGCGGCTTCGCTGGACCGCGGGGGCGGCGACAATGCAGAGAGTGATCCCACGGTTCCTCTTCGGCTCTTCACGTGATCAAATCACGTCTTCTCTCATCCAAAATCAAGCACATTCATATACATACATAAACCAACATCAAAATGCCTCTTCATACATCTAATCCTAAGCTAGAGAGGAAGAACAAGAAAGAAAGAAGGGAAGGAGAAACAAGGAGCTCACCTCTACTGCTGGACTAGGCAAGGAAAAGCTCCACAACCACAACTCAGCTGGCTTCCAAACTCAGCAACCACATCTACCATCATCAACATCAACAACAACACAGAACTCTCTTCCAAACTCAAGGAAAACCAACTCAAGATCAAGAGGAAGAAAGGGAGAAGCAAGGAGGACGTAAGGAAGCTGGGAAAGGAAATGAAGGTGAAACCCTTCCTCAGCAAGGTAAGAAGAAGGTAAGGAAAAGAGGGTAAAGCACGGTCAAAAGGTCAACAAAACCGGCTGCAGCCGCAAGAAACCGCAGGGGCAGTTCCCTGAGCCGCAGGGGCGGAACAACAGACGAGCCGCAGGGGCGGCCTCACGGACCCGCGGGGGCGGCTAAGGCCAAAAACGGCTCCAAAGACTAAGGCTCTTACAGCTCTTGAGGAAGCTTTTCCCTTGGATCGTTGCATGCATGTGTTCTTAGCACATATAGGTCGTAGAGAGGAGTCTAAGATCAGTGGTTGGTGTTTGGAGAAGATCTAGCAAGGAGAGGAGGACATTGGAGCCAAGGATCCACAGTCGAGGATGAAGAAGACGACGTCCTGCTGCTCAAACTGCGGGGGCGGATCAGTGGAGCCGTAGGGGAGGACCTAGACCACCGCAGGGGCGGCTCAGGCCACCGCAGGGGCGGCTCCAGGACGCCAAGAGCCGCGGGGGCGGCGCCAGGATCTGCAGGGGCGGCGACAAGGCTCCGCAGGGGCGCCAGCTTGACTCCGCGGCTGCGTTTTCTTCAACATTAGGCTTCTCCTCTCCCTTCCTCTTCATTCCTTCCTTAGTTATGTAGTTGTATCTTGGTAGTGGGATTCCTAGGATGGATCTAAGGTAGTCGAGAATGCCACTTAGTGGTTGTGAACCTAGGATCCCTTAAGGCTCGATGTAGTTGATGGTTACGAGTGTGTTGAGCATGATGGACCTTCTAGGCTAGCTTGTTCCTTCTTGGTTGAGGTTTAAGATCATGTGAGGTTATAAGCTATTGTGAGTTGCTTTCATGTGCTGAGAGTGTGGTGAGTACCTTGGACCCTAGGATGCATTCTGAGCTTGAGGGTTAGGTGATCTTGCTTAGATCACTAGAGTGAAGTCTAAGACTTCTTAAGCGTGAGCATGTGTTGATATGTATATTCTCTTTTGAGCAGGTTTAGAATGTTGTTTATATTATTTCAATAAATTTATTTATTAATTGTTTGATTTTCTTTCAGGCATGTTTAACCCAATCTGTCGGCGAATTTGAACTTTGTTATTGTTATTGCATCCAGGGGCGGTTAATATCTCATAAGATTTTAAGGATAAAAATAACTCAGTTCGAAGTGATTATTTATATTGGTCAATTAGGATTGAACCCGGTACTCGGGTATGACATATGAGAGTAACTTCATCTCTCTTTAGGCTTATTAAACATGATGGTCTATAAATAAGGTGACCGAGGTAATCAACGAGGTACGTGCAAAAAGGTAACCGAGATTTTTTTTGTGTCGAATTGATTATGAGTGATTATTTGGTCTTGACTTGCGTCGAAAAGATATGTGGGATCCAATCCCGTTTACTTTGATTTTGGTTTGATTTCAGGCAGCTAAGATTGTTGATGTAAGGGATCCGGTCACACTAAGGATTTCGTTTAATAAAATGATTTCGAATCAATAAAAAACTATGTTTGTTTAGACGTTTTTTAACACATGAAAGTAATCCCATCATTTTCATTTTCTTTCATTCTTCTTATCCGATTCCATTCCGTTTTCATTTCACCGCTCCAACCAAACGGACACTAAAGTTTAGACCCTTATGATTGATAGTGTGCATGTGGAATAATATCTCATGGTTTGATGCCTGATTACCTAATTTTGAGCAAGAACACAAGTTACCAAAGGATCCGGCACTTGCGTGAGTTAAATGGAGGAGGAATTGTAAGGGCGTAAGTGTGAGTTGTTTAGGTTATAGAGAAGCTTACGGCCTTGAGGGCTTTGTTGGGCCAAATCACCGGGAAAGAAATATTGACCGGAAACGGTCGGTGCCTCACTAACATTGTCACTGGATTGACGTTAAGGAACATATAAGCCAAGAATATTTATTGTTAGTGATCATTGTTTGGAAAAATTTGTGCGTTTTTGACTTACACCGAGTATTTATAAGCGGATATTTTGGTACATTTTACAACCTACTTACATGTATGTGTATAGTTAGCAAAAGGTCGGTTAATTTGCTTAGCCCGTAACCGCCTTTCACATTATCCTAAGACCAATTCTCTCGACTATTTTTAATTAAGAAGTAATAATTATCCACTTATCAATCTAGATATATCCACTAACTCTTGCTTTTTCTAGCCTTGTTTCAAATCTTTCATGCATGCCAACAAAATGAGTCGGACTTGGAACTGATCTAGATATATATATTAATTGAGCCCAATTAAATATGGATTAATCAAAAAATCCTTCCTTAATCCAATTTCCGAGTATCTCCACTGTATCCGAAAATCGTACCTTCATCCGCTTTTTAATTCCAGCTTTAACATCTGTTTTTTTACACGGATCTCCATCTAAGAAGCATATATTTTTCTCTTTTCTTATGATTTCATGACATAGAATATAAATTCATATCCACCAAAATGAAATATCTTAACATATATAAAAATGATATAAAAATGAGAAGTTGAGAGGATTGAAACGAGAAGTGCGTTTGTATTCTCTACATAAGCTCATCTTTTATACAAAATTCTATCTCCCAAATTTACATAAAAACCAATGTAGAAACATCATTTTCCATTTATGTTTATAAAGCCAATACTATAAACAGAACCTACAATATTATTCATTACCCAATTGATCTGACAATAATTACAATCGATCAAGTACTGATCTTAACAAAGAATATTGTTCGCTATTTTCACGCCCCTATAAACTTTTATCAATAATGATAAAAGCTCACAGGTTAGTAAAAACACGATATGTTTTAAATTTATAAAACAAGAAATAAACATCCAAATTTGTAGCGAACCCACAGTGTATGGGTCAATTACAGTTAGGGTAAGTATTCCAAGGCCGAACTCAGGGACTAAATTTTTGGAATGCAAATGTGATCACAAATAGCGTAAATCAAAATAAAAGAACGGGGTTGGAAAAGAAGGGAAGAAAGATCAAAGGAGTTTTGAAGGATTTCTGTAGAGTTCGCAATCAAATAACAGATTTTATTAAAAACTAAGTAAAACAGAAAAACGAAGGTATATCAATAAAGAGAATGCGGATTCCAAGGATTCAAGGTCATTGTTTATACGCACGGACTCAGGAAATCTCTCAAAAGATCTATGGTTAACAAACTTCAGGGAAGAACGTTTATAAACTGATAGTCTATTACCGGGTAAGTCTCAAGGTAGAGAGGTAGGAAATTCTAAACAAACCAAACTCCAAACTAAGGGAAAGGTAAACCATTACCGGGTAAGTCTCAGGTATTACCCTACTTAGGACGGAATCTAGGCACACTCAACCCAATAGAGGTTTTCACATCTATTACCTATGATCGAACACTCAAGTATCTAAGCGGAACATTACCGGGTAAGTCTCAATTCCGGCCTAGGTTACTAGCTAGATGAATTCTAACTAGGTTCAAGAACAAGCCAACCATTAGGATTTCAAAGCTATTCAAACCAAGCATAAAGCACAATTCCATCATAGTCCGGGTATAAACAAATCCCAATTCACCTTGGAACCACAATGGTTCTAGCCAACAATCGACATTTCAAAAGCTATCATCAATCCAATCAATTCAGTGGAAGAAACAATCATCAACAATTCAATGGAAGAAGCAATTATCAATCCAATCAATTCAATCAATTCAAGAGAGAATGCATAAACAAGAACTAAAAGAGAGATTAAAGAAGAAACTCAGCTTTATTGATAGGAAATTAGCAAAACGTCAAATTCCCAAATATTCGCGAAGTTCCTCCAAGCTCAATCAAGTTCAACAATGGCCAACAATGGTGTAGGGCAAAGCGAGAAGAAGAAGGGGAAAAAAAGCTCTCTCCAAAGGAGCTCGAAATTCGAATAAAACAGGAACCCCCGGAAATCATTTAGGGCTTTCCTTTAATATCCCGCAACGGGCTGCCCTAAAACAGATCCGAAAAATAACGAAATAAATCGGCGAACAGGGATCTCGGTCGGAAATCTCGGTCGGTGACCGAGATTTTTGAACGTTGGGGCCGAGATTTGCTTCGTGATCCAGCGTTGACGAAATCTCGGTCGGAAATCTCAGTCAAATGTAAAAAATCTCGGCCGAGATGGAACAAATTTCGGCCGAGATGGGGACCGAGATGGGGACCGAGATGCATTGACAGAAACTTCTGATATGGAGTCTCGGTCAAGCTGGCTCGAATCTCGGCCGAGAGGGCTCGGATCTCGGCCGAGAGCGCTCGGATCTCGGCCGAGATCATGTGGATCTCGAACAAGATTGCTCCAATCTCGTGCGTTTTGTCTTGGCTCGTCTTTTTCACCTTTCCCGTGCATGCGTGATCGCTCCTAAGCGTCCATCCCGAGGCCTGATCTCAAATGCATCATTTTAGCTCCGAAACATGACAAAATACTTACAAAGACACCAAAAGTGTGTGTAGACATCTATACTCGCAAAGTTGCATTAAACAAGTATAAAGAACAGAACTTAAGGCTAAAACATGCATGCGGAAAAAGAGAAAACTAAGTATATGCTTTACTAAACTAGGTCGATAATTCATGTTATCAGTAAATACCTCATACTTATCTTTGCTTGTCCCCAAGCAAATAATAAATTCAAGGCAAGATAGCATGAATCATCTATGCCAAACAAAAACAAAAACTCTTTTTGGTAGTGCTTCTATTCATGATCACTTTCAGAGTGTAGTCACAAGGCTAAAGACATATTTCAATTAAGGTCAAGTAAGATAGGCAAGATATAGGATAATCACACCTTGCAAGGAATCCAAAATCATCATTTAAACTACCAATGTTTAAAATTCATGAAAAATCCAAGTTTAGGCCATGAAGTCAATTACATGTATGCAAAGATCAATAGGACTTAACAAATAAAGGCCAAGAAACGTGATAAAGGTAGGATGTGTATAGGTAATGTGGTGGAAATCCGGGAAAGAGGACAACACAACATTTTTCTTTTCTTTCTTCTTTCTCGACATACATCATTTCTTTTCTTGCATATTTTTCTTTCTTTTTTTTTTCTTTTGAGCGAAAGGCATAGGTGCACAATAGCCGAAACCTTGGTGTTCAGTTTCCTTCACGTACCTTACACCAAAGTGCACATACCAAATCAACTCTAGGTAATGTTTTTAAAACTAATCCGACTTTGGCAAGACACAAACACCCGATTATGTGAATGGTGCCGAGTTACTCATCTTCATAGCCAACAAAACCCATATAAAGCTTTTGCTTTCAATTCACATCTCACAAATCAATCAACTTCTTCACATATTGCACATAATTCACTTTTCACAATTAAGCATACACCTTCAAACTTCACTTTCCTAATTCCCTGATGGGTCATAAGGGGCAAATAAATTCAATGTTTGAGGTGCTGAAAATGGTAAAGAAGAGAAGAAGAAGAATTCGAATTGCCTAAATCATTTATGTGCAATGTAAAAGAACTCATCATATAGCTTCAACTTTTCAAGATCAATCCAATTAAACAAGGTAATCCAAATAAATCATATAGATTACAAACAAGGCATTCAAATCCCATACTTGTCATTAATTCAATTAAAGCTCAAAATAAACATCGATAGCCAAATAAACATACACAATTTCCTCATTAAGGTCACATCAATCCTAGAAGCACAAAAGTTTTTTGAAATTTTCTGATTTTTTGGATTTTCATATAAAATGCAGTACAAATAAAAGAAACATGCTAAAAGGTATTGCAAGCACCGTACCCCATACTTAAATCTCATATTGTCCCTAATGTGAATAATAAATATGAAGTAAAAACAATACTCACAATGTAAGAATGAAGAAGGCATCCGGCGTGTTTCTTCCTCGACTTACTTCGTTTCTCGACTTTCATAGCAATTTCCTCGCCTTAAGCTCGTTCCGAGTGTTGTTTCCCGTATTTCTTTTTTTTTACCATGACACCTAGGTCCTGCAAAGACACAACGAGAACGCGCAAAAACGCAAAAGCAAAAAGAAAAAATAAAAACAAAAAGACGAAAAGACTCTTACCTCGGGTTGCCTCCCGAGAAGCGCTTGGTTTAAGGTCTCTAGCCGGACCTAACTCCTTTAAAGCGTCAAGTGAGATGGATAGGCGAGAGTTTTTCCACCGGAAGTTCCGGTGTATACCTCTTCAACCTATGTCCATTCACTTTAAAAATACCGGAGTTTTCACCCCATACTTCGACAGCTCCATGGGGGGAAATCTTCTTCACAACATAAGGTCCCGTCCATCGTGACCTTAACTTTCCTGGAAAAAGTCGGAGCCTAGAATTAAAGAGAAGAACAAGATCACCTTCTTTGAAGTTCTTTGGCAATATGTGCTTGTCATGCCACTTCTTTGTTCTTTCCTTGTAGATCCGTGCATTCTCATATCCATTCATCCGGATCTCCTCCAGCTCGTTGATGTCCAGCAACCTCTTTTCTCCGGCTTCTTTTATATCAAAATTTAGCCATTTCACGACCCAATATGCTCTATGCTCCAACTCTACAGTCAAATGACATGATTTCCGATAAACATGTTGATAAGGAGTAGTACCTATGGGAGTCTTGTATGCTGTTCTATATGCCCAGAGTGCATCATCAAGCTTTATTGCCCAATCTTTCCTTGAGCGAGATACTGTCTTCTCTAAGATCCCCTTGATTTCTCTATTCGAGATTTCCACTTGGCCACTAGTCTGGGGATGATATGAGGTTGCAACCTTGTGAGTTACCCAATACTTGGACAAAAGTGACTCAAAGTTCCTAGCTGTGAAATGCTTCCCTCCATCACTAATAATGACACGTGGTGTGCCAAATCTAGGGAAGATAGTTCGGTTGAAAATTTTAATCACAACTTTAGCGTCATTTGTGGGTGAAGCTATAGCTTCAACCCATCTAGATACATAATCAACCGCTAAAAGAATGTAAAGGTTCCCACATGAGGATGGTAAAGGTCCCATGAAGTCAACACCCCATACATCAAAAATCTCAACTTCTTGGATGTTGTTCAAGGGCATCTCATTCCTCCTAAATATGTTTCCCGTCCTTTGGCATGAATCACAAGTAGTGACGAATATCTGCACATCTCTGAAAAGATTAGGCCAAAAGAATCCAGATTGCAATACCTTGGCACTAATCTTATGAGCACTAGCATGTCCTCCACAGGGCAATGAATGACAATGTCGGATGACACTCTCAATCTCGTCGTCTGGGACGCATCTCCTAAGGATTCCCTCGGGTCCTCTCTTGAATAGTAGTGGTTCATTCCAATAGTAATGTCTCACATCCTTGTAGAATTTCTTCCGTTGGAAGGAGATAAACCTGGAGGAATTTCACCACAAACTAAATAATTAACAATGTCAGCAAACCAAGGTTCCTTTTCACCTGAAATTTGGAGGATATATTTCTCCATCATGTGGAGATGCTCATCCGGAAATGCATCGTCAATAGGGATGTCATCCCCTTCCATAAGTTCTGGAGGTAATCTGCTAAGATGATCAGCTACAGAGTTTTCGGACCCCTTCTTATCTCTAATCTCTAGATCAAATTTTGAAGGAGAAGAATCCACCGGATAAGACGTGGCTTTGCATCCTTCTTGGTGAGAAGGTACCGAATCGCAGCATGATCCGTGTACACAATCACCTTAGCTCCTACAAGATAGGAACGGAACTTCTCAAATGCGTAGACGACGGCTAGAGCTCCTTTCGTAGTTGCATAATTCAGTAGTTGCATAATTCAGCTGGGCTCCATCAAGCGTCTTGCTAGCATAGTAAATAGCATGAGTAAGTCCTTCCTTCTTCTGTCCTAGCACCGCTCCCACTGCGAAGTTGCTTGCATCACACATCACCTCGAAATGGAAGAGACCAATCGGGAGGTTGCATGATTGGAGCAGTGATGAGAGCTTCCTTCAACCTATAAAAAGCATCAAGGCATTCCTTCGAGAAAACAAACTGAACATCCTTGATTAGTAGGTTAGTCAAAGGTTTAGCAATTTTTTAGAGAAATCTTTTATAAATCTCCGGTAAAAACCGGCATGTCTAGAAAACTTCTTACCCTTTGACTGATGATGGTGGAGGTAGCTTCTCAATAGTCTCAATCTTTTGCCTTATCAACCTCAATTCCACGGTTAGATATCAAGTGACCTAACACACAATACCTTCCCTAACCATGAAATGGCATTTCTCCCAATTGAGAACAAGATTACAATCCTCACATCTTTGTAAGGACAAAGACAGGTTAGCCAAACATTCATCAAAAGAGGATCCATAAACAGAAAAATCATCCATAAAGACTTCCATGATGTTTTCAATATATTCAGAAAAAATAGACATCATGCATCTTTGGAAAGTANCGTCGTCTGGGACGCATCTCTAAGGATTCCCTCGGGTCCTCTCTTAATAGTAGTGGTTCATTCAATAGTAATGTCTCACATCCTTGTAGAATTTCTTCCGTTGGGAAGGAGATAAACCTAGAGGAATTTCACCACAAACTAAATAATTAACAATGTCAGCAAACCAAGGTTCCTTTTCACCTGAAATTTGGAATATATATTTCTCCATCATGTGGATATGCTCATCCGGAAATGCATCGTCAATAGGGATGTCACCCCCTTCCATAAGTTCTGGAGGTAACCTGCTAAGATGATCAGCTATAGAGTTTTCGGACAGCTTCTTATCTCTAATCTCTAGATCAAATTCTTGAAGGAGAAGAATCCACCGGATAAGACGTCGCTTTGCATCCTTCTTGGTGAGAAGGTACCGAATCGCAGCATGATCCGTGTACACAATCACCTTAGCTCCTACAAGATAGGAACGGAACTTCTCAAATGCGTAGACGACGGCTAGGAGCTCCTTTTCAGTAGTTGCATAATTCAGCTGGGCTCCATCAAGCGTCTTGCTAGCATAGTAAATAGCATGAGTGAGTCCTTCCTTCTTTTGTCCTAGCACCGCTCCCACTGCGAAGTTGCTTGCATCACACATCACCTCGAATGGAAGAGACCAATCGGGAGGTTGCATGATTGGAGCAGTGATGAGAGCTTCCTTCAACCTATAAAAAGCATCAAGGTATTCCTTCGAGAAAACAAACTGAACATCCTTGGTAAAAGCCGGCATGTCCTAGAAAACTTCTTACCCCTTTGACTGATGATGGTGGAGGTAGCTTCTCAATAGTCTCAATCTTTGCCTTATCAACCTTGATTCCACGGTTAGATATCAAGTGACCTAACACGTACAATACCTTCCCTTACCATGAAATGGCATTTCTCCCAATTGAGAACAAGATTACAATCTTCACATCTTTGTAAGACTAAAGACAAGTTAGCCAAACATTCATCAAAAGAGGATTCATAAACAGAAAAATCATCCATAAAAACTTCCATGATGTTTTCAATATATTCAGAAAAAATAGACATCATGCATCTTTGGAAAGTAGTAAGAGCATTACATAAACCGAAAGACATTCTCCTATATGCAAAGGTACCCCAATGACAAGTAAAAGTGGTTTTCTCTTGGTCATCCGGATGGATGGGGATTTGAAAAAAACCACTATACCCATCTAGGTAGAAAAAGTAAGAATGTTGGGCTAGCCTTTCTAACATTTGGTCAATGAAGGGTAAAGGAAAGTGATCTTTCCTAGTAGCATGATTCAACTTCCTATAATCAATGCACATCCTCCATCTTGTCACAGTCCTAGTCGGGATCAACTCATTCTTTTCATTGGTTATGACAGTCATCCCACCTTTCTTAGGTACAACATGTACCGGGCTAACCCACTTACTATCCGAGATAGGGAATATAATTCCCACATCAAGAAACTTAAGGATCTCCTTCTTAACTACCTCTTTCATGTTAGGATTCAATCTCCTTTGAGGTTCTCTAGAAGGCCTATGTCCATCATCTAACCTGATCCTATGTACGCACATAGAAGGATTAATCCCTATGAGGTCATCTATAGTGTAGCCTAAAGCTTTTCTATGCATCCTAAGCTCTTTCAATAACTTCTCAAGTTCAAGATCATTCAAGCTAGCACTAACAATGATGGGATAAGATGAGTTAGAACCAAGAAAGGCGTACCTTAGATGTGTCGGAAGAGGCTTCATCTCGACCTTAGGAGGCTCCGGTTCTTCTTCAGAAACCTCGGCCAACTCTTCCCGGTGGAGATGAAGGATCTCGGCCCGAGCTGGTGCGAATCTCGGCCGAGCTGAGGTGAATCTCGGCCGAGATTTCTTGGATCTCGGCCGAGATGCCTTCTGCCTCCGTCAGTTCTTCGAATCTTGATTCCTCGTTGATGGGGAGAAGACTCAAAGATCGGACTTCTTCAAACAGTTCATCTTTTGGCTCTGTTGTTATGATGCTCATGGTCAAAACCTGCTCAAGAGGGTCAGAACATAGAATTGAATTTATAATCTCACAATCATCTTCATCATCCTCTAGGATGTTGTACATATCCTCTTCAAACAAGGGTCCCTTAATCAAAGGAGGGAGTTTAAATTGCACAACTTCCTCATCAATTCTAAATGTAAGGGTAGCACCCCTACAATCAACTAAACATCCAGAGGTAGCAAGAAAAGGTCTCCCTAAAATGATAGGAACAGGACAGTCAGCAGGAATATTGTAACACCCCGAATCCGTTGGACTCGAGGTGCCACTAGGCTAGGATCTCACAATGGATCCTGGCCCTAGCCTTACAACAAGGCACATATAGATTAAAACCAAATCATAAAAACTGGAATATATATATATATATATATATATATATATATATATATATATATAACTCAAAAGGTTATACAAAGTAATACTGAGTACAATCAAAACATAACATATATATACATGGTCAAAAGATCCCATATCCCACGAGGACGACCTAGTGTATGGAGCCCTCAGCAGATCACCCACTTTGGATCACCGTGTAGCTTTCCTAACCTGCAAAGGGTTTACAACACGATATAAAACCGTTAGCTAACCATACACGTATATATGAGATGCAAGAGCACAAACGCACATTAGGAATTATAAACACTTCATCATGCTATCACACATTTACCCGGTTTATTATCTTTATATCAATGGTCCAACATTCAAATCCTATATATATAGATATCAATATGAACATATGTGACACGAGGAATATAACCCTCGCCTCTCGGGAATGGTGCTAGCTGGAGTGGTAATCCGGTCCCACCTCCCATGTACCCTATGGGAGTGGTGCAAGTGGCCGGCCCACTGAGCCAGACTAGCCTGCCCGTAGAGAACCTCCAGACTCCCAGCGGGATGAAAGGACAAGTTGTCACGGCCCTACAATGGGCAGTCACTAGACCATAGTTCGGTAATCATCACAACGCATGCTATCAATCATATATCACACACCACTCATGCAGACATCCAATATAAGGACGGCAGCTAAGTAAGTCTTATGGACTTACCTCCAACTCAGAAGTAGTCTCAACTACGATCAACTCTCAACCTGGTCCACTCCAATCTGGAGGACAACACGGCCTATACAAGGCATACATATATATATATCAAATCTCCTATCACACAAAGGGGTCACACCTAGACCCAAGGAATCCATATGGATCATATCCAACTCGTAAACCTCAAAGCCCTAATCGGCATATCCATATCATAATCTTTATCATTCTATTCTCGTAAACATGCCTAGCATGGTACTAATTCCCTCATACTAGGAAAGGAAAGGATCTACACTACTCTAGGTAGATCCGGGACAAGACGCACCTGCGTGACAAAGAGACGCTGGGGCGGAACAAGCAATCCGCAGGCGCGGCAAGGCTCAGCCGCAGGCGCGGTGACAGCGGCCGCAGGCAACGCATGCACGACGCAGGTGCTAGGACAGTGGCCGCGGGGCGGCGGCTTCCGGTCGCAGGTGCGGTGACAAGGCTCCCGCAAGGGCGGCTTCGCTAGACCGCGGGGGCGGTGACAGTGCAGAAGATGATCCCGCGGTTCCTCTTTCACTCTTCACGTGATCAAATCACGTCTTCATCCATCCATAGCCAAGCATATACATATACATACATAAACCAACATCAAAACACATCCATACATCTAATCCTAAGCTAAGGAAGATGGAATCAAGGAAAGGAAGAAAGAAAGAAAGATGGAGCTTACCCCTACTGTGGTCTAGGCAAGGAAGGAGATATCACACACACTAGCTCAGCTGGCTTCCAAGCTCAACAACAACAACATACAACATCAACCTCAACAAGGCCACACAAAGCCTCTTCCAAACCAAGAGGAAACCAAACACAAGATCAAAGAGGAGAAGGAAGAAGCAAGAAGGACGTAGGAAGCTGAAGAAATGGAATAGGAAGCCTTGATCACGAGCCAAGGAAAGAATAAGAAGGGAAAAGGGTAAAGAACAAGTCAAGGGTCAACAAAGTCGGTTGCAGCCGCCGGAAACCGCAGGGGCGGTTCCCTGAGCCGCAGGGGCGGCACACAAGCCCGCGGGGGCGGCTAGGCCAATCCACGGCCAAAGCCAATCTCGGCTAAAGTCAAATCTCGGTCCAAAAGACTAAGGCTCTTACATATATCCAGAACAACAAAGTCAATAGGGATAAAGAACTTCTCTAATTGGATTGGAACATCCTCAATGATTTCCACAGGACGTGTGGTGGTTCTGTCTGTTATGCAAAGAGTTATCTTTACCGGTTTTGGTTCTCCAAGTCCAACCTTCCTGCATAAAACGAGTGGGATAATGCTTACACTAGCTCCATGATCGCAAAGTGCTTTGTACGTTCCATCTCCAACTTTGATTGGGACACAGAAAGATCCGGGATCACTCAATTTTGGTGGCATCTTTCCATTGTTCCTCTGGATGAGGTCAGTAGATCTCCGGGTCATTCTGACTTCTCCATATTCTTCTAGCTTCCTCTTGTTGGAGAGGATTTCCTTCAAGAACTTTCCGTAGGTAGACATCCCTAAAATAGCATCAACAAAAGGGATGTTAATATGCAATTTATTTATAAGGTCAAGGAACTTACCAAAGTGTTTGTCCAATTGAGCTCTAGCACGGGATTTAGGAAAAGGAAGTGGTGGCTTGTATGGAGGAGGAGGGATGTAGACATTCTCTTTTTCCTTATGTTCCTCTTCCATTGGTTGCTTTCCTTTATCCAAAACCTTTGGTTGTGGATCATTTGTTTCTAATCCACTTCTTGTAGTGATTGCCATGACTTGCCCCTTGGGATTATTTTCAGTTTTTCCAGGAAGTCTTCCTGGATCTCTTTGAGCGTCTTCGGCCTTCTTGAACACTTGAGTTTCAAAAACCTTTTGGGCTTTGGTTACACTAGTGACTGTAC
This sequence comes from Fagopyrum tataricum, assembly GCA_002319775.1. Taxonomy (NCBI): domain Eukaryota; kingdom Viridiplantae; phylum Streptophyta; class Magnoliopsida; order Caryophyllales; family Polygonaceae; genus Fagopyrum; species Fagopyrum tataricum. Next base: position 34,593,413 of record CM008285.1, read on the forward strand.
TCTCTAGATTTTCCATCCTAGCCATCAATTGCTCAAACATTGCTTCTACTCTATCCTTTGGTTGAGCGGGTTCAGCTGGCTTGGACGATTGGCCTGCATTGCTAGAAGAAGCTTGAGGGTTCAAAGCACCCTCAGGATTAGAATAAGAAAAACCAGGATGACTATTATTAGGCTTGTAGTTATTTCCCTGATTATTCCTATTATAATTGTTGTTATGACCTCTTTGGTTTTGATAACCTCCTTGGTAGTTACCTTTACCCATGTAATTCGCATCCTCTTCCTTGGATGCTACCTGCACTTCGACTTGCTGAGCTTTCAAGTTAGATGCAATTAATTCTTTCAAAGATTTAAGTTCAACTTGTAAAACATCTAACCTTGAATCATTAAGAGTGTTTTGGTTTACCTCATAGACTCCGGGTCTAGTCTTTCTCTCTTCAACTTTCCTGTGAGAATACTTATCAATAGTCTTGGCTTGCTTCGTAATGAATTACCAAGCTTCATCCACAGTTTTTCCATAAAAGTACCTCCAGAAGTGATTGCAACTTGAATTGAGTATCTTCATCAAGTCCCTTGTAATAAATCTCTAGCAATTCAATCTTAGAGATCCCATGATGAGGACATTCCAACGTAAGGTCAATGAACCTCTCCCAAGACTTATACAAACTCTCCTTATCTTTCATCACAAAAGCATTTATCTTCCCTCTAAGTTCAGTAGTCTTGTAGGGTGGGAAAAACTTAGTGGGGAATTCAGACACCATCTCCTCCCATGTGTTAATCCGTCCATATGGAATAGTTTGATACCAAGCTAAAGCTTTATCCTTAAGAGAGAAAGAAAAACCTCTTATCTTATGATTGTTACCTTCCATACGAGCTGGGCTTACCGCATCCATAAGAGTCTCGTAGTTGTTCATGTGTTGGTGAGGAGATTTTGTTTCTGTCCCACCAAACTGATTCTGGCGAACCATTTGTATCACCTGCGGTCGCAGCTCATGCTCATGATTTGTGGGATCTCCAAAGTTAACTCCATGACGGTTAACTCTTTGGGTAGGATCCATCCTCTGTCCAAGTGTTTGTGGAACTTCCACAAAAGGCTGGTGAAGGACAGGTCTCAGAGGAGCGGAAGGTGGAGCTTGTGGAGGAGCTTTAACTCGAGGAGGAATTGAAGCTAATTGTGGTGCTGGAATTACTTGTTGCACTAGAGTTGGAGCTGTAGCTGGCCTCTAGTTCATGGCTCTAGCTATCTCTTCCATTTGAGCTCTCATTGCAGCCATTTCCCTTTCTGTAGTTTGCTCTCTTTCTCTAGCAATCCGTCTCTCAGCTTCTAGTTGCTCTAAAGCATCTCTAAGTTCAGCTTCATAATCTCTGATTTCATCCATTTTAGAAGCTTTTCGGGCACTTAATCTCTCTCGCAGTGTCCTTTCAGGTTCTGGATCGTACGGAACTAGTTCTTTCAAACCTTGAGTTCTTTGCATACACTGTGAAGGATACCTAAAGTCTTGAAAATTCCAAAAACAAAACCAGAAACGAGATCAAAAGTAAAAGAAAGACTTACACTAAAAGAAATCACAAAACAAAACAAATGACTTAGTCCCCGGCAACGGCGCCAAAAACTTTGTTCGCTATTTTCACGCCCCTATAAACTTTTATCAATAATGATAAAAGCTCACAGGTTAGTAAAAACACGGTATGTTTTAAATTTGTAAAACACGAAATAAACACCCAAATTTGTAGCGAACCCACAGTGTATGGGTCCATTACAGTTAGGGTAAGTATTCCAAGGTCGAACTCAGGGACTAAATGTTTGGAATGCAAATGTGATCACAGATAGTGTAAATCAAAATAAAAGAACGGGGTTGGAAAAGAAGGGAAGAAAGATCAAAGGAGTTTTGAAGGATATCTGTAGAGTTCGCAATCAAATAACAAATTTAATTGAAAACTAAGTAAAACAGACAAAACGAAGGTATATCAATAAGAGAATTCGGATTCCAAGGATTCAAGGTTATTGTTTATACGCACGGACTAAGGAAATCTCTCAAAAGATCTATGGTTAACAAACTTCAAGGAAGAACGTTTCTAAACTGATAGTCTATTACCGGGTAAGTCTCAAGACTATCTAGTTCCAAACCAACTACCTATTACCGGGTAAGTCTCAAGGTAGAGAGGTAGGAAATTCTAAACAAACCAAACTCCAAACTAAGGGAAAGGTAAACCATTACCGGGTAAGTCTCAGGTATTACCCTACTTAGGACGGAATCTAGGCACACTCAACCCAATAGAGGTTTTCACATCTATTACCTATGATCGAACACTCAAGTATCTAAGCGGAACATTACCGGGTAAGTCTCAATTCCGGCCTAGGTTACTAGCTAGATGAATTCTAACTAGGTTCAAGAACAAGCCAACCATTAGGATTTCAAAGCTATTCAAACCAAGCATAAAGCACAATTCCATCATAGTCCGGGTATAAACAAATCCCAATTCACCTTGGAACCACAATGGTTTTAGCCAACAATCGACATTTCAAAAGCTATCATCAATCCAATCAATTCAGTGGAAGAATCAATCATCAACAATTCAATGGAAGAAGCAATTATCAATCCAATCAATTCAAGAGAGAATGCATAAACAAGAACTAAAAGAGAGATTAAAGAAGAAACTCATCTTTATTGATAGGAAATTAGCAAAACGTCAAATTCCTAAATATTCGCGAAGTTCCTCCAAGCTCAATCAAGTTCAACAATGGCCAACAATGGTGTAGGGCAAAGGGATAAGAAGGGGGGAAAAAAGCTCTCTCCAAAAGAGCTCGAAATTCGAATGAAACGGGAACCCCGGAAATCATTTAGGGCTTTCTTTTTATATCCCGCAACGGGCTGCCATAAAACAGATCCGAAAAATAACGAAATAAATCGGCGAACAGGGATCTCGGTCGGAAATCTCGGTCAAATGTGAAAATTCTCGGCCGAGATGGAACAAATTTCGGCCGAGATCGGGACTGTGATGGGGACCGAGATGCATCGACACAAACTTCTGATATGAACTCTCGGTCGAGCTGGCTCGAATCTCGGCCAAGATGGCTCGGATCTCGGCCGAGATTTCTCGGATCAATCTCGTGCGTTTCGTCTTGGCTCGTCTTTTCCTCCTTTCCCGTGCCTGCATGATCGCTCCTAAGCGTCCATCTCAAGGCCTGATCCTCAAATGCATCGTTTTAGCTCCGAAACACGCCAAAATACCTACAAAGACACCAAAAGTGTGTGTAGACATCTATACTCGCAAAGTTGCATTAAACAAGTATAAAGAACACAACTTAACGCTAAAACATGCATGCGGGAAAAGGAAAAACTAACTATATGATTTACTAAACTAGGTCGATAATTCATGTTATCAAATATGCTAACTCTTGAGAAGATGCTCGACTGTGTCGAAGAAGAGAGGGGATGTTTCCGGGTTTGGTGTTTTTTTATTGAGGAATCTTGTTATGAAAAACATGCATTATTTGGCTCTAACCGCTGATGCCTGAGACTCTAACTGTTGTTGTGAGTTTTATCAAGAAAGGGATTCCTTGAGGAATCTTGATATGAAGAACATGTTTGTTCCTGTTGCTAACTTGTCGAGGGTCGCTTGGACTTTCATGTCTAACGAGGGAAGGGGAGTCCTTTAAAACCTCATTTGAAGATATTGACCGTCCTAATATCTATTTTGCCAAAGTTAGTATCTATTTGTTGTGCCTTTTATTGCTTTTTTATGTTACAGGAGTTAAAGTTACAATAGTGGATCTGTTAATATTTGTATATTTTGTGTGTTTATTACAAAGTTTAACAAGAAGGACACCAATCCCCCGGAAAGTCACATATCACTAGATTTGAGGATTAGGCCGGGTTTGTTGCCTTTAAGTTTGTAAACTTCAGGATATATATACACAAATACTACTGAATACAATAATCTTATGGTTCCACATGACATGATCCTAAGATATGTATATATAGATGATTACTGAATTGTGTGACAACTAATCATTCGGTGGAATGGTTACGTTAATCATTTAGCAGAATGATTACGTTACTACCTCCACCGTCCCGCGTTCCTATCTCTTGAAGATCGTTAAGCTGATCATGAGAGTCGCTTCGTTACGTAAATACAAGTATTTAACACCTTTACCTATGAATTATAACTATAGAGTACATGTATTAAAAAAATATATATAACCAATTTGATGCCAAGTAAATTGACGAATTTTCTTTTATACGTATTTTGGAAATGACCTTTATACATCATACATGCACAGGGCGGAGACAAGGGGGTAAGGAGGGGATTGTGCGTCCCTTGCAGCGGGATAATTACTATGTATGCGGGTATAATTCATAATTCTCTGCTAGCTCATTTGGTAGATGGTAGGAAAGAGGAGCCTGAAGTGTAGGGTTCGAGTCTTGGGAATAGCAAAAACATATTTTGTTTTGTTTTTATTATTGCTATTACGTGAATTAATATGCAAAATGTCTTACACGAAAAAAAATAATTTGTACCCCCTTCGAAAATTTTTTGGCTCCGCCATTGTACATGCATGTATAAATGTGACATTTATTGTTGTGATTGACCAACTTCCATGTATGCATATTTAGTATTCAGTAGTTTAAATATCGATATAGTTTATAAAATAAATATTTTTAATTGATACAATGATAATGTATATGCGTAATTGAAAGATACGATTGATAATTCATAAATGTTTGTTACTATTTTAGATAATTTGATTAATTAAATAGGATTCATATTTACCTTTTTTTACTAGTCTATGTACAATTTTTTTTTTATTTATAAAAGTCTATGTTCATGGTATATAGTTTTTGGTATCAATATTTCTATTATAAGATTTTCTTAAAGTTGTATATTGAAATTGAAGATAAAATGTTTAGAAAATCATTTAAATGTTTGATTCTATGGTGATATGTGTATGGTTGTAACTAGTTGACACAATGAATATGAATGAAATTCTAATAATTCATCGTACATATAATTTCTTCAAAATTGATGTTAGGTCAAATAAGTGATAGATAAGGTTTCTTTTATTTTATCCACTTGCAAGTAAAGTAGGGGAAATATATTTACTTATTAGTTTACAATAAGTATATAGAGATGATATTATATTCATATAAACAACATTATATTTGAGGATAAGGCTCATTTTTTAATTTTAATTTTCCTAAGTTCACATTCTCAAACAAATAAAGATAATTCACATTATGGATTAAAAAAAAAAAATAGTGTGTCTTAAAATCATAAAAAGAGGTACATCATTTATTTTCTTACGGTCTATTTATTAAATGATTATTTAATGTATGTTCTTATTATTGTTAGAGTTTATTGTAATAAACTTTGCAAATCTTTTGTGATATATTAATGGATACACAATGTGATATCGTTTTGATTTAATTTGGGTAGTCCAATTTATTTGATATGAACGTTCAAAGTGAAATGAACTGATATGGACAAAGATGGATCGATTTGAGTAGAGCGATCATAGCAAATCGATCCACTTTGAACGGACGGAGATGATCGATCCAACACAACCGTCTATAGTCGATCAATTTGATATACAATCCTGAGTTCAATTGGTTTATTTCTCTTTTGTAGTATAACTTAATTTACTAGCTTTTTTTTTGTATTCAATAATACCATTTCAAACTAGTAGGGTTTATGAATGAAAAATGTTATAACCAAGGAATATTGATATATTTGATCCATCTAACTATTTATGATATACATTACTGGTTATAATAAGAGATTTTGATCCTTAATGTTATAGTCTTCTTACGTTGATGAAATTATTTTCTTTGTCAGTCCATTACTTATGAGGTAAAGTTAGATACGTATGTGGAAAGACTTTTAAAGAGGAGAACATGTTGATCTTGAATATGACATGTATCTTATCCTCTCATCTCCCTTCTCGTTGTTGGTGACACTCATATAGTAACATTATAGAGGTATAATGTTTTGTGGCGGCTATTTAAACAAAGAAGGTAATGGAGAAAAAATTGTATATAGCTTGACTAGTCTATCAAATACAAAGTAATTATATTTAGATAATGTTTGTATGTGTTTATGTCAATAGTGATATCACCATGTATACTATAAATCTCTCGAAAGATTTATCGAATATTGTTAAAGTCCGACATAGACGTATTTTAGTGTGGGGACCGTGTGCATATAAAACACACATGAATGTTATGCCTAAATATCCTAAAATCAATTGATAATAGAAGGGGTAGTCCACCTGCCTTATATACAACGCTCGAATGTCCTCACTTCAGATGTGAGAATTTATTATCTCCAACACGCCCTCGCAAGTGCAACAAGGGTACATACTTGGCTGACACTTGCCAATTAGAGGTTACCTCATTGATACCATGTTCAAATCCAACACATACAGCTTGTAGAGTAGAGTCATGTGCATACTAACAAGTGCACATGTTGAAATGCAAATGTTCCTATTACATTTTATGCATCTTTATTTTTCATATAGTTTCGAATGTAGTCACAAAGAATCCATGTATGGTAGGTAGTGCCTCCCTTCCACCATAATACCAACCAAACAAGTTGGATCTCACAATTTTTTTTTTTCTTTTTAAAAATTGTAAGTATATGTCAATTATGATACTTAAGTTTTCTCTTGTATATTAATTATCTTGTACAAGAACTATTGTATCTACTTTTCTTGTACACGATTATTGTATATGTTAATTATGCTTCATTTTAGTGTAGAAAGCTCTCATGTCAATATTTCATTATCTACTTCGGTTTATTTCGTTTTCAGGCATTCAAGGCCATTTATGTCATTTGATGACAACGTTTGAGAGATTCTCAATTTCATCATCTTCTCTTTGGATTTGGACAATCATGCCAATTACAAAGTTGTATATCATAGAAAGAGCTTCAAAAGTATTATTCATGGATCGCGTAGTTCCAACCACAACAACGGTAAAGTTAGTCTTATTGAACTATCAAAAAGTTGTCAAAACAGTGTTTTCAAATGGTCAAGCCTACGGCCGTATGACAACCGTTTGGGAGGCCGTTTGACTACCGCGGCGAGGGTTTACAAAACCCTAATTTTATCTTTCGAAAGGATATATTTTGTGTAACCCTAGTGATGCGGGAGCATCCTTAAGAACGCCCACAGGACTAAAACTCAACATAGGAGCAGCTAAAGAGCTCGGAGCAAACATGGGAGCAGCTCAGGAGCAAGGAACAAACATGAAAACGTCTCAAGAGTTAGGATCTAGGAGCCAACATGGGAGCATCTCAAGAGCAAGGAACTCTACAACCTGTAAGGAAGAGGAGGGCGCCCATCACAAATGATGGCTTAATGAAATGGGACTCAACAAGGAGGAAGGGTCTACATACCACCCGGACGAAGTGGAAGATGACGCGCTATAAAGGTCATCAAACAAAGAGATCCCGAATGCATCAACACATGATTATGCATTTGCTCTTGACCAGAAGACGAGCCGATAAGAAGAACCCATGCTCCTCAACAATAGAAGACTGGGGCCCACATATGAGACCATCCCAACACTCCGAGCACAACGTTACATGTACGTGGACACGCATGGAAAGACGGTCATCCTTTTTTCACATGAAAAGCCATGTATGCGTGTTTTTCATGCACGTATGCCACGAGAATGTGGCTAATATTAGACTTAGTGTTATATTTTGTAGTCCATAAAGCCATTTTTAATCATGGGTTAGTTTTGTGGGCTTTTAATGTTGTTTTAATCCCAATTTATTTTAATTATTTCTTTTGCAAATAAAAATAAGTTTCTAATAGGAAAACTTAATAGATAAGTTTGGAATCATTAATCCGAAGGTGATCTATCTTCTAGAAGATCGGGTTTATTTTATTATTTTTCCTAAGGTCTAGATCTAGATCATTACCTTATCCCATATAAGGTATGATCTTGAGGGCTTTTATTTGGGCATTATGTAAACCCTAGGTCGATCCACCCCTTATAAAATAGGGAGGTCATACCTCATATTTTCTCAACACGAAATACAATTACTTTTGAGAAACACTTTGTGTTCTTTATGCGGTTTCCACCGTCGTCTTCTGTGTAAAGAGAAAACCTTAGTAAGAGACGTCTTGCTCGCAACTCGCAACTAGCGTGGACTTGTTTGAGTGTGTTCTATTTGTAAGAGTCTTAGTCTTTGGAGCCATTTTGGCCTTAGCCGCCCCGCGGGTTTAGAAGCCGCCCCTGCGGCTCGTGTAGTTATCCGCCCCTGCGGTTTCTTGCAGCTGCATCCGGTTTTGTTGACCGGTTGGACTCGTGCTTTACCCTTTCTTTCTTTCTCCTTAAGTTTCTTTTTTGGCCTGATCAAGGGTTTCATCTTCACTTCTTTTCCAGCCTTCTCACGTCCTTCTTGCTTCTCCCTTTCTCATCCTTGATCTAGTGTTGGTTTCTTCTTGGTTTGGAAGAGGTTTTGTGTGGCTTTGGTGGATGTTGTTGTTGTGTACTGTGGCTGAGCTTGGAAGCCAGCTGAGGTGTTAGTTGTGATCATCCCTTGGATAGACCACAACTGTGGTAAGCTTCTTGCTTCTTGCTTCTTCTCTTCTTTCTTCTTTGATTCCATCTTCCTTAGCTAAAGATTAGATGTATTGAATCTATATTGATGTTAGAATGTGTATGTATATGTATGTGTTTGAATATGGAATGGAGAAGACCTGATTTGATCACGTGAAGAGTGAAAGAGAAGTCGGGACTCTACGTTCTGCAGAGTCGCCGCCCTGCGCTAGTGAGACGCCTCCCCCGTGGAACATTGTCACCGCACCCACGCCTCAGCGCCGCTGCCCCTGCGGCCACGGTCACAGCGCCCGCGCCAGCGTGCCTTCGCGCCTGCGCCTGCTGCCTTTCCGCCCCGCATCTTTCCTGTCACGCAGGTGCGTCTTGTACATTATCTACCTAGAGTAGTATGATCCTTTCCTTTCCTAGTATGATCGGGTTAGTAGCATGCTAGGTACGTATATGGGAATAGAGTGATGATGAGTATGATATCGATATATGCCGGTTAGGGCTTTGAGGTTATAAGTTAGATACGATCCTTATGGATCCCTTGGTCTAGGTGTGACCCCTTTGATGGATAGGAGTTTGATATCTTGTTATGCCTTGTTATTAGGTAGTGTTGTTCTCCAAAGTTGGAGCTGATCAGGTTGAGACTACTTCTGAGGTTGAGGTAAGTCCATAGGACTTACTTAGCTACCATCCTTATATTGGATGTATGAATGAGTGGTGTGTGATATATGCTTGATAGCATGCGTTGTGATGATTACCGACCTCTGGTTTAGTGACTGCCCATTGTAGGGTTGTGATAACTTTGCCCTTACATCCCGTTGGGAGTTTGGGAGGTTCTTTGCGGACAAGCCAGATCTGGAAGTGGGACGGGCACCTACCACTCCCTTAGGGTACACGGGAAAGTGTTACCAGATCACCTCTACAGCTGGCAACATCCCGAGAGGCGAGGATTATATTCCTCGTGTCACATATGTTCATATTGATATATATATGATTTGAGTGTTGGACGTTATAAACATAATTAACCGGGTAAATGTGTGATAACATGATGATGTGTTTATTATTCTCTGATGTGTGTTTGTGCTTGAGCATCTTCCATATATATATGTTTATGGTTAGCTAACGGTTTTATACCGTGTTGTATAGATAGTGTTAGGAGATGCAGAGAGATCCAGAGTGGGTGATCCGCTGAGGGCTCCGTACACTAGGTTGTTACGTGGGATATGGGGTCTTTTGTATGTACAGTTACATGTTTATGTTGTACTCAGCGGTTTCTCTGTATTACCTTTTGATATGTATATATACAGTTTGATGTTTTGTTTTAATCTATATATGCCTATGTTTGTTGTAAGATCTAGTGAACTTGTTGTCAGGCTAGGGTCAGGATCCATTGTGAGATCCTAGCCTAGTATCGCCTCGAGTCCTACGGACTCGGGGTGTTACAAAGTTGGTATCAGAGCCTTAGGTTGACAACAATGGCACTTGCAATCTGCAATAAAGGTCGAATAGATAAATAAACAAAACCCGAAAGGGGTATACATATGGCATATATATAGCCTTCTGAGTTAGGTTTATATCCTCTGCAGATGGTTCGGACTAGACCCTTACCTGCAGTGGGACAAGGTAGGGGTAGACCCCCTCTAGGTAGAGGACGGGGTAGATTCCCGTTGTTGATCCACATGCAACGGAGGAGATTCAGGAAGATGTTGCTGAGAGTGTCGTTCCCGAGACTAGGAACGGGCAGTTGAGAGACAGGGATCATAACGAGTCCAGTCAGATGACTCGGATCGTGTCTCCATGGGGGGATCAGAGTTTCGTGCTTATATCAGATGAGTAGAGGAGGCTGGCAGAGCAGGTAGACTTGCCCCAGATCTACGGGCACAGGAGGGATCATCTGAGAGATCCCATGGGGCGACTCAGGTGCCAGCTGCACAGGCATATGCTGCTGAGACTACTCGGGTTCAGGAGGAGTATAGAGGGCCTAGACTAGACACTTGGTTGAAGGCATTTCACCATATGGGTGTACCCCCTTCTCTGGAAGGTGGGGCTAGACGTAGAGTTGTGGATCGGGCATGTAGAATCAGCTATGGATTCTAATCAAGTTAGCAGTTATGACCAGATGAGGACCATGATTAGGGAGCGTTTCTGCCCTGCCTCATTGAGGAGGGAGAAACTGGAGGATTTTGTGGAGGGCGGATTCGAGGATGTACCAGTCTCAGAGGCTATCAGGAGGTTCCAAGAGGAGCTGGCTTTGTTGGGTCCAACTGCACCTCCTACAGATCAGCATGTATATCTTTTCTCCGAGACGACTGAGGATGCTACTCGGACTTACATGGCGGGGTTTCACTGTGAGACCTTGATGGATTATCAGGACAGAGCTTATGATTATGAGAGGGAGCGAGCTAGACAGAGGAGAGCTTCTTAGACCGGAGGGTCTGAGAAGAGACAGCGTACTGGGCAGACTAGTGTGGCTGGTGGGTTGCTAGTGTCGGGCGAGGCTAGAGTCGCTAGAGTTATCCCTCATTTTCACCGGCTACAGATGAGGGATGTCAGTGCTTCAACTGTGGTGGTTATGGACACATTCGATCAGAGTGTACGAGGCAGACAGTGATGTGCTACACTTGTGGTGGACGAGGCCACATAGCTGTCTTCTGCCGACAGGGCGGAGCTTCATCTCAGCAGGGTTCTTCTCCTGCTAGTGTAGCGGGAGGTGGGCAGAGACCACCTCAGCAGCAGCAGCAGACTCAGGGACAATAGAGAGTCCCAGTCCGTCCTACGACTCAAGGATCTGCTCCTGGGCCGAGTAGAGGCAGAGGTCATGGTGGGAGTACCACAGCCACAAGAGGACCACAGGGTAGAGTTTTTGAGTTGAGGAGTGTAGAGGAGCCAGCTGCACCGACTGCTACAGGTACCATTCTGATCCATGGTTTACCTGTTAGAGTTTTGTTTGATACGGGTGCTACGCATTCTTTTATATCTGATGCATGTGTTGAGCGTCTGAGTCTAGATACGATGAGGGGATACCCTTTAGTATAGGGTTACCGATGTAGCAGGGTCAGAGGTACCCGTGAGATGCGTGA
>CM008285.1:34607414-34619092 GCA_002319775.1 Fagopyrum tataricum
CAATGCGCGGGGCGGCGTCTTCCGGCGCGGGTGCGGTAACAAGGTTCCCGCAGGGGAGGCAAAGCTGCAGAATGCAACTTCCCGACTTCTCTTCCACTCTTCACGTAATCAAATCATGTCTTTATTAGTCCATAGCCAAGCATATCCATATACATACATAAACCAACATCAAGACACATCCATACATCTAATCCTAAGCTAAGGAAGATGGAATCAAGGAAAGAAAGAAAGAAAGAAAGATGGAGCTTACCCCTACTGTGGTCTAGGCAAGGAAGGACTAATAACACACTCTCAGCTGGCTTCTATGCTCAAGAACAACATCTATCATCATCAACATCACAAACCATACATAAATCTCTTGGAATCCAAGGAGAACCAACACAAGATCAAGAAGAAGCAAGGGAGAAGCAAGAAGGATGTGAGAAGTTGGAAATGGGAAGAAAACCCTTGTTCATCAGCTAAGGGAACGACTTAAGGAAGAAAGAAAAGAAAGGGTAAAGCACGGGTCAAAGGTCAACAAAGCCGGCTGCAGCCGCCTGAAACCGCAGGGGCGGTTCCGTGGGCCGCAGGGGCGGCACACAAGCCCGCGGGGGCGGCTAGGCCAAATCTTGGCCAAAACCAATCTCGGCTAAAGTCAAGTCTCGGTCCAAAAACTAAGGCTCTTACATCTCTCCCCCTTAAAAAGAAGTTTCGTCCCGAAACTTATACAATCCCAATAACCCTCGGGTCCATATGCCGAGGTACAACTCTCTCTACCGGAGGCATCACATCTCCATTCATAAGGTCTCAACCTATATCACTATAAAACCCCAAATATAGGCATGGAGGAACTCATCATCTCCAGCAACAAAATCACTATACTAACCAAGGCATAGAGGAAAATCATCTCTAGCCATAACAGCACATCGCAACACAAGGGCATGGAGGAAAAACATATCCCGCCAAAACTATGTCCATCAAAGTAGCATGGAGGAATAACCATCTTCAGCTAAACCTATCGCATCACAATAGCATGGAGGAAAGAACCATCTCCAGCTATACACAATAATCGTACTAGCACAGCAAGATCTAATAAGATCATAATCATATCATGGCTAGCACGAAAATAGACATATCATGGCATATAAGCACATAAGCACATAATCAGAACACTCACCAGGAGAGTACTTAGATCTACTCCTGGATCCTGTAGGTATCTCTATCTCCGCATAGAACTTTGGATAGTTCCTCTGGATACTATCCTCGGTCTCCCATGTAGCCTCATCAGGTCTTCGTCTCGACCACTGTACCTTCAACATAGGAATGTCCTTCGAATGCATGCGTCTCATACCTCGCTCTAGGACTGCAATACGATGCTCAATAAAGGTGTGGTCCGACTCAACCACCAAGTCATCATAACTCACATTGTGTCTCGGATCTGGTATGTACTCCCTCAACTGAGACACATGGAATACAGAGTGAACACCCTCTAATCTCGGAGGCAAAGCTAATCTGTATGTTGCACTTCCCCTAACTGCCAAAACATCTAACACCTCGTGTCGGAGACACTCTCATCCACGCATGGGCTCCAACTCGGAACTCTAGGGGTTTACGCCTCCTATCAGCATATGACTGCTGACGACTCTGCGTCGTCGGCATTCTTTCTCTAATCAGGCTACACGAGCCACGTTATCCTGAATCTGATCAGGTGTTAAACCACTAACAGTGTTAGGCTCATCTCAGCATAACGGGGTACGACATCTCAGTCCATAAAGTGCCTCATATGGGGCCATCCTAAAAGATGCATGCCAGTTGTTGTTTTAGGAGAACTTAACTAGTGGGAGGTAATCCGTCCACACTTGTCTCCAATTCAACACACAAGCTCGCAACATATCCTCTAGTGTCTTAATGGTCCTCTCTGACTGGTCATCTGTCTGAGGATGGAACACAGTCATGAAATGCAACTCGTCTCCAAGGCAGTCTAAATCTGCTGCCAAACCTCGAGGTAAATCATCCATTTCTGTCTGAAAAACGATCGTCCTCGGTACACCATGGAGTCTCACTATCCGTTTAGTGTACTCCTCAGCTAATCTGTTCACTGGCCACGTTTCCCTGATAGGGATAAAACGTGCCGTCTTCGTCAATTTATTCACAATAGTCCAGATAGCATTAAAGCTCCTACTCGGCCTCAAGCCGGTCACCAAATCCATGGTAACATCCTCCCACTTCCTCTGTGTAATAGGTAGTGGGTGGAGTTCACCTTCAAATCTGAAATGCTCTATCTTGACCTTCTGGCAGGTCGCACCCACTGGCCACAATTCTGGCTACATCGGGCTTCAGCTCTCCCACCAATATGAGCGCCTCACATCCTGGTACATCTTACTCGCACATGGGTGCATTGAGTAAGGTGTACAGTGAGCTTCCTGCAATATCCTCTAGTGTAACTCCGCATCAGCGGTTACACAGACGCGACCGCGGCGTCTTAAAAGTCCATATGCTCCTAGAGGGAACCGTGGGGTCTCATCCCGAGACATCCTCTCTCGGATCCTCATCAATATCGGGCAGGTCTCCTACTACTGTTGGATTCCACTCAACAGATCGGGAAGAACCTCTAAAATACTCAACTAGGCGTCCAACTCTAGCTAGACCAGATGTCTCTGTAACTGGGACTGTACTGTCAGTCTCACAATCGCCTTCTCTCGAGGCGTCTTCCTGCTCAGGGCATCGGCGACCACGTTCGCCTTCCCTGGATGATACAAAATATCCAAATCAAAGTCCTTAATCAACTCAAGCCATCTACGCTGGCGGTTATTCAATTCCCGCTGCATGAAAATGTACTTCAGACTTTTATGGTCTGTGAAGATCTAACATGTAATTCATACAAGTAATGTCTCAGACCTTCAGTGTATGAACTACCGCTGCTAACACTAGATCATGAGTCGGGTAGTTCTCCTCATACCTCTTCAGCTGTCTAGACGTATACGCAATTACTCTGCTTCGCTGCACCAATACACATCCCAAGCCTAGCTTGGATGCATCATTCCTTGACGTTCGTCGGTATCGTTCATGCTGCTACTACCTCTATCTCCACCGGATCAATCTTGATCCCATTGGCGAAAACAATATGACCCAGGGATGCTACCTCTTGCACCTAAAACTCACACTTAGAGAACTTAGCGTAAAGTTCTCTATCCCGTAAACTTGTAATACCGTCCTTAACTGTCCTGCGTGTTCCTCTCTACTACGAGAGTACACTAGGATATCCTCTATAAATGCCACTACAAACTGATCCAGGAAGTTGATGATTACACTGTTCATCAACTCCATAAAGACTGTTGGGCATTCATAAGTCCAAATGGCATCACTACAAACTCGTAGTGTTCATATCTGGTCCGAAAAGCTATCTGGTATACATCTTGCTCTTTATAATCAATACACAATCGCGAAGATCCGTCCTTCTTCCGTACGAAGAGGACGGGTACTCCCCATGGGGATACGCTAGGGCAAATAAAGCCCTTCTCAACCAACTCCTCGAGTTGCTTCTTCAGCTCTAACATCTCGACAGGCGTCATCCGATATGGGGCCTTTGAGATTGGTCTCGTACCAGGCTCTAACTCAATACCAAAGTCCACACTCCTCTGAGGTGGCACACTGGATGGCTCAGCAAATACATCTGTGAACTCTCAAACCACTAGGATATCCTCTAACTCTGGACTCTCCCCCTCCTTCATGGTATAACACCAGAAGGCCTCACAACCTTGTGCAATCAATCTCGCTGCACACACCACATTAATAGCCATACCTGCTTTCCCAAGGTCTTGGCCTCGGAAAACCTCTATCTGACCTAACTCGGTAGAGACTGTAACAGTCCTCCTACCTACATCTAGTACAGCCTGATGCCTGTCCATCGAATCCATACCTAACACAACATACTCATGAACCAACGGCATGACAAAAAGTTCAACAGATAATACACAGGTCCCTACACAAATGGGACAAACAAATATCTTATTGGTACCTATGACCCTACTACCATCGGGTAACCCGATACTGAAGGGTGTCCCTTCAGTCGCAACTAGACTCATACACTCAACGCAGGCATCAGATATAAAAGAGTGTGTAGCACCCAAAAAAAAAAACAGGACTCTAACAGGTAAACCATGAATCAAAACGGTACCTATAACAGTCGTTCAGTTAGCTCCTCTGCACTCCTCAACTAAAAAGACTCTATCTTGCTCTTCTGGTATCAGTGGCATTCCCGCCATGACCTCTGCCTCTACTCGACCTAGGAGCAGATCCCTGAGTAGTAGGACGATCTGGGACTCTTTGTTGTCCCTGTGTCTGTTGCTGCTGAGGTGGTCTCTGTCCACCTCCCGCTACACCTGCAGGAGAGGGACTCGGCTGAGATGGAGCTCCACCCTATCTACAGAAGACAGCCCTATGACCTCGTCCACCACAAGTGAAGCAAGTCATTATCTACGTCGTACACTCTGGTCGGATATGTCCATATTCACCACAGTTAAAACACTGTCGTACTCTATCAGTAGCTGGTGTAGATGGGGGATGACTTTGGCGGCTCTGCCCACGCCTTGCACTAGCAGCTCCACCAGCAGCACTGGTTTGCCCAGTCCGTTGTCTCTTCTCAGACCCTCCAGTCTTAGAAGCTCTCCTCTGACTAGTCCGCTCTCGTTCATAATCGGCGGCTCTATCCTGGTAGTCCATCAAGGACTCGCAATGAAATCCCGCCATATAGGTCCGGGTACCATCCCTCAATCGTTGGGAAAAGAGATACACATTTTGATCTGCAGAAGGTGCAGCTGGACCCAGTAAAGCCAACTCTTCCTGGAACCTCCTAATAGCCTCAGAGACTGGTACATCCTCAAAGTCAGCCTCAATAAAATCACGCAGTTTCTCCCTCCTCAGAGAGGCAGGGCATAAACGCTCTCTAATCATACCTCTCATCTGGTCATAGCTAGAAACTTGACCCGCACAGATCTCCACCAATGTTGTGCTAGGTCCCGGAATAGAGTTTGTACTAACTCTATGTGTCTATCTCCTGGACATCTAATAGACTCCAGAGCTGAGTCTACATGTCCGATCCACAGCTCGACCTCCAACCCCACCTTCCCAGAGAAAGGGGGTACTCCCAGCTGATGAAACGCCTTCAACCAAGTATCTAGTCGAGGCCCTCTATGCTCCTCTATGGCTCGAGCAATCTAAACAGCAGGTGCCGGTGCAGCTGGCCCCTGAGTAACAGTATGGGATCTCCCGGCTGATCCCTCATGTGCTGGCATATCCGGAATAGGTCTACCCGCTTTGGAAGCCTCCGCCACTCGACAGATATACTCGCGAAACGTTGGTCCCTCCATGGAGACATTATCTAAGTCATCTGACTGGACTCGATGTGGACTCTGTCTCCCAGCTGCCCCGTTCTCAGTCTCAGGAACGACACTCTCTGCCACATCTTCGTGAATCTCTTCCGCTGCGCGTGGATCAACAACGGAAACCTGACCCCGTCCTCTAGCTAGAGGGGGTCTACCTCTACCTCACCCAGCTGCAGGTAAGGCTCTAGTCTGAACCATCTGCAGAGGACGTAACCTAACTCATAAGGCTATATATATGCCATATGTATAGATATATATATCACAACATCACATCAGATAGTATCTATCTATGTATATATATACCTATATTGTCGAGATCTTCAGAGGGGTGATGGATTCACGTACACACTAACCCAAAACGTTTGTACTCATTTCAAATTAAAACCTTTTGAAAAGTCAGACCCCTTTCGGGTTCTGTTTATTTATCTATTCGACCTTTTATCGCAGATTGCAAGTGCCATTGTTGTCAAACTGGGCTATGATACCATCTTTGTAACACCCCGAATCCGTATGACTCAAAGTGCTACTGGGCTAGGATCTCACAGTGGATCCTGACCCTAGCTTGACAACAAGTTCACTGATCTTACAACAAGGCACAGATAGATTAAAACCAAAACATAAAAACTGGAATATATAACTCAAAAGGTTATACAGAATACTGTTGAGTACAATCAAAACATAACATAACATATACATGATCAAAAGATCCCATATCCCACGAGGACGACCTAGTGTACGGAGCACTCAGCAGATCACCCTCTCTGGATCACCCTGCATTTCTGCTAACCTGTAAAGATCTACAACACGGTATAAAACCGTTAGCTAACCATACACATATATAGAATGAACACAAGCACAATCACAATTCAGAATTACTAAACACTTCATCATGATATCACACATTTACCCGGTTCATTATCTTTATATAAATGGTCCAACACTCAAATCGTATATATATAGATATCAATATGAACATATGTGACATGAGGAATATAACCCTCGCCTCTCGGGAATGGTGCCAGATGGAGTGGTAATCCGGTCCCACCTCCCGTGTACCCTATGGGAGTGGTGCAGGTGGCCGGCCCACTAAGCCAGTCTGGCCTGCCCGTAGAGAACCTCCAGACTCCCAACGGGATGAAAAGACGAGTTTTCACGGCCCTACAATGGGCATTCACTAGACCATAGGTCGGTAATCATCATAACGCATGCTATCAAACATAAACATACACCACTCAGTCAACATCCAATATACGGATGGCAGCTAAGTAAGTCCTATGGACCTACCTCAATCTCGGAAGTAATCTCAACTATGATCAACTCTCAACCTGGTCCACTCCAATCTGGAGGACAACACGGCCTGTACAAGGCATACATATATACATATCAATCTACTATCACACAAAGGGCTCACACCTAGACCCAAGGGATCCATAAGGATCATATCCAACTCGTAAACCTCAAAGCCCTAGCCGGCATATCTATATCATAATCATCCTCATCCGATACCTAGCATGGTACTAATTCCCTCATACTAGGAAAGGAAAGGAGCTACCCAACTCTAGGTAATCCCAGGACAAGACGCACCTGTGTGACAAAGGGACGCAGGGGTGGAACAAGCAATCCGTAGGCGCGGCAAGACTCAGCCGCAGGCGCGGTGACAGCGGTCGCAGGCAACGCAGGCACGGCACAGGCGCTGGGACAATGGCCGCGGGGCGGCGTCTTCCGGCGCGGGTGCGGTGACAAGGTACCCGTAGGGGCGGCAGCTCCCAGGCGTAGGGGCAGCAAAGCTGCAGAATGCAACTTCCCGACTTCTCTTCCACCCTTCACGTGATCAAATCACGTCTTCATTAGTCCATAGCCAAGCATATCCATATACATACATAAACCAACATCAAAACACATCCATAAATCTAATCCTAAAGATGGAATCAAGGAAAGAAAGAAAGAAAGAAAGATGGAGCTTACCCCTGCTGTGGTCTAGGCAAGGAAGGACTAATAACACACTCTCAGCTGACTTCTATGCTCAGCAACAACATCTATCATCATCAACATCACAAACCATACATAAATCTCTTGAAATCCAAGGAGAACCAACACAAGATCAAGAAGAAGCAAGGGAGAAGCAAGAAGGACGTGAGAAGCTGGAAATGGGAAGAAAACCCTTGTTCATCAGCCAAGGGAACGACTTAAGGAAGAAGGAAAAGAAAGGGTAAAGCACGGGTCAAAGGTCAACAAAGCCGGCTGCAGCCGCCGGAAACCGCAGGGGCGGTTCCCTGGGCCGCAGGGGCGGCACACAAGCCCGCGGGGGCGGCTAGGCCAAATCTTGGCCAAAACCAATCTCGGCTAAAGTCAAGTCTCGGTCCAAAAACTAAGGCTCTTACATTTTATCCCTATCCAGGAAACGTGGCCAGTGAGCAGATTAGCAGAGGAGTACACTAGGCAGATAGTGAGACTTCATGGTGTACCGAGGACGATCGTCTCAGACAAAGATGGACGATTTACCTCGAGATTCTGGCAGCAGATTTAGACTGCCATGGGGACGAGTTTGCACTTTACTATTGCGTTTCATCTTCAGACAGATGGTCAGTCAGAGAGGATCATTCAGACACTGGAGGATATGATGCGAGCTTGTGTGTTGGACTGGGGACAAGTGTGGACGGATCATCTCCCACTAGTTGAGTTCTCGTACAACAACAGCTGGCATGCATCTATTGGGATGGCACCATATGAGGCATTGTATGGACAGAGATGTCATGCTCCATTATGTTGGGATGAGCAAAGAAGTGTTAGTGGTTTGACACGTGATCAGATTCATAATGATGTGGCTCGTGTAGCACTGATTAGAGAGCGGATGTTGACTGCACGGAGTCGTCAGAAGTCGTATGCAGATAGGAGGCGTAGACCCCTAGAGTTTAGAGTAGGAGCCCATGTGTGGTTGAAAGTGTCTCCGAAACGAGGTGTTAGACGCTTTGGCATTAAGGGGAAGTTGAGTCCCCGATATGTCATACCGTTAGAGATTTTGGATCGGGTTGGGAGCGCAGCATACAGGTTAGCTTTGCCTCCGAGATTAGAGGGTGTTCACCCCGTGTTTCATGTGTCTCAGCTGAGGGAGTACATACCAAATCCGAGACACATCGTGAGTTATGATGATTTGGTGGTTTAGCTGGACCACACTTTTGTTGAGCATCCGATTGCAGTTCTAGAACGAGGTATGAGACGCCTGCGTTCGAAGGACATTCATATGCTGAGGATACAGTGGTCGAGACGAGGACCTGAGGAGGCTACATGGGAGACTGAGGATAGTATTCAGAGGAACTATCCAGAGTTTTATGCCGAGATAGATGCACCTGTAGGATCTACGAGTAGATCTTAGTACTATCTTGGTGAGTGTTACGCTTATATGCTTATGTGCTATGATGTGTTTATTTTCGTACTAGCTATGATGTGATGTATGATCTTATTAGATCTTGTTGTGCTAGTATGATTGATGTTTATGGCTGGAGATGGCTCTTTCCTCCATGCTATTGTGATATAATTAGGGTTTAGTTGGAGATGGTTTTTCCTCCATGCCCTTCTATTATGAGTATGTTATGGCTAGAGATGTTCTTCCTCTATGCCTTGTGATGTGGTGTTGATGGTTGGCTAGAGATGTTTTTCCTCTATGCCTTGGATAGTATAGTGATCTTATGATTAGAGATGATGAGTTCCTCCATGCCCGTGCTTGAGGTTATAGAGTGATATAGGTTGATACCATATGTGCAGAGATGTGATTCCTCCGATAGAGAGAGTTATACCTCGGCTTATAAGTCCGAGTGGGTTCAGGATTTCACAAGTTTCGGGACGGAACTATTTTTAGGGGGGTGAGGTGTAAGAGCCTTAGTCTTTGGAGCCATTTTGGCCTTAGCCGCCCCCGCGGGTTTAGGGAGCCGCCCCTGCGGCTCAGGGAACCGCCCCTGCGGTTTCTTGCGGTTGCAGCCGGTTTTGTTGACCGGTTGGACTCGTGCTTTACCCTTTCTTTCTTTCTCCTTAAGTTTCTTCTTTGGCCTGATCAAGGGTTTCATCTTCACTTCTTTTCCAGCATTCTCACGTCCTTCTTGCTTCTCTCTTTCTCATACTTGATCTAGTGTTGGTTTCTTCTTGGTTTGGAAGAGGTTTTGTGTGGCTTTGGTGGATGTTGTTGTTGTGTATTGTGGCTGAGCTTGTAAGCGAGGTGAGGTGTTAGTTGTGATCATCCCATGGATAGACCACAGTTGTGGTAAGCTTCTTGCTTCTTCTTCTTCTCTTCTTTCTTCTTTGATTCTATCTTCCTTAGCTTAGGATTAGATGTATTGAATGTATATTGATATTAGAATGTCTGTGTATATGTATTTGTTTGAATATGGAATGGAGAAGATGTGATTTGATCACGTGAAGAGTGAAAGAGAAGTCGAGACTCTACGTTCTGCAGAGTCGCCGCCCCGCGGAACATTGTCACCGCACCCGCGCCTCAGCGCCGCCGCCCCTGTGGCCACGGTCACAGCGCCCGCGCCAACGTGCCTTCGCGCCTGCTGTCTTTCTGCCCTTGCGTCTTTCCTGTCACGCAGGTGAGTCTTGTACAGGATCTACCCTAGAGTAGTATGATCCTTTCCATTCCTAGTATGAGCGGGTTAGTANCCGAGAGAGGATGTCCAGGGATGAGGCACCACAGTACGTTCCTTATAGGAGCAGACGGAGTGATGAAATGCCGCGATCGCGTCTGTGTACCAGCTGATGTGGAGCTGAGACAGGATATTACAGGAGGCTCACTGTATGCCTTACTCCGTACACCCACGTACGAGTAAGATGTACCAGGATTTGAGAGATTCATATTGGTGGGGAGGGCTGAAGCCCGATGTGGCCAGATTTGTGGCATAGTGTGCGACTTGTCAGCAGGTCAAGATCGAGCATAGTAGACTTGGAGGTGAGCTCCATCCACTACCTGTTCCACATAGGAAGTGGGAGGACGTCACCATGGATTTTGTAACTGGGCTGAGACCGAGCAGGAGTTTTGATGTAACCTGGGTTATAGTGCACAGATTGACGAAGACGGCACGTTTTATGTAACACCCCGAATCCGTAGGACTCGAAGTGTTACTGGGCTAGGATCTCACAGTAGATCCTGACCCAAGCTTGACAACAAGTTCATTGATCTTACAACAAGGCACAGATAGATTAAAACCAAAACATAAAAACTGGAATATATAACTCAAAAGGTTATACATAATACTGTTGAGTACAATCAAAACATAACATAACATATACATGATCAAAAGACCCCATATCCCACGAGGACGACCTAGTGTACGGAGCCCTCAGCAGATCACCCTCTCTGGATCACCCTGCAGTTCTGCTAACCTGCAAAGATCTACAACACGGTATAAAACCGTTAGCTAACCATACACATATATAGAATGAGCACAAGCACAATCACATATTAGAATTACTAAACACTTCATCATGATATCACACATTTACCCGGTTCATTATCTTTATATAAATGGTCCAACACTCAAATCGTATATATATAGATATCAAAATGAACATATGTGACACGAGGAATATAACCCTCGACTCTCGGGAATGGTGCCAGCTGGAGTGGTAATCCGGTCCCACCTCCCGTGTACCCTATGGGAGTGGTGCAGGTGGCCGGCCCACTGAGCCAGTCTGGCCTGCCCGTAGAGAACCTCCAGACTCCCAACGGGATGAAAAGACAAGTTGTCACGGCCCTACAATGGGCATTCACTAGACCATAGGTCGGTAATCATCATAACGCATACTATCAAACATAAACATACACCACTCAATCAACATCCAATATACGGATGGCAGCTAAGTAAGTCCTATGGACTTACCTCAATCTCGGAAGTAATCTCAACTATGATCAACTCTCAACTTGGTCCACTCCAATCTGGAGGACAACACGGCCTATACAAGGCATACATATATACATATCAATCTACTATCACACAAAGGGGTCACACCTAGACCCAAGGGATCCATAAGGATCATATCCAACTCGTAAACCTCAAAGCCCTAGCCGGCATATCTATATCATAATCATCCTCATCCGATACCTAGCATGGTACTAATTCCCTCATACTAGGAAAGGAAATGAGCTACCCAACTCTAGGTAGTCCCGGGAAAAGACGCACCTGTGTGACAAAGGGACGCAGGGGCGGAACAAGCAATCCGAAGGCGCGGCAAGACTCAGCCGTAGGCGCGGCAAGACTAAGCCGCGGGCGCGGTGACAGCGGTCGCAGGCAACGCAGGCACGGCGCAGGCACTGGGACAATGGCC
>CM008285.1:34632054-34847989 GCA_002319775.1 Fagopyrum tataricum
TCTGGGGGGGACGGGCACCTACCATTCCCTTAGGGTACACGGGAAAGTGTTACCAGATCACCACTACAGCTAGCAACATCCCCGAGAGGCGAGGATTATATTCCTCGTGTCACATATGTTCATATTGATATATATATGATTTGAGTGTTGGACGTTATAAAGATAATTAACCGGGTAAATGTGTGATAACATGATGATGTGTTTATTATTCTCTGATGTGTGTTTGTGCTTATGCACCTTCTATATATATGTGTATGGTTAGCTAACGGTTTTATACCGTGTTGTAGATCCTTTGCAGGTTAGGAGAGATGCAGAGTGATCCAAAGTGGGTGATCCGTTGAGAGCTCCGTACACTAGGTTGTTATCGTGGGATATGGGGTCTTTTGTATGTACAGATACTGTTTATGTTTTACTCAGCGGTTCTTCTGTATTACCTTTTGATATGTATATATACAGTTTGATGTTTTGTTTTAATTTATATGTGCCTTGTTGTAAGATCTAGTGAACTTGTTGTCAGGCTAGGGTTAGGATCCATTGTGAGATCCTAGCCCAGTAGCGCGTCGAGTCCTACGGATTCGGGGTGTTACACTATTATCTCTGGTAGAGCAAGATGCTTCAACTAGCCAAAAGCAGTCCTCCAAGGGGCTCTAGGGTTCTTTCAAAACGCCAATTATATTTTGGTTGTAGCGGAAGGGTTCTCCACATAACTTCGTTGGTTGTGTATTAGGGAGATCCTCCCGATCTTCTCTTTTGTTCTTCCAAGTCGTTGCTTAGGGTTCGACCTTGTTTTATCTAAATACTGATCCATTACACCACCAGATCATCTTCTTTCCATATCATTTCTTTTTTGAAAGTCTTTTTATCGAGTCTTTGGTGACAAAATATCGGGCCATCCACACGGGCGATTTCCCCAGTATCACCTAGACTCAGATTTTCTCTCCCTATATAAGCATACCTCATTCGTAAGGTTAGATACATTGATTTCTCCTAAATTCAGTAGTTACTCAAATTTCTCCTTACCTTAGCCGTCAAGTAGTTGTTAGTTTTGCTTTGAAGGTTCGCCCTGCTGGAAACAAACAATTGTGAGTTTATGTCTTTCCTTATTTTATATAATGTATTTGCTTTATATCTCATCATGTTTGGCTAATCTCCTCTTGATCTAAGGATTGAATGATCCATATAATGGTTTGATTTATTATTGCATATATGTTTGTGAATCGAGATTTTGATATTTCTTCTTTTCAAAGTACTTCATTCCCACCTTTTATTTACCTTCGAAAGAAGTGGTGTTTATGATTGGTTTAGATAAAAAAAACGAAAGGCCAAAAACAAAGTTTGTTATTATTGGATTTATTGGAAATAACTTAAATTTGAGAGTATCGGTGTATCAAAGCTTCAAGGATTTCTAACTATCGTAGAAAGTTCTGGTCTTTGTACCTTTTTAAACTGAAAGGCCACAAGCGAAGGTTTCTCTTGGTCTTTTCCGAATTTCTAAGTTTTTAATGGGTTTTGATATACTTACAGAACCGTTGGATTGAGAGCAACGCAAGTTGAAAAGCACAATATTTGTTCGTCTATGCCAAATGCATTTTTTAGATAGTTACCTGCAACATTCATATATCAATGTTCATGAGTCTCATATATGCAATACTACTTCAATTCATTATAGTAGGGATTCATGTTTTCTTAGATCGCTTCCCACTATTATTTTCTCTCATATATACAATGTTCACGAGTCTCATATATCATTGCATTTTCCCTTTCATCATTTTTTCACCAAAAGACATTGTTTTTCTCTCTTCTCTCTTCTACGTAGCTTAATTGTCTATTAATTAGATCCAAAACAGACGCGGTCCTAATGAAATCGATACGTGAATATACTTTATCTTCGTACCCTTGCAGGGAGGTTGTTGTTACCAAGTCCAAGTCCAAACTATTGACACAATATACAAATCTGGTAGTTCGGGGATTTTAAACCTTGGCTGACAAACCCACCATCCCACCTTTTTACCAACTGAAATAAATAAACTTGAATATTCTATTGTCAAATTTTAAAGTTATACTTAATTTTTAATTACATAAACTAGTGTTACCTAAACGTAATACCCAATTTTGATTTACCCAATTCATATTTTACACCAATTTTGTAATTATTTAAGCCTTATCTTATATATATAAGTATTCAAAGGAGAGCCTTTCTTTACCACGTGTCAGCACAAGATTTAACGCAGCCTAAAAAAATATTTTAAAATTTTAATAATTTTATGTTGTTAATATAATTTATTATCAAAGCCCAACAAATTTTTTAAAAAAGTTATTTATCTAGATTATTAAAAAAATGGTTTACATAATCGGATGTTTTTTAATAAAAACTATTTATTATTATTATTATTAACAAATAAAAATTTATATATATTCAACCTTGACATGTATATATATATATATTTTATTAATGTAAGAGCCTTGATCTTTTGGAGCCACTTTGGCCTTAGTTACCCCCGCGGGTTTGTAGAGCCGCCCCTGTGGCTGAGCCATGATCCGCCCCTGCAGCCAAGAAACCCGCCCCTACGGTTTCCGGCGGCTGCAGCCGGCTTTGTTGACCCTTGACTTGTGCTTTACTCTTTTCACTTCTTATTCTTTCCTTGGCTCGTGATCAAGGGTTCCTATTCCTCTTCTTCAGCTTTCCTACGTCCTTCTTGCTTCTCCCTTCTCCCTCCTTGGTCTTGTGTTGTTTTCTCTTGGAGTTTGGAAGAGATTTGATGTGAGTTTGATGATGTTGATGATGGATGTTGTTGTTGCTGAGCTTGGAAGCTAGCTGTTGTGTGTGTTGATCTTCCTGGCAGCCTAGGACCACAAGTGTGGTAAGTGATCTTGCTTCTCTTCTCTTCTTTCTTCCTTGTTTCCACCTTCCTTAGCTTAGGATTAGATGATTGGATATAGATTGATGTTGGTTTATGTATGTATATGTATATGTGTAACTTTGGATGAGAGAAGACGTGAATTGATCACGTGAAGAGTGAAAGAAGAACCGCGGGATCATCTTCTGCATTGTCGCCGCCCCCGCAGTCCAGCAAAGCGCCCCTGCGGGTACCTTGTCGCTGCACCCGCGGCCAGAAGCCACCGCCCCGCGGCCATTGTCCCAGCGCCTGCGCCGTGCCTGCGTTGCCTGCGGCCGTTGTCACCGCGCCTGCGGCTGAGTCTTGCCGCTCCTGCGGATTGCTTGCTCCGACCCTGCGTCTCTTTGTCATGCAGGTGCGTCTTGTCCCGGATCTACCTAGAGTTAGGTAGATCCTTTCCTTTCCTAGTATGAGCGGGTTAGTAGCATGCTAGGTACGTGTAGGAGGATAGAATGATGAGGATGTGATATATCTGTATGCCGGTTATGGCTTTGAGGTTTATGAGTTAGGTTATGATCCTTATGAATCCCTTGGGTCTAGGTGTGCCCTCATTGATGGATATGAGTTTGATATATGTTGTTATGCCTTGTTTAGGCAGTGTTGATCTCCAGAGTTGGAGCCGTTTGGGTTTGAGACTTCCGAGGTTGAGGTAAGTCCATAGGACTTACTTAGCTGTCATCCCTATATTGGATGTGTGCATGAGTGGTGTTTGATATGTGTTGATAACTTGTGAGGATTGATTATTACCGACCTATGGTTTAGTGATTGCCCATTGTAGGGCCGTGACAGCCTTGCCCACTCATCCTTATGGGAGACTGGGAGGTTCTCTGCGGAACATCCAGATCTGGTACACAGAACGGGCACTGTCTCCATTCCCTCAGGGTACACGGAGGAGTCGTCCCGGTTGACCACTCCAACTGGCATTACCACCGAGAGGCGAGAGTTATATTCCTCGTGTCACATATGTTCATATTGATTTATATATATACGCTTGAGTGATTGGACCTTATAAAGATAATGAACCGGGTAAATGTGTGAAAGCATGATGATGTGTTATTATTACTCTTTGTGGTGTGATTGTGCTTATGCTTATCATCTATATATATGTGTATGGTTAGCTAACGGTTTTATACCGTGTTGTAGATCCTTTGCGGGTTGGGAGAGCTGCAGAGTGATCCAGAGGGGTGATCCGCTGAGGGCTCCGTACACTAGGATTATTATCGTGGGATATGGGATATTTTGATGTACGGATATATGTTTCTTCTGTACTCAGCGGTACTTATGTACTACCTTTTGAGATTTATATATCAGTTTTATGTTTTGTATTTAATCTATCGGTGTCTTGTTGTAAGATTCAGTGAACTTGTTGTCAAGCTAGGGTCATGATCCATTTTGAGATCCTAGCCCAATAGCACCTGGAGTCCTACGGATTTGAGGTGTTACAATTAAAAGAATGGGTTTACATAATCGGATGTTTTTAATAAAAATTATCTATTATTATTATATGTATATTTTTATTTGTTAATTGTAAATCCTAACAATACGTATATGTGTTTCCTATAAAAGCTAGAAATTCCCCCTTTACATGTACATTATCGTCTCTTTAAATCCATTAGTTATTAAGATATTAACAAAATATTATATATATTAATTTTTATTTTTATTTGTAAACCCTAAAAATACGTAGGTGTTTCTATAAAATCTGTAAGCTCCACCTTCACATTTCTGTTGAAACATATATGTATTCTTGTTGGGATCATTCGATTTATGTATTAAAATATTATTAATTTATAAAAAGAATCTTAATTGATAAGTTAGTATCAATCATATCTTAGATCACGTATCTACAAATAATTTTTAATCTCTTAATTTTAACGTGTTTCAATTAAATATTAACCAATCAAATTAAATTGTAAACTGGATCTGCCAATAAAAAACACGGATCTTCTAAGCTAATTTATATTTTAATATCTTAATTTTTAATCGAATCACGATTTTGTACTGGGACGTATATCTGCAGATTAACAACCAGATATATTGTTAGTTATAAAACCCTAGCAATATGTATATGTTTCCTATAAAAGTTGGAAACTCCCCCTTTACATGTACATCATCATCCCAACTCTAGAGCAGTAACTTTTACGTGAGCTTTCATCTTTTAGTTTCATTATTCGTATGAATACTATCATTCTTTGCTTTTTATGCAAGATAAGGAGAATAATTTCGTTTTGATTATTGATTTGAGTATGGAGTCCAGTCCAAATCTTAAGATGCAAGTTCGAGTTATGTCGATATGGGATGTTTACGACCTTGCAATAAAGGATCCTATTGTTATTGGAAGGGAAATGGTTTGCATCGATGAAAACGTAACCTAAATTACCGAAATTTTGATTCATATTATTGTTTGCAGTAGTTTAATGTATCCTAATACATATGTATATACTCACATTGAAATTTTTATTTGTTTTGCAGGGTGGTAAAATTCAAGGATTTTACAAGAAAGCATGGTTCAAGAAGTTTAATCATGTACGCGAGTTCAATGTGTATATCATAACAAACTTTGGTTTGGATACGATAACCGGTTCTTATAGATACACTCACCATCACCTGAAGTTGAATTTTATATCCCGCACTACTATGACGTCCGTTGAGCCAATCGGATATGTAATCCCAATGCGCATTTTTAATTTCGTATCATATGAACACATACTAAATCGTAATCTAGACGATAGATATTTGATTGGTAAGTACAATTTCAATTTCACGTTTTTTCCGTAATCATGAATTTTGTATTTTGTATTTAATTAGTCTAAAACTATTATAGAATGTTGAGAAGCTTGGTGAAACCTTTTATTGTCCAAAGTGCGATCGAAAAGTGAAAAATGTCATACCAAGGTAATACTTTCTACCTTTTATCCTTATTTATTTGTTGTTACTAATTGTTTGACCTTTATTCTTGAATTTTAACCTTGAAGGTTTAAACTCCGAATCCAGGTACGAGATGGTACTGGCCGCAATACAATTTTTGTTATGTTCGATCGGAATGTTCAACAATTGTTGAACAAGTCTTTTGATTATATTATAGATTCTCTAGATTAGGTATAAGAATTCATCAATCTATTATAATATATAATATATATACTTTTGTAAGTATGTTAATTGTTCTAACCATCAATTCGATAATCATTAATGTAGGGGACTGAATTGGAAAGCATTCCAAAACATCTTCATGTTCTATTTGACAAGACTATCTTATTCAAGATTGATGTTGATCAATACAAACTTGATGAACACACATCTCGATCCAAATTCGGTCTTACTATACTTAGGTTAACCGATGATCCGGAATTGATTTCCAAGTTTGGAGAGTTAGAACTTAATGAGAATAGTCTTCCAATTATCACAAATTATAAATAATTTTTAAATATTAATAATGGATGGGTTACGAAGACATAGTTTAAATTATTTGTAAATAAAATAGAAACATATAACTATTTTTGATAAAATATGCTTAAAAAGAAATTAGAAAAATTCCGTGCGTTGTACGGGTGTTACACTAGTTTTGATTTACACAAGCCCTCATTGAGTTATCTAATTTTAATTTACCAAATAAACCTTTTGGTTGTTATACATAAGAATTGCAAAATCCTTTTAAATTTGGTTGTCAAGTATCTATAGAACATTTCACACGAACATAATGTTAGAAACTTAAGTCTCAATCATGCTTTTATGAAGCCTAAGACACGTCTATGAATTATAGAGAATGCCACAAAATTTACAAACACTACAATCATTAAGGCCTCGGACATCAGATTTGTGACACCTTTGTAAATAGGAAATCAATCTAAGGAATTACAAAAATAAAACAAATATATACATTGTTAAAACAATCATTTTTTATCAATACAAGAAAAACAAGCAATCAATTCCCATTAGCAACTCAACACTTTTACTTAATGGTATGTCTTCCCAATCCTAGCACCACATACTTGATCACCCGCAATTGGAGCTCCGGATCCGATTTGTTCAGGGTGCTTTGAATCCCCCGAACCTGAACCTTAACACAAAACCGGGCTCTCAAGGTGCTGATCTTCAACACCCATCTCCTTCGGAGCTCCGGATCTGATCAATTCAAGGTTCTTCGAGTCCCCCGAACCCGAACCCGAACCCGAAGTCGAGGTCCCAAGGTGCCGATCTTCAACGGCCTCTTCTTCCTTCATCCTCTCTTCCATCACATGATTTTTGTAGGTGGTTCTTCTTTGATGGAAACTCGACCAAGAGATGAAGAAATAGGAAGTTCGACGAGCTCTCTCGATAGAGAAGACAACACAGGAAGAGGACTTGTGTGCCCGAGCTCTTTTTGAAATGAGATGAATAACGCTTGTATAGTTTCGTCATCGTCCAAAACAAATCTAGAAAAAATACAATACAATTAGTTAGTTAGTTAAATAATACCAATCTAGTAAAAATATAATGCAATTTTTTCAGATCGGGCGGTTCGGCCGTTTTGATCGAGTAGATCCTTTAAGCTATTCGATCGGACAAATTGGTTCGTCCTTTCGTATCGGGTGATCCGTCCAGCCATTTAAATCTCATAGATATGTACACGCCGTTCAGTTCGGTTGGATCCGCTTGGCCATTCAGATAGGGCAGGTCCGTTCGGTTTTACAAATCGTCCAGATCTGTTCGGCCGTTCAGATCGAGCGGATTTGTTTGGTCGTTCAAATCGGGCGGATATGTTCGGTCGTTCAGATCGGGCGGATCCGTTCGGTCGTGGAGATCGTGCGGATCCGTTCGACCATGGAGATCTGGCGGATCCGTTCGGTCATCCAGATCGGATGTACCCGTTTGGCCGTCCTGATCAGGTAGATCCATTTGGCGTTTAGATCGACCAGATCCGATCGGATGTTCAGATTGGGTAGATCTGTTTAGTCGTTCAGATCGGACGGATCCATTATTGCCATTAAGATCGGGGTGTCGCACACCCCAAGTATCACAAAAAAACATTCGAAAACTTGTTAAAATAATATATGGAAACAACAAGAATTAAATTTAATAAATAAATAGAGTATAAGGAAAGAATGTACCTCTTCTTATGATTCCAAGACATAGAATACAAATTTATATCCACCAAAATGGAGTATGTTAACATATATGGAAGTGAGAAGTTAGGACGATCGAAAAGAGAAGTGTGTTTGTATTCTCTATATAATCTCGTCTTTTATACATAACTTTGTCCCCCCAACTTTACATAAAAACCGATGTGGAAACATTATTTTTCATTTATGTGTATAAAAACGATACCATAAAGAGAAGATGCAATCTTATTCATTACCCATTTGACCTGACAACAACTACAATCGATGAAATACTTATCTTCACAATCAATATGTTGATTTCATCTTTGTTATCATCTTTGTTATTATTATGAAAGATCTCAACCTTGTGCATCAATCTGACTTGATCGATTTGTTTGGTCGACTCATTTACTTGTACTTTTCAGCCACTTCTTGATTTCTCCATCTCTCAATCGATTTACAGGTACCTAAGATCTAACCTAGACATCTTAAATATTTGGTCCATGTAACTTATGCTTTCTCAGTTGTACCTATATGAAATATCTCACTTACTGCAACATTTGATGAATGAAACTCTCTAGATCATAAGTACTAGAATTAAGCCTAATATATATGTTCCAAATCCAAAGTTGTGGTAACTATCGTTATGCCTCTTAGTTGCAAGATGGGTAAGTCATGTCATTGAATAAGCATTTTTGAGAGGTTATCTAGCTAGTTATATACTCGAATTCATACATTATTATCATCCATTCATGATCACAACCTAAGATTCATCATCAAATGACATTTAACAGGTTACTTACACAACAAGGGGAACCACAATACTTCTTCAAGGACTCCACCAATATTTTTACAAGAAATCACTTTTCCCTTTTGAAGTTTTCTCTCTTTAGAAAATAAAAATTTTCAAAGAAAATTTAACTTATAGTCTATGACCAATCACAATACGCCCAAAGACTTCCGACCTATAAAACAAATGATCTATTAATACTAAAGATGTACGGTTTCAACATGAATATATAACATTCTAGATGTAAAACATTTTAATCTCGAATATATAGGCACGAAAAGATATATAAGTATATTTTAAATTGGATAACTATATTTTATGATATCCATTATCATTTACTTAAAAGTTAAGTACTTAAATCTTTATGGATGCTTTCATTCTATAAGTATTGAAAAGTCAAATGAATATAAAAAGAAAAATATCATATACACCCATGGTTTACTTGAATATTGTATGCTTAGATTTTTACAATAATGTCCTATTTATGCTTAACCCGCTTTTCAAGATACTAGTTAACCGCCGCACGTTACGCGCGCAGTTGAAATAAATAATAATACGTATACTCGAAGTACTTATTTTTTACAGTTTGTTATTTGCATATGCACG
This sequence comes from Fagopyrum tataricum, assembly GCA_002319775.1. Lineage (NCBI taxonomy): Eukaryota > Viridiplantae > Streptophyta > Magnoliopsida > Caryophyllales > Polygonaceae > Fagopyrum > Fagopyrum tataricum. The sequence continues at coordinate 34,641,426 of CM008285.1, forward strand.
TGTCTTGATCGGTTTGTGCGTGATTGCAACGCATAAACAACGGAGAAGTGCAATGGAAATCTCTTTGAGAAGTGCAAGAAACGACTGAACTGATAGTTGACACAATTGAACAAAGCAAGAATAGAACCAAGAAAATGTCCATGCATTCTTTACACGACAACAAGGCCCAATTCGTGAGTCATTCTGTCAATCAAGAATTTTCAAGAACTATACGACTCTTACTAGGGTTCCAAACCTCCATGCTCCTAAACTGATCTTGTACCTGATTATGTCCAAAAACATAATCAGCCCCACCGTGGTGGGGTTAGTCTTCCACATAGATTAAGCCGATGCATAAGTAGGGTGATATATATGATAAACATATGGGAATAAACATACATGGCATGACATGATCTTAGAATTACTCAAGGTATTGAAATAACATCATGGAACTTAAACATCGTCAATCTCAAAAGATCATATCAAATATTCATAAGTCATATCAATGATTCATGCTTCAAAATCCAAAACTCATTATCTCAATCAATATCTCATAAACTATGTCAAATACTCATAATTCAACTCAATAACTTATAAACTATGTCAACTACTCATAATCCAACTCAACATCTTTTAAAATATGTCAACTACTCATAATCCAACTCAATAACTCATAAATTATGTCAACTACTCATAATCCAACTCAATAACTCATAAACTATGTCAACTACTCATTATTCAACTCAACATCTCATAAACTATGTCAATTACTCATAATTCAACTCAACATCTCATAAACTATGTCAACTACTCATAATCCAACTCAACCGGTATAACATATCCAAAGGCCAATCGATCGAAATGGGGTAACAAGATATATCCTTGCCCCTTCCTCCAATCATCATAAAAACAACCAAAATCACATTATCAAAACATGCTCGAGCAATCTTTATTTCAAAACTGTTTTCAAAAACAATTTGTGAAGTGCTAATTTAGCAAATGTTCAAGCTTGTTTCTTGAACACGAAGGTACCTCCTAACCCAACGTAACTAAACAAGTTTAGCTTAATAAAACTAGACTTGGGTAATAGTTTCCAATATAAAGAAATATAGGTTGTATTTCGTAATTAACATAAGGGTTAAAAATCATAAATATTATTTTATGGGGCAAAAATTGTAAAACTAATAACCTGGGCCATTTCTTAAAATATAAAGGTTGGTTAAAATCTGTAAATACTTTTTCTGGAGGTATTTTTGTGAAAACATAAACTATGGGGCTGTTTTCATAATTAAAACTTGGGTCATTTTCTGCAATTATTCAACAGGGGGCAATTTAGTTAAAACATAAAATAAACTGTACAATATGTAAATAATTTTGTAAGATTTTTGCAGTTATACCAAATTAGTGGGGTCCCGAGAGTAAATAGACCAAAAGTCTCGGCCGGCTTTATGCACACTCCCGGCGACGACGGCGACGGCAGTGGGTGGCGAGGCGGCTCTTCTCCGGCGTCAGTGGCTCCCGGTAGCATCTCCGGTGGAGTTTTCTCCGGTCGACTGGGGTGTGCAGAAGGAGAAGAGCGAACAGAGAGGAGCCCGAGGTGCATCACCGGTGAATCTCGACAGGAGAGGATAGATGGGGACGAGTGTAGGGATTTCTGGCGAGCGAGGGGGAAGAGAGGGAGTGCAGAGGATGGCCAGTGAGCTTGAGGAGGAAAGGAGAGAGCAGAGGGAGGAAAGTGGTGACGGTTCCCGGCGGCGAGGTGAAGCGAGGGAGGGGGTGTTAATTCGACTTCTCCGGTTTGACAGAAACAAGAGCTGGAGGTGAAAAGAGTAGCAGAGGGAGGATGGAGACGAAGACAGAGGAAGACAAGGGTGAGAGGCGGAGACGAGGCTGAGATAGAGTGAACAGTGTAAGGAAATGGTGTGCTTGGGCATGGAAGGCGACAGGTTGGACCGAGAGAGGAAATTGAGGGAGAATTAAGCTACAGAAGGTGGGACGAGCTTGGAGGAGGTGTAGCCGGAGGCTGGTGCATAGGCTAGGTGAGAGCAGCAAGCTAGCTTGGGCAGCGTCAAAGGAGCTGCCAGACGAGGAGAGTGGTGCAGCGTTTGGAGTTGGGCGGAAAGGAGTAGGTTAGGCTGCTGGTACTCTTCATTCGTGTAGGGGAAAAAGAGAAGCATGCGAGAAGAAAAGAAAAGAAGGAGAGGCGTGGCATCCAATTTTGGATCTGTTTTATCATCTATACATGTAATTCCTATTATGTAATTGGTGGAGCCTATGTGGCGGTGGGGCCTAAAAGTTAATAAGGGTTAAAATAAAATAAATTTAAACTCGTGAAAATAATTCCGTAACGAATATTACGGGTCGGAATATTTTCTAAACTTTTTCGTAAAATAATATTTTCTGAACTCTTTGTACTAGAGTTGGAGTTGTGGGAAGAAGATGAATAGATGTCTATTTGTACTAGAGGGTGGAGAACGAGAGTTCAGAGGACGGAGAAGTGGATTTTAGGGTCTTAAATAAGGTTAAGCATCGGTATAAAACCGAACTGACCTAAACCGAACAAAAAACCGAAAGTTCATTAAGCCTTAACCGCAACCGAAATTTTCGGTTTAGGTTCGGTTTTGAACCGCATAAATCGGTTCGGTTTAGGTTTAAACCGATTTCGGTCTTAAAATGTTAAACCAGAATTATCTTTCATCATGCTCAGATTCATAGTCGTCAAGAAACTACAAATTAAGATTTTACATATTCATAATGAAAATAAGTATAGATCCAGAATGAAAATAGCTACAAATTCAGAACGAAAATAACTATAAATTTACAAAATGAATATACTAAATAATGTCAAAAACAATTGAAAAGAAAAACTGAATGACAAAGTAGAAGTGATAGGGACAAACAAAGATTGAGATAATCATCCAAATCAACAGTAATAATACAAATCCAAATTTTAAAAGGGAATTCAAGTAATATAAAGTAATCGAAAGCAAGAGAAGAACTTTGAGAAGTAGACTATAGAAGTAGCCTAGCTCTGCTCGGAGAAGGAGTAGAAATCTGGTCGCCGCCGTTAGTCGAGTAAGAGAAGAAGAAGGTCAATCGTTATGCGCTAGTCACTGGCGCCGCTAGTTGGGGAAGAGAAGGCCATTTTCCCTACGTCGGACTCCGTCGCCTGTTGCCCAGCACTCCGCCATCGCCTGTTGTCCAGCCCTCTATCGTCGCCATTTGCCCTCTTCTAATCTCCAAAGACAAAAGGAGAATATGAGAAAATTTTTGATGGGAGGAGCGCCGCTAGTTTGGGAAGATCGTAACTTTACTTTTATACTACCTTCTAAACCCTAGTATGCATTTCATTGTGCCGCATTGCCGCTTAACATTTTTTCGGTTTTTTAAAAAATTTCGGTTTTGAAACGTGAACCTCGGTTCTGAACCAAAACCGAACCGAAAAACTAATATCTATCAACCGAAAGTCGAACCGTACACATGCGGTTTAGGTTCGGTTCAAGGAAAAACTGATCGGTTCGGTTCAACCAAACCGACCGTACTTTGCTCAGCCTAGTTTTAAACGAAATTCCCCTTGTACCCTTTAAATGGTTGTTTTTAGATTAAAAATTTAAGACAAAAATAGAAGGGTAAAGTTGATTTTTTAGATTAAAAAAAAAAAGCACTATTAACCTAATCTTCCCTTGTAATTTTTGCATGAAAATAATTTTTTTTTTTAAAAGATTATCATTCAAAATAAAGTAAAATATTTGTTGTACATAGCATACAATGACGAGAACTCAAACTAGATTAACTTGAGAGAATTTTTCATTATTTATTGATGCAACTTGCAAGTTTTGTTATGACTTTTATTCAATAATGTACTTTTATAGTTCCATTCCAAAACCTACATCCACTAAACACTTATTATTTTTCACTAAATTCTTACGAGTACAAACCTCTAATAAAAATTATTAAAATCGGGTGATTTTAGCAAACATGATTTTACTTTCTAAATTTTGTAATCTATCTATATCTATACACTTTACTAAAAGAACCGTACAATGCAGTCTCATAAATTTTCTCGGTTTAAATTATTTTACTAAATTAATAATTAATTTAAAAAATCTTTTTAACTAAAATAATATCTAAACTTTATATCAACAAATCTTTTGATATTTTAGATTGCAAATTTTAAAGATAAGAGAGATTTTAAATTTCAGATTAATAAACTTATCACGTACGTTACAAGTTTTTTTTAAAATTTTATAATTAAACCAAAAAAAATCTTTATAACTAAAACAATATCTAAATTTCATATCAACAAATCATTTCAAAATTTCATATTTAAACTTTTTACGATATGAAAATTTTATGCGCGCTAGTATAACTTTGGTCCGGCGTCACAGTTTACAAACAATAGTGCAAATTGTTTCCGATCGCAAAACACACCTTTTGTTTCGAGCCATTCTAATATATTGTACTCTTCACAAACATTTGGAGTAGTACCGATTGAAAGGAGTAGTCAACACACCGAATTTGGGTGATATAAAAGTATAAGATTATTCCATATTTCATTATTGTGTATGATATATCAAAATATATATATATATATGTGGATAGCGATCATATTCAATACAATTTCAAATTGTGTAGGTGTCTTGCACTATAATTACACAACGAATGATTCTGAAGTCGGATGTGAAGATCAAAGTGACGAGGGTAAAAAATAGTACAAATAGTATAATTTGTTTTATTTTAATTTCATTTATAGATCATCATAAATGATTTATGAAAATTTAAATCTATTTGTTTATTTTTATTAGATGTGGATTGTGTTGATGAGGAAGATTACACGTGCGATATGCCTATCAATCTTGATAATCAGGTTTAACAAAACCCGCAAGGTAGGTAAATGTAATATTTTTTTAACATATAATGTGTAAAATATATTTACTATCTCGTAATTTAATATGTTTAGATTATTTATTTTATAGAATATTTGAATTTTGGAGATCCGACTTTGAAATGTCAGCATTGTGGTGCACTTCTGTGGTACAGAGAAAGTTAAGGCTCAACAAACATCGAAAGGAAAAGATTCCAAAATTTTCACTTTGTTGCATGCAAATAAAGGTTGAGTTACCTCTTCTTCAATAACCAACGCCATTGCTGGCAAATATTTTGTCAAGTACAAGACGTACTAGCAAGCATTATACACAGAAGGGGTTGAACCAAAGTTTTGCCAAATTTATATAGTCGACACTAATGATGAAGAACGAGACATCCTACGTGCATTCAGGTGATTCTATTGTCCAATGCTATTCATTATGGTCAAAACATAATATAAAACGTAATTTTTTAAAAAAAAATTATCTAACAAATCTAAATTTGAAATATTTTTTGCAACAAAGATGGTGACAACCAATTGGATCGTTCTTTGGTATCACACTTGAAGTGTATGGTTTATGATCACAATCTACATGCAAAGGTTTTCAGAGTTGCCAAAGATAGATTTAAAGAAGACCCACAACGGCCACAAGCAAATTTAAGGATCAAGTTGATACACATCGAGGCAAACGGATGCTAGGCGATACAATCTCCCTACGGCGTCGGGGGTAGCGGTTGTTATTATTGGCGACGTTGAGAGGATAGCTAAATATAGAGATGTGTATCTCGAAAACTCTTTTGACATCCAAAAAGTTGTTCCAGCAGTTTGTAGTTTATTGTTACACCACGATTGGATTGAATCCCAGAGATTGAACTACCTACGTTTCAATCAACAAAAATTGAGGTTGGATCTATATTGTAATCTAGCAAATACTGCCGATAGTGGTACAAGTGAGGCCTTTGATACAAGTAAAGACATGGTTTTACCTTCTACTTATACCGGTGGTTCTCAATATATGATGCATAACTAAAGGCTTCAACACATATATTTTATTTTCATATGTTTAACACCTTTATTTTTCTACAGGCCCGGTTAATCTTTCGAACAAAGGATTCAACACACTCAACTACTCAAGTATTAGTCTTAGTCTTAGATACAAAATTTTGTTTCTTTAATGTGTTTATGAATTCGAACAAAGGATTCAACACACTCAACTACTCAAGTATTAGTCTTAGTCTTAGATATAAAATTTTGTTTCTTTAATGTGTTTATATTCATGTTAGCTATATGTATTGTTTGACTTTTTATATTGTTTTTTTTCTTCTTCTATGTAAGTGGTCTGGCTATCTGTGATTGATTACTATTTAGCTCATATTTTATTAATGGAAGTGTGTCAAGATGCATCAAAGACCACCAATTCTCTTTCCAACCAAAATTTTATTAGTCTTAGTCTTAGATACAAAATTTTGTTTCTTTAATGTGTTTATATTCATGTTAGCTAAATGTATTGTTTGACTTTTTATATTGTTTTTTTTCTTCTTCTATGTAAGTGGTCTGGCTATCTATGATTGATTACTACTTAGCCCATATATTATTAATGGAAGCGTGTCAAGATGCGTCAAAGACCACCAATTCTATTTCCAACCAAAATTTTATTATCAATAGGACAAATAAAATGTTATTATTGTCATTATATTCGTGTCATTGTAAATGAGAAATATAAAAAAAATTCTTTAACAAATTCACATAAAAAAAATAATTATTTAACAAATATCCGTACACGGCTCGGATCATGAACTAATTTTTTTCTAAAAAAATATCTTTTATTTTGGTGGAATCTAAAGAAATATCATTGTACTTAGGTTTCCTCGACGAATAACAATAATAAATTATTATTGATTTATCAACTAGATTATTATACTTGATCAAAACACTATCTATCCGATAAACATTTTATTAATATATATTCAAAACACTGCAAAGTCCCTCTGAAAAAAATAAGAACATATCTTATAATATTAAACTTTTTTAAAAGAAATAAAACTGAAAAAGACTTGTAAAAACCAGATGGACACGGGAGCACAAGCCTACTTTTTTTTTAATAGTACTTTTGCCAAAAAAGTGGGCCCAGTTCCTCTCTTTTCTTGCACTTTTTTATCACTTTTTTGCCAGAATTTCTTTTCTCCCCACCTAAATATATTATTTTTTTATTTACTTATATTTATATCCATCTTCTTCCCCCCACCCTCGTGTCTCTCCTCCTCTTATTCCCATTTCCTTTCTATACAACAACTCTCAAGCTGCGTTCTTTGTATTCGAGCGAAACATTTGAGCTCTGCAACTCTCCTTCAACTTACAGGGTTTTGAGTTGACGATCTATCCCCTGACACGATTTTCCTGGTAATTTTCTTCGATTGTTATTCTGTATTTTTACTATTTTGTTGCACTTTTTCAGTCAATTATTGCTTTTAGCTCGATTTCAATATTATGGACACTCGACATTTATCTGGAATTTTCCACGTCGATGTGATTTGTTTGTTTTCGGTACCATCATCTGGGGATTTGTGCTTCAGATTCTGAAAAGTTGTAATGTGATTTGGGGGTTTTTCCTAGTTTGGACATTTTGGTACTATTTAGCTTGTGAATTTGAATTATTAGTCTATCAGATGCCCTCCTTTAAGTTCTTGTGATATTACTTTTTCCTTGTGTAAGTATTAACTAGTGTTCGGACCGGAAAGTTTGTGTTCCTTTATCTCTATTTACATTCTTAGTTGTCATTGTGAACTATGCCCGGGGCTTCTGTTCATCTGCATGAATACTTTATGTATTTTAAGCTTGGCCGGTTTCGTGTCAATTGTCAAGAAACTAGTGTGTTATTCTGTCAAATAATTTAGCTTGAATAAATTGCTAAATAGTACCGAAGGCACCTGAATAATCGTTTGCATCTGTTTGTATTTTTCCAAATAATCATCTTGCAGATCAACTTACATTCTTTTTATGGGTGCTTTGTTTTATGATAGTCCTGAAGGGAATTTACAAGGACAGTGTTTCCTCGGAGAAGTTGCGTACCTGGTCATTGTAGGTGCTTATTGGACTTGTCTCCTACATCTAAGAATAAAAATGGGGCATTTATGTGATTTTTGTGGGGAGCAAAGATCTGTGATATATTGCCGATCTGATGCTGCCTCTTTGTGTTTGTCTTGTGACCGTAATGTTCATTCTGCAAATGCTCTCTCCAAGCGACATTCTCGGACTCTAGTATGTGAGAGATGCAACTCTCAATCTGCATTTGTAAGATGTGTCGAAGAAGGAGTCTCTTTGTGCCAAAATTGTGATCAAAGGGAACATGCTGTTTCTACATCTTCTTCATCTAATAAGAAGCAACTGATAAACTCTTATACTGGATGCCCGACAGCTGAGGAGCTTTCTACTATCTGGTCATTCCTTCTAGAAACTCCGGCCACTCTGCCAGATGATTCCACCTGTGAGCAAGGAATGGGTTTACTAAGCATTGAAGAGAATAGTTTAAATAATGGTACAGATCCTACTCTGGAGACTGGTGGGTTTGTTTCTGCAATTGAGAAACCTGATGATGCTCAGAGCTCAAACAAATCAGGTTTTTGGAGGGGTTGCTCATCCACAACTGAATTTGTTACCGCAAACAGTTTAGACCAACCATCTGGATCTGGAAAAATGGTTTCTCCAAAGGTAAATGCTTGTATGGATAATTTCGTTTCAGGTTTTGCTTACCTGTGGAAAATCAAAATTAAAGATTTTGATGATGTGGATTATATGACCAGGATATATATATCCTCTTAAAGGTTTTAATCAATTCTGATGCATATCACCTTTAGACTCGAACATTTGAGATTATGTTTCAGTCTCTATTCTTCCTACATCTTACTGATTCTCTTTCAAAAGGGTTTATGTGTTGGTACTGGTAGTTAAATTATGTTATTACGGTTCGAGGAACTACATCAGGCATTCTTATCTTACCCTTCATTTGGCTATGTAACTCAAGTTCTTTGTATTTTCTTAAATTTCATGACTTTTCTAATATGACATGGAGTCTAAAGATATTCTTCTTGCGCATGACGGGATTCTGCTATCTGAGATTACATTTTGGATTGATTGATTGATTGTCATTACAAAGATTGGTGATGAAATTATTTCCCCGCCTAATGGAGTCAATTAGAGATTAGAATCATTAGATCATGCCAATTCAAAGTTTAAATGCCTCGAGTTCAATATCTAGGAATGTGTTGTCTTCAAGTTGCCCGTGTTGCATGTTATTTTGGTTGTTTCATGGACTTGGGCTTATAGAACTAGCTGGGTATCATCATTATTCTATTGTTCTGTGTCCAGCTCTCAGCCACTGTTTAACTTGTTTGATTAGCTGGTGACCAATCTCAAGTCACAACTAATACCTAGAAATTTTTTCAGATTAAGTTTGTAAACTGACATTCTTTTGAGAAATGAAGGATGAGAAGACCCATGGTGTATAAAAACTGAAATACATATTAGAACAGGAGAAGGAGAAAAAAAAAAGAATCTGAATAGCAGTTAGTCTCCTGGTAGACCTTGCTGCGCATTCATATGATTTTGGTTAAATTTTGCATGGTTGTTTTCTATTATTTATTGATTACATTCAAAGTAATACTTGTTCTTAGTCTCAGACAATTAGACAATCCTTGCAGTTTGATTAGGGTTCTCTTTATGCATGAAAAACTTCCGCTTCTGTTATCCATGGAATTGTTGAAGACTTTTTCTGGCATTTTATTTTTGATTGGTTTATAATTGTTAGAAAAAAAGGTAGTATGTTCTCTGTAACTGATAGGTGTGGTGCTATCTGTCTTAGGTGAGGGAACCATAGAACAAGGGATATTCCATCTTAAATTTGGAAATCCTCTTATAGCAATTAGATTTTAGGTGCAGTCCATGACAGACCACTCTGCAATGGTTTTATGACCTTGAAGGGTAAATTTTATTACCTCTATCATCTTATGTAAGTTATGTTACATCTTTAGGTTATTTGATCTTGTAATTCATTTGTTTGTGACATTGAGATAACGGTAAGGACTCATTTTCTCTTTTTGTTACAGATTATATTTTGGTTACGACTAACTATCCATTTGATCGGTTAGCTTTACATAATGCTTGGTCATTGGTAGGGTGTCAAATGGGCAGGTCAGTCGATTCCAGGGTGCTTCGTTTTCAGGTCAATGATGGGACGGGTTAAAGTTGGGTCTGATATGAGTGTTGTCTAGTCAGTTTGGGTTGTACTGCATTATTATTTAGAATGTATTGTATTAATTATGATAGATGATGACCCTCTTTCAAATTTTTGCAAATGCTTTTTTCTGGTTTCTATTTTGATTATATTATGTTTCATTATAGTAGTTAGTTGGTGAGTTTCACTTATTTAGGAATTGCTGAACATTTTTTTTAAATCATTTTGGGTCTGGTTACTTCTGGTTTTCGGATCAATGCATATCATTTTTAGATAACAGTTTTGTGTCGGGTTAATGCAGTTCTAGAATAATTCGGACTGCTTTACGGGTCGTTGCCATGTTAGTCAATTTGGTTATAAATAGAATCGAGCCATTTTCGGGTTCTGTTTAGTTTGTAGTCGGGTTGAATGGGTTTTAGGGTGGGTCAATCTCGGCTATTTTACTTCACAAGTTGAAACCATTACCAAAGTTTACTAGTATAATAGTATAAAAAACCAAGGTTACACCTTCTTTCATTAGTTTCTGCTGTACAGAAGTTTCTGTTATTATCTTGTCACTTGGTAACCTTTACTTGATCAATCACCAGAAATATGGTGTTTAGAGTCCCACATAATATATATATTGCAAGTTTGCAACACAATTAGGGGTCTACATTTCAAGTGCATTGGGCATTGGTGTGAGCATTACTGTCCAATTGTGACTCAACCCAACCCCATTACAGAAAGCTGGTGTTTCCTCAGAAATTTTATCCAAAATACAAGATCTGAATTTGGTTCACTATTCGAATTGCAAATTTGCATCAAGGTTAGGTTGAAATCCATGTGTAACATAAATGTGATAGAAACCTAATATAAAACACATATTTATGACATCATATAATATCATTATTGATGTTACCCATTTTTTTTATACGGCTTTACCTGAACATGCATACTCCTGATCTGTGTTGCCTAACCTTACTCTATTATTAGTTATCTCACTTTCTCAACATCCTTTTATGGCACTCAACCCTGTCTCTGGGATGTACTGTGCAGACATACTACCCTGGGGTTCAAAGCACTGGAACTTATGAGGACGAGCTTTTTGCACTGCTGGACCTTGATGATTTTGATATGGATATTCAGAACTATGATGAACTCTTTGGTCTTACTCCTACTCATTCTGAACAGCTCCTTGAGAATGGTGGAATCGGTAACTTGTTTACTGAGAAGGGCATATCTGCTGCTGATTCTTGTTGTCAAACTCAGAGCACAGCTGGTGCTGAGGTATTTCTTCTCGTATCTTCCTGCATATTTCTGGATAGAGTTATAGAAGTTGTCTTCCATGTAGTTATGATCACTGTTCCTGATTGCATTTGAATTTAGTCTAGTAAGCTAATATTGTAACTTCCTTTGTTCAGGGATCTGCTGGAGTCTTGAATGCAGTGCAACCAGAATGGAGCAATGGAGCATCTGCAGATTCATTGATGAGCATTAAAACTGAACCACCCATCTGTTTTGGGGCAAGACAAGCTCAATCCAGTGTCTCCTTTTCAGGCATTGCTGTTGAAAGTACTCGGGCAGATTATCAAGACTGCGGTGCTTCTTCAATGTATTTACCTGGCGAGCCCCCTTGGTGTCCGCCTGAGAGTTCTCTCCTGTCAGCTAGCAGGACTGATGCTGTTATGAGGTACAGAGAAAAGAAAAAGAGCCGCAAGTAAGTGATCTTATCTAATGTTTTAGCTCTTAAAAAACTGCCTTGAAAGTATGCTTACTTTTCTTTCTTTGCGTCTACTCACTAACTGCCCAGTTTTCCCCGCTTCTTCATAAATGTGATTTTTGGAATAGTTTAGTTCTATTCCAATCTAATGTTAAAATCATTTATTTGATTTGCAATGGTTTCTAAACAACAACTTTTCAGAAGGTTAATGCAGGAAATATAGAAAGAACTCCTTAAATTCAAAACAATTGTAAGTGTTAGTGTACAAAAGAATATAACTCAGACCAGGACAAATTCCACTGAGGGATAACAGGATTCACCCAAATTTTACTTAAGGTAGTTAACGTAATTCCATATAAATAATATGATGTTTTGAAATAGTTCCGCCTAGGGCTATCAAGGTTTTGGAAGTTCTAACAAGGGGTATTGTGGTTTGGATAACTCCCACCTCTGTATCATATGGTTTTACTTGAGTATTTTTTTTTGTCTGAATTTTGTAAATTATAAACTTAAACAGCATAACCCATATATTATATAATGTTTGTTTTTAATAAGTTGAATTTTGTAAATACAAGTATTGATGATTCAGTAATTGCATCAGCATTGTTGAAAAATTTGTCCTAAACTAATGTGGTTGCCCTTCCTTGGCATACTAGGACTCAATATTAGTTTTGTTTTCGTGACTGTCTTGTAGATTTGAGAAAAAGGTGAGGTATGCATCTCGCAAGGCAAGGGCCGATGTAAGGAAGCGTGTAAAGGGTCGATTCATCAAAGCAGGAGATGCTTACGACTATGATCCACTGTCTGAAACCAGAAGCTACTGAAATGCCTGTGGGGGTGAAGGAGCCAAGTAAACTTATAAGAAAGGTTGATAACAAAGCAACCAACAAATCCAAATCCAAAAAGCTTTCAGCTTGACACTCTGTTTTTTGCTTCCCGGAGAAATTTGTGGAAGATTAGTGGCCAAACCCACATCGATTTGATTTTGACTCTTGTTCCTCCAACTTATGGATGCATAACTTTGAGACCGGGATTCCGCGGTTTCAAGTTGGGGCCTTTATACTTAATGGTGATATTCTGAGATGTATAGACAAGTAGAATCATTGCATAAAATGGTGAGGAGGGAAGTTTATGTAACGTTAGTATGGGAAGTATATAATAACACAAGGTAAGGGTAAGCTCCATCTCCATATGTGTTGGTAGCCTGTGGCGATGATGTACATGCTTTTGGTTTTTGATATATTGTTGCTCGATAGCACAATGCTTATATTGTACTTGAATAAGTGGGAAATTGGTATTTCGATTTAGACCCTCCCATTGATGATATCTTTCCGTTTTTACTCCAAACACTCATATTACTTATTTTTATTTACAATCATATTTGATTTTATCAACTCATTTCACTTATTTTCATACTTGCTTTGAACAATTTCATATACTTAATTATTTATTTATATAATTTTTAAATTTCATCTACACGATCTAACCGGGCATATCTCTTGATTTTCGCTGTACCAATATTTCAAAAATAGCGAGGATCAATTCAATTTTGTTCCTAAATTTTCGTTAACTCAACTATAAAATCGCCATCTATACTCCTAACAAGCAGGAACTGAATTGATAAGATGTCACAATTTCGATAAGTGAAAACAAATCGAAAAGTAGAATGCCATCGCGGGTGATCGAGACGCACCGAGAGAAAGCGGAGGTGTACTACGGGGCGAAGGCTTGTAAGCGTAAATCCGGGGAGTTGCTGGAGGAGATCGGACTTCCAAGGGGAATCTTGCCATTAGACGACGTCGTAGAGGTGGGGTATGACAAGTCCAGGGGGTTCGTCTGGCTCAAGCAGAAGAAAGCGAGCCAACACCGGTTTCCGGGGATTGGGAAAACGGTGTCGTATGACTCCCACATTACTGCTTTCATCGAGAGCCGTCGGATGAGGCGCTTGACAGGTGTCAGGTCCAAGGAGCTCTTGATTTGGGTGTCACTTAACGAGATCTGCGTCGCAGGCGATAATTCTTCTACTTCTGGGGATATGATCACCTTCAAAACTCCGTCGGGGATTTCTAGGTCTTTTCCTGCCTCTGCCTTCGAGGTTACTAAGGGTATTTAGGTAAATTCAAAAGTCGATTGTAGTGTTGTTTATTTAGATAAACTTGTGTTGTGAGATCTTATTATTTTTGAATAAAAAATCATTTAAAATTTTAAAACTATTAACTCATATAGAAATTATGCTCTTATAAATCAGTCTTACTACGAGTTTTATATCGTTCGTGTGTCAATATTACTTTAGATGAATGAAAATTATGCTCTAATACATCAACTCATATAATTTGCTCTAATAAAAAAAATTATTTTCCTTATTTTTGGATGCTTGAAAATCAGATAGTCTAAATCGTTGTTGGTGTGCCAATATTAATTTTTATAGTTTCTTTTTTTTCCAATTTATTATGAAATTTGTTATGAAATAGGCAAAAATCCAATGTCAAATCATTAATCGTCTGAAATAAAGAGTTGACTAAATTAGCTGATTTATTTTGATAAGTTTAAACTTAAAAAGAATTTTATTCATATTATTTTTTTTATTATTTTTTTTAAATATTAAATAGAAATTGTAGTTAAATATTTTTCTAACAACTAAATAACAAGAAAATTATACGTGATTAATTAAAATATCAAATTATTAATTTTAATTTATAATTATTTTAATTAAATTTACTTTGTAAATGCTTTTACAAAAATAAATATCAAAATCATAATTGATTATTACCTAAAATCAACTAACATTAGTGTTATTTTATTTTATCAATTTAATTTAAGTGATTTATATATTTGTTAATTTAAATTTTATAAGAACAACGTCTTGTTCATATAAACATCTTTACAAATTGCAATCTGAATTCAAAATATGCTTCCAAACACATCCACACGTGTTGGTTGCTTTGATTTAACTTTGTGGCTTACAATTAGTTGAGAGTTGTACATGGTGGTTGAAACCACATAATTCACAATGAGATCATTGTTCTTAGAGTATTGAGTATTAAGGCAAACATTTAAATCTTATAACTCAAAAGCCAACAGAAAGATTAGATTCTTACTTCGTAGAGACGGTCCTGCTTTTGCTTGTGTGTAGGGTCGTCCTCACTCCCGTCCCGGGACACAAAGGGGCTTTTGTCACACAACATCACCAAAGACAAACTGATTATACACATATGATGTTCCCAAGAATCGCTACACATAAACAACAACATCATGAGCACAGACAGGAGAGGAACTATCATGTACATAAACTCTGATATCCCAATTATGTTGAGCAAATCAAACACGTTATGATTCAAGAGCAACAACTGCCTAGAGAAGGAAGTGGCCGTTGTTGTTGTTTTTGTTTCAAGATATCTCTCTTCCCTACATTGGATCCTTGCTCCATAGACTCGGAACCTCCGTAATCTAAAAGCAATTCCACTATGGGTTTCATTCCACCAAAAGACTCGGATCCTTGTTATCATGTAGCTTTCAATTCATCCCTTAGATCCTTTATATTGTCTCTCATTGCTCTAATTCAACTAGACAATTGTTTTACTCTTTGTTTGTGGAAGGTTGTCTCGGCTTTAGGATCGTATGAAAGTAGATCATCGTCGTCTTGATCCCTTCACATACAATCAACATGAACAAATGCTTGAGAAAAAAGAAAAAAAAGAAACAATTAATCAAACAAAAGGACCTTGAAATTTGTTGTTAGAAATCGTTATATCAGCTAAAATCCTCGGTAACGGCGCCAAAGTTTGGTGTAGTATTTTCATGTTTCGGATCTCAATAATTTTAAGAGTTTCAAACACAACTTCAAACAGGTTCTCTGTTGGAAATCGGTGTCCGGTTTTTGACCAAAGGGTCGTAGTCTCACTTAAGTGAGTAGACGGTTGTCTCAATTGCTAATCAAATAAAAATAATTATCTTGAAGTGAAATCAATTATTAAACAAAAGGTTTGTAATCTTCACTAAGGAGTAGACAAAACCCAACCAAGAGTTCGTAATCTCCGAAAAGGAGTAGACAAAACTCTAATAGAGATTACGTTCAATTGCAAGTCTTATAAACCGATTGTTATATGTTAAAGCAATTGACTTGTTTTACGTAATGAGTCATTCATAAATGAATTTTTCTTTCTAAGTGTATTCTCCCCTACACCGAGAATATCCAATTACCTTAGTGAGATAAAACGCTACATGTTACAAAGACTAAGTAAGTGACTTACTTGTCTTACTTTGTAAAGAAAAGATATTCCTAGGTTTCGTCAATACAAAACCAAACTAAGATGAATGTCTATCCTTTGTCAATACAAATGAATTATACTGGTCTTTCGAGTTTTACAAACAAGTTATAAGAAGGTCTATCCAATGTCAATACAATAGAACTAAAAGCTTATTTGTTGCAAAAACGAATGAGGAATCAAGTGCAAATGGTTCTTCCTTTGATAGGCATAGGGGGCCACAATTTTGGGGAGTTATAACAACAACAAAATGGTTAAAAGTAGTTAGGGAAGTTACACGGAAGTTACTTGGACGATGGGCCTTGAAACCCTAGAAAGACTTGAAGCCCGAGGCCCGAACAAGGTGCCCAAAACCGCTCCCCGGAGTGAGCTTAGAGCTAGCTTATTTTTCTTGGTTCAAACACTTCCAATGAGATTCATTCACTTTCACATATCTAGGGTAAGCTCCAAGATCCGCAAAAACTCAATATCTTAACTCAAGCTGGTGTAGTTCCTAAAGAAGCTCACTATCTGCTTCATAGACATTCAATAAGCATTTGAGCTTGGATTACTCCTAATTTTTAACCACATATTCTTTAGCCAATATAAGACATAAGAACCAAAGGTGTGCCGAAAAGTGTGGCTAAAAATCCCTAAGCATTGGCCTTGTAAAATTTGGCACAAGTTGTCCTTGTCGTGGATCACCTTGCTTTGATTCGACTCCCTTTACAATACTAGTTGTTCTTAGTGTCGGCCACTTGGCTTGCCTCCAGCAACCCATGACACACATGTGAACAACTCATTGCACCTTGTCTAAAGACAAGCTCAATGGCTACAATAAAGACTTAGTCCAAATCTTCAACATACCTCCCCCATTTGAGCAATGTCAATAAACTTTTAATAGACATACGTCCAAACAAAATATTTACATAATCATAAATGTCTTTCGGTTGAATTTATTGAAACAACATAATTACACATTCTGCACTAAAGAATTGTGGCGTCCCAATGGATTGAATCACTTAACTTGTCTAAGTACATGAAGGCAACATACACGAAATTTACATTTCCTTTACAAATAAATAACGCATTTAAAGGCTATTGTGTCTTAACCCACTAATGAACATATAGGCGAGTCGACCATCTACTCTCTTGAAGAAGCCTTGACACTTCACGTTCACGTAGTCAACTCTCTTTTGATCTTGCACCTATAATTGCAATTTTTTGAAAGAGCTGTTTAGAAATAGCATATTTCAAACTATACATATTATATAGGCATAGAAAATTACCTTGGATGAACATTTTATGCTCATAACTTCTTGGAATGGGCTTGCCTCATTGAATTCGGCTAAGGCATCAAGCCATAGGCAAATTGGGTGTCCCGCGACAAGTCGTTTTTAGTTTAGGTCATTAACCCCATCCCCTTGGCTGACTTTTGAACGTAGTCCCTAGCCAAGCTCTTGGTTAAGTGATCGGCTAGATTATTGTGTGTTCTCACAAAACCGACCGATATTATATCGTGAGTTATGAGTTCTCTAACCGAGTTATGCCTCACAACAAGATGTCTTGATTTCCCATTGTACATTTGACTATAATCTTTACTAAACGTAGTTGCACTATCACAATGAATTGACATAGGAGAAACCGATTTTGACCATAGAGGAATTTCTTGAACCAAATTCCTTAGCCATTCAGCTTCCTTTCCGGAAACGACAAGTGCCACAAACTCGGACTCCATGGTCGAGGTTGTGATGCACGTTTTCTTCTTTGAAGCCCACGAAATGGCACCACCACCTAGCAAGAAAACCCATCCAGTTGTGGATGAGTGATTCTCTAAATTAGTGATCCATGACACATCTTAGTAGCATTCTATCACCGAAGGATACATAGTTTACAAGATGTCAAAACTCATGGTCTTCTTGAGCTACCTAAGCACGCGCCTTAATGTCTTTCAATGTTGTGAGCTAGGACAACTCGCGTACCTACTCAATTTACCAATGGAAAAAGCAATTTTTGGCCTAGTGTTGGTCATTGCATACATGCAACATCTTATTACTTGTGCATACCCAAGTTGAGAAACGGTCGATCCTTGGTTAGGCATCAACTTTTCACTTGAGTCCATAGGAGTAGTAACAACTGTACTTTTATCACATTAGAAGCGTTTGACAACCTTCTCAATGTAGTGCGATTGTGTGAGGCTTAAGCCTTTATCATCATGTTTAATTCTTATGCCTAGAATTACATCCGCCTCACCTAAGTCTTTCATTGAAAACTTAGTGGACAAGAAATCCTTAGTGAGGTCTACTTGTCTTTGGTTTGTTCCAAATATCAACATGTCATCAACACATAAGCATATGATCACACCTTGACCAGTATGATCAAACTTACTATAGACACACTTGTCAACTTGATTTATCTTAAACCCATTTGACAATACGACATCATCAAACTTTTGATGCCATTGTTTTGGAGCTTACTTTAGTCCATACAAGGATTTGACCAAGCGACACACTTTGTGTTTTTGTCTTTTTAAGACAACCCCTTCAAGTTGTCTCATATACTTTACAAGCTTGTAACTCTAAATCTAACTGTTGGATCTTTCTTGAACTTTAACACAATAAACCACGTAGTTCCATCTACAACATATCAAAAATTCAACGGTGAAAGAGAAGTCTAGAGTACCTAAAATTGATCCCGAAGTTGACTGCTCGAATTGAATTTTATGGAAAAATTGGCACAAGAAGAATGGTCTTGGGCTCAATTCCTGCGAAAGCCTAATGGAAATAGCTACTATTATTCCCATGCACCATGCACGTGCAAAGTCGAAGATAAGAAGGGAAGAAGAAGGCTCACTTGATACGTCCAAGCCGATGTAGACTCGAAGAAGAAGGTCCGGCCTTGATTTGCCTGGCAAGGAGCGTGCATTGCTCGGCTGTGGATTCGCACAAGGAGAAGCACGAGTGAGGATGTTGTCCAGAGAGAAGAACGGAGGAAAGCAAGAGAGAGGGGGAGGGTTCTTGCTTCCGGGTTCTGATGAAGAAGAAAGAAAATGGCCGATGCTCTTGGAACCGGTAGGACTCGATGATGGTGCTGGTGAAGGTTGTCAGGAGGGTGTAGACCCGTCTCTGTTGCGTGCAAAAGGAAGATGGGGATATGTGTTTAGGAGGGAAGGTGAAGAGTGGTGCAAGAGATGACGGTGTTGAGTCTTCCAGATGCTTGTTTAAGTCGTCCGTTTCAATCTCTCGTACGTAATCATCTGACGAGGAAGGCGAAAGAGGAGCTACTTAGGTGGGGTTTGGCCAGCTTGCTTCATCACACGCCAAGAAGAGGAGAAGTGAAATGGAAAATGGATCGGCTTTGCTTCACAGGCCAAGGAAGAAGAAGCAACAGGTTGGCTGCTTGCTCGCGGAGAGAAGAAGCAGGATGGGCCGAGTGGGCTTGAGGAGGCAGGCGAGTTTTGGTGATCTTGGGCCACAAGGCAAGATAGAGAGGAAGGGTGTTAGGCCCACATGATTTATAGTGGTTTATAGGTCCAAGAGTTGTGTATTAGTTTAAACCGATTAGGTTTAGGTTTAATCGATTTAACTAATTCAGAAACTCGAGTCGGGTTTTCGATATAAAATTTTCGAGTATTACAGTTACAATATTTTTATTTGTCGGACTTTGATCATGAATATATAAATTGCTTATCCAACTCACATAAATTAACAAAACTAAAACCGAAAGAAGGCGAATTTGTTCAAGAATGTCTAAGGTACATTTTTTATCATCCAACTTGCATATGTATATAACTTGGAATTTGATCATGAATATATAAGTTGCTTATCCAACTCACAAGAATTAACAAAACCAAAGAACATAACTTTGGTCATCATTTGTCCACCAAAAACTTTTGGTTTAAAACCCTTTTTTAATTTTAAAAAAATTTATATCACACGGAGTGAGTGTCAAATGTCCAATAAAACTTGCGGTTTATTCAAAAGAATAAAATCACAATGAAACACGGTTTATGCACAAAAATAAAATAAAATTGTTACTTTAAACATTATTTTCATGGCATTCATGGTTTAAACTAGCAGATCTTCCCGAACCTCCCTAAGTTCATATTCGCATAAATAATTTTGTTCCATTTCTACTTTTTGACTTACTTTTTTTTATTAATTTAAAAAAAATCAATAAAATGGTCTAATGCTTCTTTTCTTTTCTTTTGTTTACCTTTCTTGTTAAGGTTCAATTCCATCAATTCCAATCACAAGAATGGTAATTTCACCTAAAACATGAGAAAGAAGTGCTTTACACACTAACACACTAGTGTGATTGTTTCCCACACGACAAAACATATGAGTGAACTCATGTCTACTATGATAACCCGTTGATATTGCATTACACAATAACACATTAGTGTGTGATTGTTTCCCACATCGACAAAAACATATGAGTAAACTCATGTCTACTATAATAACTAATCAATGTTGCTCATTGAATTTTTCATGTCTAGTTGTATAAAATTGTTTATCACAAATATATTATGAAATTTTCGTCAACTTCAGTCTATTCTATTAGATTATAAAAATTATAGAGTTTATATAATTTTGTGTAAACATGTCGAACGAGACCATTATCATTTTCAAATTATCATCAATCATTCGCAAAATAAAAAATTATAAAGGTTCGAACTTTTTCTTAATAAGATGTATGAAATACAATAACCAGATAAACTCAAGGCGTGAGAAATTTTAGAGATAAATATGAAACTGATCCAAAACGCAATTGATAATGAGATAGAGTTTGATTAAACTTATTTGTATATTACTCTTACAAAAATATCTTTTGAGGTCAATGTCATAATCAATTAACACTCCTATATATTTGGTTAATATATATTAATATATTATCAATAAGAATTCAAATCATTTTTTATAGAATTATGTGATCCAAGAGTGAAACTAATACTTCTCCGGCCTAGGCGCACACCACATCAAAACAATCGATACAGACATAAATCTAATATCCATAAGTAAAAAAGTCATATTTGTAAATAAAAATTAGTCTTGTAAGTATGTATTATTCCTAATTCAAATTGTCTGACCATCCTAGCCGCTGGATCCCTGAGCGCACCTTTTAAAACACTAGTCCGCATTAATGGTAAGCCACAAATACCAACATATTTTATAACAAGTCCAGACTCAATTTAGAACGGAAAAAAGAAATACAGGAAATTCAGCATCAATCGTGCCCTATGACATTAACAATTGAATTAGATTTTCATTGTTAGGCTTCCGAGAGACTTATACATCCGTTTTCTTTACACAAAAAGACCCATAGACGAATATTGTCTATGGAGTTAATGTCAGAAAGGGGGAAAAAGAACAAAAAAAAAAAATACTGTTTCTTTCCCTGAATCAAATCACCAAAGTGGTGGAGATAGGAAGGCATAGCAGATAGATATAGCAACTGCAAAGGAACCAGTCAGCAAAAATGCAGAGCATAATAAACAACGAAACAATAAACTGTTACCAGTCAAATAACTACCATTCCAAATTCAAATACCAATTGTAAATCAAAACTTCCATAAGCAGCATTCCACTTAAGAAGACCAACAAAACTGCCAGCATTTTGATATCTAATCCTATGGTGTCAAATTCATTGACCACTTAACAAGTGTTAAGGAATTCGGCCTACTACACACACAGGCAAATGGCCTATACAACTTCCAGAACTCTATAACACAAGCATCGCACAGAACATAGCTGTATCTCATTTCTTAGATTTATTTACTAGCAGGTTAAAACCCTTTCAGGAGAATATGAGAAGATCATTTCCTAAGAACTTTATCAACCAAAACAAACAGAAGCCATGGGACAAGATATAAAGAGACAATTTAACGAATTTACTGGAAAGACACAAAATATGGAATTCATTATATGATTTCACAACATGTCTATCAAGGATGGCACACAATTGAGACTTGCAAACTAGGATAACTATATACACATCCTTCTGAAACAATATCACCCTCATATGTACATGGAGAAACAGTCTGATATGTTTCTGTCTACCTAAGGCACAAATAGTATGTAAAATGGTAATAGTTAGCCATGGTAGAAACAGAAAGGAACTCACATGACCTATGTCACCTATAAAGGCTAATTATAGTCCTATATATATTATAGAATCAAAGCTGAAAGAAAATTATAAGAAAGCAAGTCTGATTTGGGCAATGCAAAAGCAACTGAAGAAGAAAGACCAAGCTTCAACAGATATAATAATTAAAGGACACGGAGCTCTTATTCCTTGTTACCGAATCTGTTGGCAATTATGGGGCGAACATCATCAACATCAGCCAATGTCTCTAGGAATGGCAGTAATGAAATCAGTTCATTGTCAGACGGATCATCAAACCAGCTCTTAATTGGAATTCCATTATTCACTTGCAGCCTGAACACCTGAAATTTTCAGACAAACAAAGACACCGTAAATGGTGATGGACATTTTGACAAGAACATTCTAATCTCTGTACCACTTGCTTTGTTGCTTAGAGGCTTCTTTTTTGTCATTTGCAGCAACACATTTTTTCATTGAATTGAAATGGAACCACACAGCCAGGTTCCTAAGCAGTTACAGGATGCTATATATGTCATTGTTCTAAAATTCTTAAAAGTGTTAAAAACAAACAGGCACGCCAAAAATGACCAGAACTACAAGTAAAATGAAGCTGCATCATACATGATTTGAATCATGCTAATGCCATCTTCATGTCAATCAATCCAATTATAATCATGCTCCTGACTTTACATGTAAAAAAACAAAGAGAGGAAAGTACCTGAGGTGAGTTATCGATTATGAAAACCTTAGCAAGATCAAGACCTAACACTGTCAAGTCTTTAGTATAAATGCCCTCAGAGAAGATGCATGACTCACGATAGGCACGACCAGAAAAAATCTTCCCTTCTGGATCCAGGATATTCAGTAGCTGTTCTGCATAAATGCTTTGACTGGCTGTGAAGACAAACACGTCAAACATCTCTGCAACTCTTTCCAAGAATGTGTGGAGATGTGGACGGCGTTTTACGTAGACGTTGTGCTCCTTCATATTGAAGAAAACCGTAAAAGTGAAGTCTGTGCTTTCACAATATTCCATTGTAGAATGTACAAGAGTTTCTGGCCACAAATGGAAAAGAAGACTGTTACCAAGAAAGTCAAATTAGCATTAGTCTTAAGGGAATCTATGTTTCCTCTTCCAATCTTAGGGATCATATTTTACTACTGATGCAGACGATGTAATACTTTTTGTGGTCAAATGCATCCGAGTGCTGAAAACAATGTAAGTGAAAAACAGGAAAGAGGCCACTTTCTGTCATAAATGCTATAAAAAAGTAAATCATAAAACCAATTTGTTCATCTAATCATTAATTCAAAATATTCATCTACTATTTGAACCAAGAGTTCATAGAAGCTGAGATTTCCCTCAGTGCTCATTAAAGAAATATATACTTGAAACAAAACAAGCCTAAGATACAGAAAATGTTAGTAGTTACCACATACAAGAAAATTTTTATGTGATAATTATAACTACTAACATAAAGTAAAAGACCCTTTTGCAATAAGTCAAATTTCTTTAGGCTATTTTTATTAAATGAGAAAGAAAGAATCCTCACCATCCAAATCAAGTACTAAAGTAACAGGCCTCCTCCTTTCAGACTCCTTTTGCAATATGGTTGGTCGGCAAGTTGGGGTGGCATCGGATAGATCAGGTAAGTTTCTAATGAATGAAAGGGAGTCAATCAGTTCAGTATGATCCAAGTTGAGGTAAGTATCAAGATCTGGTCCTTGTTCACCAGGCCTCATCTGATGAATTACTGAAAACAAGCTTGAATCATATGATTGCAGCTTAGCAGCTTCTGCAGGTTGTTGGACTTTACTTGTTGGACTGGGACTCATAGTCTCGTGAAGAAAAGGCAGGGATAAGTATTCTTCACTTGGATCAAGGAGCTGGGTGGACTCAGACGTTATATATTCAGGAACATTGCTCTCTGCAGTATCTACACCTATCACAGACCCGTCGAATTGTAACCCAGCAAAAACCACATCAGAAATATAGAAATCTGACACATTGCAACTTTGATAGCCCAACAAACCCCCATTGTTACCGTCACTTTCATCTGCTCCGCTGTTGTCAGGTTGCTCAGAATCATTGTTGCTCCCTGTACACACAAAAGAAATATATAAGTAAACACCAGTCATTCCCAAGTAGTTGCAGAACACTAAATGTCTAAATCATGTCTAACTTCAGCTATCCCCGTGGTAATTAGTTGTAATATGACAGAAATTTCAAGAAATTAAAAATATAGTTAGCATAAGAAACAATGTGGAGAGGTAAAAACAGTAATATTATCTGCGATAAACAAGGAAAGGAACTTGAATGGTGTTCAACACTGGACATATAAACCATCGAGGAACTAGGTTGATGTAGATTCATATGTCAATACTCAGAAGTAAGAAAGTATAGATCATATAGAACAGTTTGTACATGATAGAACTCAAACTTGCAAAGTAAGAATTGCACAAAAAGCATGGTTTTACCTTCTTCGCTGTGAATGTCAGCACCATTGTGATCCTCCAGTTCATTCACTACAGGACAGAAGATCATCTCAAAGTTTGTGGAGGTGGAATCCATACTCATATCCTGCGTCAAGAAGTAGATAAGTCAAACACAAGCCTGTAAATCATATATGAATCCAAGCACATGGTAGTGTACAGAATTTAAACCATCATTTTTAAACATACTTCCTCAAAGGAAATGTGAAAAGTTCAGTGGTTTATAGTTTGATATAGCAGGCTAACTATATATCCATTTTCTCAAGCAAAGGGAGAACAAAACCAAGGGAACTGTTGATAGTGATCAATGGCTTGATGTAACAAATTACAACAAACCTGAATTGGGACAGATTGGTGGGCTTTGCTCGTATCAGCTATAGACCGGTAAGGGAGAGCGTAGGCGGTAGGACTATGTGGTTCAAAGCTAACTAAATTTAAAATCTGTATATGGACATACAATAATATCCTAGCTATGCTTGCATGAGTCTGCAAACATGGGTAAAGGGATCATTTAACTATCCAAACATTGAAACACACTCCGCGTTTGGTTTGGTCCAACCAATTTTATTTGCTGGATTTAGAATTTGATTCAACAAACTTTAATTTTTGTTTTGGTTTAGTTCAACAAATTTTATTTTTCGTAATAAATTTTAATATATAGTTCGGTTTGGTTCCACAAATAAATATATATATATATATATATATATATATATATATACACACTTTAATATTATGGTCCTGGACCTGACTGTAATTGTCCGGTATTGGTCAATTTTGGACATCCCCTCTCTTCAAACATAGGAGATCCTATAAAGAAACAGCACAGACCAGAAAGATAGAAAGGTTTAGGAGTAGCTTATTAGGTGAAGTTCCCTAACATATACATGTGCTCATTAATCGATTAACTAAAAAGGAAAAGACCACCACACCCCCTCAGAAACTACCAAACAAGAAAGAAGGGGGAAAAATAGCATATAGCATGCCTACTTCTCTATGATCAACAAACTTCAGATTTTAATATTATAATCATCATGAAGTAAATTTATGATGAGATGGCTGAAAAAAAAATTTACAAAAAGTTCCAGTTTTTTAGTCACGTAGAGTATGAAGCAACAACAAATCTGAAAAGCTTTCAAGAATCTTCACGACAAACCTAAATAAAAATACCTATATAGTTGACACTTGACATAATAGGTGGACAAATCATGTTTCGGACCAGGTTCGAGTCAGGTTACTTTCAATTAGGATCACCATTAAATATTGATTCAATTAAGTCTTGAATCAAGTCAGGTGTGAATTGAAGATGACTGGATCACTTAGGGACAGTTCATCTACAACTACAGATAGGACTAACCGTTCTTGAGTTTTATCCTTTCCCATATGAAAGAAAAATTAAGTGGGTGAACAGGGACTAATATTAGTTTATACAGAGTCTATAGTAATAAACTATAAACTATTTCAAGTTTCGATTCTAATAGGTTTGAGCCAAAATTGATAAATAAATAAATGTTAGGGATTCAGTAATCACGAGAAATATAAAATTGTTTTGGCCAGACAAGCAAATACCATATTGAGTACATGTGACATCTCCGATGGGCAGTGATTTTGATTAAATGTTATACCTTCCTATCCAAGAAACAAAACTGCGAGTTTACAGGATACCTAATATTCGCCAACAGTCTAGAAAAGTATAAGGATTACATTAAGTCAAATTAAAATTACCTCCAAAATATGAAAGCAAGGGGAAAATCTACAAAGCACCAATATTGAGATAGAAATTTGTTTATACTACTCCCTCTTATCAAATATATATGGCATTATTGGTGAAACCATAGAAAAAAATAATACAAAAGAATGTTTTTTTTGTTATTTAATGCGTTTATTAAAAAATGTGTCAGATGTTACAATGCCTTATATTGTTGATTGGAGGGGGTATATATTTGGAGACAAAAATTGCAGACCACTGGAATTTTGGACTTGTGCTGAAAAGCTATGACAATCACTAGAAAGAAGGCATGCATGGTGCTATATCACTAGAAAGAAGGCATGTATGCTGCTATATCACTAGAAAGAAGACATGCATGATCACTATCTGAACATCAAGAAATAGTAAAATGCATTTAAGAAAACTGCAGAATGACATTTAGGTACTACAGAAATAGATATCTGTAGATACATTAGAGTAATGTAGGCTTTTCTAGTGAAAATAGATGAGCAGATGATGTATTGTCTTACCATTGTAGTGGCTGATGCCTCAGTGACCAGTAATTCAGACTGTTGTTGAGATTGGATATCTTCACCTGGGAACAACTTTGGTTCATCAACACATTCCATCACTCCAATGCTATGTAAAGTTTCTTGGTCACTTGACGATACTGCAGGTTTTCGGTGCAGCATAAAGGTTAGGTGTTTGAAGCATACAATGTAGAGTGACTAAAGAGCATATTCCGATCAACTATTTCTGAGCAGTTAGGGTAAAAACATAGATGGGACCTTAGCCCGGTTAAAACTTATAAGGAATGTTTTGGTGGTTTTATTTAGCAGATTAATGTTTTTGTCCCGCTGCAATTATTTATTCAATGTGTTTGTCCTTCTGCCATCATTAAATAACTTTTTTACCCAATATAGCTTCTTTGGGTTGAACTTAACCTTCATAGAAGCCGTCTTTTCTTTTTTTGTATTTTAGGAGAGAAATATCCGGATGACAATAAATAATAAGCTGTTTTCTCACCAAAGCATCTAGCATCATATATGTAGCAAAAAAGTCTACAACAATGTGCACCAGATTCTAAATAGTCCGCATAAGGTATCATTATACGGCTGAGTGAACTATTTAATATGTCCCGTAATTATATGGTTAATAACATTGGTTTCCTGATTTCTCGAACTACATAACACGTTAAAAAGATATTTTTAGAACTTAGAAGTATATCACCATCATTGTTCGTGAATGGGAAATTATTTAAAATCTCTTGAGTTACTCGATATATCAATAAAATATTCTAATATTCATTGTAAAGAAGAATATCACTTTCTAAGTATCATCGTCCTGTTGATAAAGGTTAAAGGAATATCACTTATCAGCTTCTTCCCATTAATTTTATAAAAATAATCAATTGAATGTACTATCTAGAACTTCATATTATAGAAGAATTCACTAAACCCAAACGTAGAGTTAGACATGCATAAACCACAGAAGTTACAAATCAACATGGTATGCCCATTGAATTTTCTATCATTTTAAAAGATTCAAAGTCTAAAACATACAGCATCTTGTATGAATGAGAAGGATACAAATGGTTTTACCTCAAAGGAAGTATATAGGAAGGGGGGAAAAAAAAGCAATTATACTAATAAGAGTATACTTGTCTGAGGTTATGCAGCTTATGCTTATAGTGGCTAAACGAATACATTTGACTGACTAACCTCAAGTTTATACATATGCTAACACAACTGCTTTGTATAAAATCTGTTTTCTCCGACCAAACATGTTCAAAGTGACGAACCATGGCATATCACATTAATCGTGAAAAAGCTTCAAGTAAATATGCATATGGTACTTATAATAAAAGTATATTCATCATTAATAACCTGATGGAAAACCATGATTCATCAATAAGCATTAATTACCAGTTTTGCTGCTCTGAGTGCATGTGTCATGTTCTGCTGTCAAATGGAAAAGACTGGCGTGAGAGGAAGACCTTTTCGATATCATAGCTGACTTTTGACATATCCCAAGTCCTTTCTTTTCTTCCAAGAAACCCATGCTCGAATTCTTCATTCTGACTGATGGCATTTGATCGATACTTGTAAAATGTATAGCAGTGTTGCTCTAAAAGCATCAGAGGTGAAGAGCACCCACTTCAAGTTCCGGTCGAGGGAAATCTGTCCAAAAACGAAAATAAATGTCATAGGAAAATCATAGTCAAAAGCTTTTATTTATGCATATTTGATCCATGAGAAAGCTTGTATATAACCTATTATTATCCAACTACCCTCATCTAAATTGTATATATTATACTTCGATAATACATATTGTTAATAGATTTATCAAGTAATTGATAGATGCCATGAATAATTCTAGTTTCCCTTATACAATTCAAGCTATTTATTTATTTTTTCTATCATATATCAAATTCAATGGCCAGGACATAGACTCCCTCTCAAAGAAAACCATATAAAATTAATATGAAACATTGGCAAAAACACATGAATCAGGGATCCAAATTGAAAATGTTTAGAAAATCTACAAAGAAAAGATAAATAAATGGAACGAAAAATATTAATCAAAATATATTTGCAAAATCTGAGTCAAAGCAGCAGAAAAGTAGTATATCAACGTAAAAATCATAAAAAGAGGACACAGATATAATCCTAAAAATGAAAATACAAGAGAGAGAAGAGAGCAATCATTCCCGTTAATATATAGTATTGACCGATATATTGAGGTCAAATTGAAGTCTTCGATCTAACCTAGATGGGAGATGCTAATTATAGGGAAGAAATTCCCAAATTTCCAAGCAAACAACAAGAAATACATCAATATAAATATAATTTGGGGAAAAAATTTCGACCCTAAAAACGATTAAAGGTTTAAAGATAGTAAACATGTAAATTATGGTCAATTAAAACGAACTAGACCTATTTCTTCTAAAGCTGATCGAGCAGGCAATTAAGTACCGTAAACCCTAGACCACGAAACACACGAGGATGAAGAAGAATTGAGAACTGAATTGTACATCATCAAGCAAAAAGAAGCGAAAGAGGACCACAACTTTGTAGAAAGAAGAAGAGAGAGAGAGAGAGAGAAACGAGATTCAATTGAATTACGAAAATCAAATTCGTTAAAAGCTAATCAAGCACCGCTAAAATCTTCCGGAATAGAAGAAAAACCATAGTCGTACCTTGGAAGAGAAGCTTGGACTTCCAAACCTCTCTCTCTCTCTCTGCTATATCTCTCTTTCTCTCTCTAGGGGGTGAGGGTGAGGGGAAGGGAGGGGGAGGGGGAGAGAGAAAGATCGGGGAGACCACGTTAGAACGGTCAGGTGAGGTGATTGCCTTGACTTTTTATATCTGAGTGAAGGGGTTGGGGGAAGAGAAAGAGTATATTGGACGGCTACGATTTGATCTCCCCTCCAACTGGTTCCAGCCCATTAGAATGTGTACACGTGGAGATATCTTAATGGCTCTAAGTTGCGGATGACACGTGCTTGTTCTTCGAAAGAGTAGAGGAGAACGAAAGAAAGAAACTTCACTCGCTTACGAGGGCGCGTGCGTTCTTGCTTATAGACTCATATAGTCAATTAATCATGGATTCATGGTGGTATCGACTTGCAAACCCTACTTAGTGCTTAGTTGTTTACTTGTTTAGTAATTGTTCAAAGAGTTTAGTATAAATTGTGAACGGTGATGTTATAAACATATAATTTATTGGTTCAATTTGGTGGGTAGAGGCTTATAAAGGATTTGAGTAGTTGTATATAAACTTAGTAATATCTATATATATAAAACTAAAATAACCTACTTCTAAATTCCTCTTAAATCATCCACGTCGTTCGATATATTTACATATTTGTCAATTGTCACAACATATTTATAGATTTATCATTGATTATTTTATAATAAAAATTTTATTTAAAAAAAATTAAAATAAATATACGATTAATCAATCAAAATTAACAAATTTATATATTTTATTCGATTTTGCTGAGAAAATCTCAAGTATATCTTCTAACTAGATTTTATACATTTTAAAAAAATTTAAAACTAAATCAAACTTTATATCTCTATCTTTTTATTAGGGCTGGGCACAAATCCCGCAAATCCCAGGCCCGTCCCGATCCCGATGGTTTTTCATCTAAAATTTTTAAATCCCGTCCCGTCCCACTAAAAATATTGCGGGATAGGATATAGGTATTAGGGGTGGGCATCGGATCGATCCGATCCGAATGGTCGGATATCCGGGGAAAAGGTTTTACTCAAAGGCTGATCTGTATCCGGCCGGATATCCGGGAGTTTTGTCGGATCGGATCGGATAATTATCCGCGGATACCCGACCGATCCGATTGATCCGAATTTTAAATATAGCTATCCGAATTTAATTTAGCTGGATCGGATCGGATCGGATCATTATCCGGGGGTATCCGGGTAATCCAAACGATTGTACATTGATCCGACTGACCCGGATGACCCAACTGACCCGGCCAATCCAAGTTTTTTTAAGAAATTTAATTTTTATTTACTTTACTTTAATTCATTAAAATCTAATACTATATCTTATATTATAAAGTTGTACATTAAATTTCAAACCTTACAAACTTGTATATATTTATTAAAATATAAGATATTATACCTTAAAATTCGATCAACTTATATTTAATGAGATCAACTTGTATTAAAGCTATTAAATTTATATCTTATTACAGATTATTATGAACATCTATATATTAAAACGAAATCAACTTATATTAAAAAGATTATTATGAACATTTGTCAGTTTAAACGAGATCAACTTATGATAAAATACATTATCGAAACTAACTTGTTCATATGCAAGTTATTAAGTTGTAAATAAAGACATAATCATATTCATAAACGTTTATATGTTAAAACGAGATCAACTTATATTAAAAGATTATTATGAACATTTGTTAGTTTAAACGAGATCAACTTATATTAAAAGATTATTATGAACATTTGTTAGTTTAAACGATATCAACTTATATTAAAAGATTGTTATGAACATTTGTTAGTTTAAACGAGATCAACATATATTAAAAGATTATTATGATAATTTGTTAGTTTAAACGAGATCAACTTATATTAAAAAGATTATTATGATCATTTGTTAGTTTAAACGAGATCAACTTATGATAAAATGCATTATCGAGACTAACGTGTACATATATAAGTTATTAAGTTGTAAACAAATACATAATCATATTTATAAACATCTATATGTTAAAGCGAGATCAACTTATATTAAAAGATTATTATGAACATTTGTTAGTTTTATACGATATCAACTTATATTACAAGATTATTATGACAATTTGTTAGTTTAAACGAGATCAATTTATAATAAAATGCATTATCGAGACTAATGTGTACATATATAGGTTATTAAGTTGTAAGCAAATACATAATCATTTATAAACGTCTATATGTTAAAAAAAATCAACTTATATTAAATATTATTATGAACATTTGTTAGTTTAAACGAGATCAACTTATAGAGATCAATTTATATTAAAAGATTAAAATGAACATTTGTTCATATACAAGTTATTAAGTTGTAAACAAAGACATAATCATATTTATAAACATCTATATGTTAAAACGAGATCAACTTATATTAAAATATTTTTATGAACATTTGTTAGTTTAAAACTTTAAACAAGACCAACTTATGATAAAATACATTTTCAAGACTAACTTGTATATATACAAGTTATTAAGTTGTAAACAAAGACATAATCATATTTATAAACATCTATATGTTAAAATGAGATCAACTTATATTAAAGATTTTTTATGAACATTTGTTAGTTTAAAACGCAATATA
The DNA here is from genome assembly GCA_002319775.1 of Fagopyrum tataricum. NCBI lineage: Eukaryota > Viridiplantae > Streptophyta > Magnoliopsida > Caryophyllales > Polygonaceae > Fagopyrum > Fagopyrum tataricum. The sequence continues at coordinate 34,673,607 of CM008285.1, forward strand.
TTTTTACAACGCAGTATATTTTTACGACGAATATATTTTTACATATAAATGATAGTACAAAATTATAATATACAACTTTTTTAAGTATAAATTTATTGTTTATTTGATTAAATATTATCAAATATGAATATTAGTACAAAATTACTATATTGTATGCATACAAATATTTTTATGCTATTTAAGTATAAATCTATCGTTTGTTTGATTAATATTTATACATATATTTTTGATAATTAAATGTTTTTAACCGGATATTTCCGGATATTCGGTGACCCGCGGATATCCGGTGATCCGACGATCCGCGGATGACCGATGATCAATGGATATCCGATGATCCGCGGATATCCGAAATTATCCGGATATCCACGGATATCCGTTTTTTTATCCGAATATCCGATTGCATAAAATACCGATCCGTATCTGATCCGGTGATATGGGAAAATATCCCGGATCGGATCGGATTCGGACCACATCGACGGATCGGATTGGTTTTGCTCACCCCTAATAGGTATTACCTTATCCGTCCCGCATGGCCCGTCCCATCCCGCATATATTAAATTTAAATATAAATTTAATAATTAAATATATATACCTAAGGAGTAGCGAACATTATGTGATTTTGTTATTATAAAATTATCAATTGTATAAATTTATCTGCAAAGGGCAAAAGAAAAGTGAACTCAGTTGCGGCATTGCCTAAGGAGTAGTGATAATTATATAATTTTATTCTTATATATTATTTTGGATGTTTAGACGACAAGTTAATTATATTTTGTAAACCTTGTTGCGGCATTCTATTTCGATGTCTTTCGTTTTAAAGATATAAACAAATATTTACTTTCGTAAATTGTTAATTTTGAACCGAAAAAGCAAAAAGAAATTTTATATAAATGATACGGGATTGGTCCCGTCCCATCCCATCCCGGTCCCAACTGGGATAGGGCCCAATGGTTTTTAATAAAAAAAAACTCAAGGCCCGTCCCGATCCCGTCTTGATCCCGTCCCATATATAATGACCGGGACGGGACGTGGGATGACCTTAATTCGTCTCGTCCCGTCCCGTCCCATGTCCAACCCTACTTTTTATATAAGTAACCAATGACATTGAGGTATAAATAGGATACTCTTACAATAAACTTTTTAATAGATTTTTAATTTTGATATTATTTATAAAAAAATATATAATTTAATATTCCCATATGTTAGTTATATTAGTTAATAAAAAATGATGAAGTTTAGATAAAATATCTAGTACATGATACATATAAAAGAAAAAATATTATATTATATAAATAGATATCCTAAACATACATAAAAATAAAAATATAATATTTTTTGTTTACAAAATCCTCCACAATGTGCTAGCACTAAACTAGTTATATTATTAAATTTATATACCTACTACGTCTATTAAGTTAAACTTATACTTCATTATAAAAATGTGTACACGTGTAGAAAACTCAAATGAGTTTGTTAAATAAAATGTTTTTAAAAAGTATTTATAGACGTACTTAAATATTTTAATTAATGTCTGGTTGACTTATTATTATAGTATTTTAACGGGATTTTTATTCGGTCAAATGAAAGGAGATAACACGCTCTCACTGTGAGTGTGTCTTCCGGACGTATTGTCTTCCGCACATGTAATGTGAGTGCATCGGGAGCATCCATCTGTATAAATGAGGGGTGGAGGTTGATGTGGCATGCGTTTATATAGGTAAAAGTCTAAGCATATTCGTATTGCGACTGCGTGTCCCGTGCACATCCGGGATGAATGCGTCCGGACTAACTATTTAGTAGTCAATCGAGTCAAAACAATTTACCGTTAAAATTTGTTAAAATTCATTTAGTTAGGATATCACAAGTATTGTTGTGTTGATGTTTAACCTTAACTTCTTTTTCCCATTTCAAACACTAGTTTAGGACCCGTGCACGTATTAGAAAAAAGTATTGACAAAATAAATAAATGTATAATCTAAAATTAATTATTTAATCGGTGAGTAGTTTTAATTAACTTTTTAAAATTAAAATCTATAATTTATGGAGGAATAAAATAAATTTGTTCAAAAACTTAGAAAAAATATATACTTTAAAAAAATATACCTTCAAAATAAACACAGTGGAAGGACAAAACATATTTGTGCAACAACCTCAATCAAATCCAAAATATATAATTTAAAATTAGAGAAATATATATAAATATATATATATTCAAAATAAATATGAATTTAAAAACGATAAAAAAAAGAAGAAGAAGAGAGAAATCAATTTGCACCCCAATTGTGGAATTGAGCAACTTTAATTCATATTGATACCAACATCCATCACGGGTCCATGTACGGAAATAATCTAAAAAGGCTTTCATTTCGGGTCCCAAATGCAAAGTTGATAAAATTTTGGGTATGCAATGGTGATGTTTTACTACAATTATAAATGTGTCATGAAATAATTTTGAGAAAACATAATATTTAAAAAAAATGAGTTCATTTAATATCAGTAGGTCAACGACCCACACATATATTAGGTCAACGACACATACATTCGGTCAACGACCTACATGCATTAGCACATATATATTAGGTCAACGACACATACATTCGGTCAACGACCTACATGCATTAGGTCAATTACCCATATAACGGTATATCAAAAAAAAGAAAACATTCGAAGAAGTAATAATCAACTCCAGAAACCAGTTAACAAAATGGAAAGCGTCCACCCTCTCCCAAGAGGGAAGAACCGTTCTCATCAAAGCTAACCTAAATGTCAAACCCAGCTTTATCATGCAAAGTTTTATGCTTCCTAAATACATTCATAAAGAACTCGACCAGATAAACCGTAATTTCTTCTGAAACAAGGGTGCTAATCACCATCCCCTTATCAGCTGGGATAAGATCTGCAAACCCAAGTCCTGTTGCGGAGTGGGTATTAGAAAATCTGAAGATATGAATAAAGCACTTCAGATGAAACTTCTTTGAAAAATTCTCGAAAAACCTGAAAATATTTGGGTTAAAATTATCAATGAAAAATACCTCAAAGGGTCTCTTCTTTGGGAGGTTGGACTAAAGAACTATGGTTCTTGGCAATTGAAGAAATTAATGCATATCAAAAAAGAATTTGAGGCGGGTTTTGGTTGGAACATCGAGATGAAAAGACTGTTAATTTCTGGACTCATGTGTGGTGTCAAGACCAACCTCTGATAAACCTCTGCTCAGACATAAGTGGTATTAGTAAAAATGAAAAGGTATTTGATTACATATGTGAAAATAAATGAAATCTACAAAAAATAGATTCGACCCTTACCAATATTCTTCCAGCTAATATTATTAAGTGTATCAAAGACTATCAGCTGCCTAAATCGTTTATCCAGGAACGTCTCTACTGGAAGCTCTCCAAGAACGGTTCCTTCTCAACGAGTTCTGCCACTACCCTGATTAACAATTTAAAAAATGTTGTGGAGAGTCAAAACTCCTGGCTCTGGGACCTCGATATTATGCCCAAAGTCAAGAATTTCCTTTGGAAACTATCAATCAACGGCTTACCCACGAAAGAAAACCTAGAAAAGCAGAAAGTGCCGGTATCCATGAACTGTTCACTATGTAATTTCCCCTTTGATTCGGCTAGACACCTATTTTTTGATTGCCCCTTCCTCATTAATAACATTAGATCAAAGAAAATAAAAAGACAAATCAATGATATCCACTTAAACTGGACCAATGTTATTAATGCACTCCAAAGGGTTCAGGAAAAAATAAAGAACAGAAAATTAATTATTCTAATCATGTCTTGGTGGAATCTATGGTTTGTCTGTAACCAATCTATTTTTAAGAATCCGAAACCAACCAACTTTGAACCAATGGTTCATTCCCAGATTCTTGACTGGGCCGAATCCAAGGATAAAGAAAACGTAAAGAGTAAGAATAAGACTAATTCCTGAAAAAAGCAAAACATTAAATGGGAAAGACCTTCAGATGGATTTGTGAAGCTTAACTTTGATGGATCCAAACGAAGCCAAGATAACTCCTCCTTTGGATACATCATCCGAGACCGGTATGCTAAGACGGTTTCTCTAGGCTTTGGACTGTGTGGCACGTCCTCAGTCCTCCATGCCGAAGCATGTGCGGTTAGAGAGGTCTTCTTAGAGCTTGCGATCTCAGGGTGAACCGAATTAAAATTGAAGAGGATAACCTAACAATTATCAACTCGATAAAGCATATTTGGAAACCCCCTTGGGAGTTTGATCTCATTTTGTCAGATATTGCTAATATCCCGTGTTTCTTTGATCAGGTTCGGGTGCGTCACATTTTCAGAGAGGTTAATAGGGTTGCTGATAAACTAGCGAGCCTCGGATACGAGACCCACCAGTCAGCTTCCTCCTCTATGATCCTCGTGGAGGATCTCATCCGTCAGGATGCCATAGGAAGGACGATCTGTAACACCCCAAATCCGCGGGACTCGGGGTGCTACGGGCGAGACCTCACAATGGGTCACGACCCTTAGCCTGACAACAATTTCACCGGACCTTCCAACAAGGCACAAATAAAGGCAAACTCAAAAACGTTTTATAATGTATGCGGAAACCGAAAAGTAAGAAACTACAGCTTGAAAACTCAACCGAGTCGTGTCATTTTTGCATAGCATCATCCAACATTGGGCTAGCTCTTTCAACCAAGAAGAAAGCAAGAAGTTGTCAGGGCGAAGAGAGGTTTCGCCCTCAAAACAACACAACTTCAATACGAAACTTAAACCGTACCACATAAACCACAATATGAAAACATAACCCAAAAACATCCCCGTCCTATAATGTACGGAGACCCCGGCTGTCCACTCCTCCACCTCACTCGGCGGCATTCCTAACCTGCAAGTCATCTACACAAACGGTTTAAAACCGTTAGCTCATATTCTAAGTATTAGAAAAGCGGTGAAGGCACAAACACATACATATCACACATCATAAAACACGCAAGTCCGTTTTATTATCTTTACATCATTAAGTCGTATCCCGTTCTAATTCAACTTCGGTTGTGACACGAGAACCACCGTGGTCTCGCCTCGGTCCCCCCACCGGCAAAGAATGGTACGGATGCACCCGACCATCTAACCCGCCGGGAAAGTCGCCGAGAATCCCCTAGACCCACACAAGGCTAGGCAGTATTGTCACCGCCCGTTATCATACACTTGGGCCAAAATATACATATAAGGTCGGTGGTCCTATTTACCGGTTTAATAGTTATAACAAGAACATAAACACACCACCAAACACACATCAATGCCAATACGTAAAATACGAGCTAAGTAAGTCCGGAGACTTACCTCGTCACCAAACCCAAGTCAACCACACTCTTGTTTCCTTAAGGAGGAAGCCCACGACCTGCTCACAAGAGATATGCATATCAATACATACTCACACTCAAGAAGTCTTAGACTTCACTCTAGTGATCTACGCAAGATCACCTAACCCTCAAACTAGGAAACACATCCTAGGTCCCAAGTACTCATCACACTCTCAACACATGCAACAACCCACAACAGTCCATAATTCCACAAGATAGTAATCCTCAACCAAAGAGGCACAAGCTAGCCTAGAAGGTCCATCATGCTCACATGCTCATATCCATCACTTACATCGAGCCTTAAGGACTCCTAGGTTCACAACCACTAAGTGGCATTCCAAGCTACTCTAGATCCATCCTAGGCATGCTACTAACAAGATCCAACATCAATACTAAGGAAGGAACGAAGAGAAAGGAGAGGAGGGACCTACTGTTGCCGAAACCGCAGCCGCGGAGTCAAGCCGGCGCCCCCTGCGGACACAGGAGCCGCCCCCGCGGAACAAGGAGCCGCACCCACGGAGGACTGCGTCGCCTGCCAAGAGCCGCCCACGCGCCGGAGCCCAGCCGCACCCGCGGCCGTCCACCGCCGCACCCGCGGCCTTGTGCTGCCGTGAGTCTGCCGCCGCCCCCGCGGCCATGCCGAGCCGCACCCGCGGCGGTGCTGTGCCGCTCCCGCGGCCGTGCTGAGCCGCCCCTGCGGCCGTCCGCGCCCGCGGCCGTGATGATCCGCCCCCGCGGTTACGCTGCAGGAGCTCGTCTTCTTCGTCTCGATCGTGGATCCTTGGCTCCCAAGTGCTTCATCTCTTGTTGGATCTTCTCCAAACACCCACCACTGGTCTTAGGCACCTCTCCTCGACCTAATCGAGCTAAGATCACAAGCATGCAAGGGACTTGAGGAAAACCTCTCAAAGCTTCATCCATGGCCATGGATTAAGAGGAGGAAAGAAGATAAGATGATCAGCCAAAGAAGAGAGGTAAGGGAGAGGAAGGAGCTTACCACAGATCTGGAATGCCTCTCCAAGCTGTCCACAACAAGATCTCCACACAAAATGGAAGAAGAGAAGAGAAAGGAGCAAAGATGGAGCCATGGGAGGAAGAGGGAAATGAATGAATGTGAAAGAGAAAGGGAGGAGAGAGAGAGGGGGACAAGGGCTGCAAAGTGAGGGGATAGCAGCTGTCTTGTCCTCTTTTGCCCGGAACGAGGGGTCGGAAATGACCCCTTGTCACTTCGACTCGGAACGAAAGGTCGGAACGCGGGAAAAAGGGAAAAACGACGAGTCGGCTCGGGATTTTCTTAGGAATAAATCCCGGCACTCGACATCTCGGGACTACGGGATAAACTACAAGGCGCTCTAAGTCCGGAATAAAATTAATAAAATTCCGGGCGTTACAACTAACCTCCCTAAAAACAAGTTTCGTCCCGAAACTTGCTAAACCCAACACTCTCGGACAAACACGTCATGTAACCACGTGGAACTCATAAAACGTCATTATCGGCTCTAATCCAAGTCTACGAATAGAATCACGTCAAGACCTCGCAAGGTACAAATATCTCAAACAAAATCACATAATCACACAGAACAAACAAGGAAGATCTCGGGACTAGCCCGATGGTCCTATCGATGTCGCTAAAATCTGCGTAAAACTCAGGATAGTTCCTCCGGATACTATCCTCCGGATACTATCCTCCGGATACTATCCTCCGTCTCCTATGTAGCCTCGTCGGCTCCTCGCCTCTACCACTGCACTCTCAGCATCGGTATCTCCTTCGATCGAAGGCGACTCGTACTCCGCTCTATAACTGCTATCGGGTGCTCTGCAAACGTATGGTCCGGCTCGACCACTAAGTCCTCATGGCTAATGATGTGCTTCGTGCAAAATCCGCTCTCTCCAAGATCTCGAATGGATCGACATATCGGGGACTTAACTTCCCCTTAAAGCAGAATTGCCTAACGCCCTGCGTCGGTGATACCCTCAACCACACCTGAGCTCTTACCCTGAACTCAAGAGGTCTACGCCTCCCATCCACATACGACCTCTGACGGCTCTGCGCGGCCAACATCCTCTCTCGGATCAAAGCAACTCTAGCCACGTCGTCATGTCCCTGATCTGGAGCTACAACGCTAGAACTCCCCGGCTCGTCCCAACATAAGGGAGTACGGCATCTCCGTCCATACAATGCCTCATACGGTTGCCATCCCAATCGACGCGTGCCAAAACCTCGAGGTAAAACGCCCGTCCCTGTCCGAGACGATGACCCTCGGTATTCCATGTAATCTCACCATCTAGTAGTTGTGGATATGTCCTCCCACTTCCACTGTGGCACGGGCAGTGGGTGAAGTCCTCCTCCGGGTCTCTGGTGCTCGATCTTGACCTGCTGGCAGGTTGCGCATCAGGCCACATATCTAGCTACATCGGGCTTGATCCCGCCCCACCAATAAGATCTCCTAATATCCTGGTATATCTTACTCGTGCCTGGGTGCACCGAGTAAGGTGTGGAATGGGCCTCATGCAAGATCCGCTCTCTCAGCTCCTGATCCGACGGTACACAAATACGTCCCTGACGTCTCAATAGCCCGTCTACTCCCATGACAAACTGCGGTGCCTCTCCTCGGGACATCCTGTCCCGGATCCTCATCAAAATGGGTCATCTCTCCTGCTTCTGCAGGATCTCTCCGGACAGGTCAGGTAGTACCTCCAACTCGGACAAACAATAGTCCGTACCCGGGAACCGGATATCCAACTCCAAACCCACCAAATCCCTCTGCAGCTGAGGCTGAACCGTAAGCCGAGCTATCGCCTCCTCTCGAGGTGTCCTCCTACTCAAAGCATTGGCGACTACGTTCGCCTTCCCCGGATGGTACAAAATCTCCAAGTCAAAGTCCTTAATCAGCTCCAACCATCTCCTCTGGCGGTTATTCAACTCCGGCTGAGTGAATATATACTTCAGACTCTTATGGTATGTGAAGACCTGGCACGTAGCCCCGTACAAGTAGTGTCACCAAATCTTCAGGGCATGAATCACTGCCGCTAGCTCAAGATCGTGGGTAGGGTAATTCTCCTCGTACGGCTTCAGCTGCCAAGAAGCGTACGCAATAACCCTACCTCTTTGCATCAAAATGCACTCCAATCCTAGCTTGGAGGCGTCACTATACAGTACAAAAACCTCCACGCCCTCAGGCTGGGCTAAAACAGGAGCGGAGGTCAACCTCTTCTTTAGCTCCTCGAGACTATGCTGACAAGGCTCGGACCAAACGAACCTGGTAGACTTCATCAACAAGGAAGTGAGCGGTCGTGCAATCACGGAGAAACCCTCAACAAAACGAAGGTAGTATCCAACTAAGCCTAAGAAACTGTGCACTTCCTTGACCGTCATAGGAGGCGGTCATGAGGAAACAACTCTATCTTCGCCGGGTCAACCATGACACCTTCGGCAGAACTATATGACCCAGGAATGCCACCTAGGACATCCTGAACTCGCACTCAGAGAGCTTAGCGCAAAGCTCTCTATCCTGGAGGACTCGAAGCACCGCCCTCAGGTGTCCCTCAAGCTCCTCCCTACTCCGGGAGTAACCTAAGATGTCGTCTATAACCACTACCACAAACTGGTCTAAGGAGTCGATGACGATGCCGTTCATCAACTCCATGAAGACGGCGGTGCATTCGTGAGCCCGAATGGCATCACGGAAAACTCATAAAGGCCGTATCTCGTCCTGAATGCCATCTTAGGCACGTCCTCCTCTCTCGATTGATACACTTGAAACGCCGGGTGAACACCCTTTACTCTCGGCGGCCATGCCAGCCGGTAAAACACTTTCCCAACTTGCGCTAAGATCTCAAAAATTTCCGATGTATCGGAAACTCAACTTCCTTCTCGGGTCTTCCTCACTACAACATTTCCATTATGTTTCTTCTTTGCTTGTCTCTAACAAAGGAGATCGAACTTCAATTTACACCGTTGGCTTTGGTTCTTGTCAAACCAAACTTCGATGTTACTTTTCCTCAATTCTTGTTGCAAGTTCTAAGTAATGAAGGAAGTACTTTGCTTCACACTGCTTCTACTAACGAGACATGTATACTATAACTTTTACATCGTCTCTCGATACTCAGTCAAGACCATGTTTTGAAGAATCGCTTGTACACTTCAAACCGATCATACCTCGAGACAATTTCCAAAACAGTTGCACAAATGAATCCCCTTTTAACTCCCAACGACTCCATTGTCCATTTTTGTCCCACTCAATACTTCATCGTCATCCGGAGTAGGTTATCCATAGATGGTGTTACTTGGAGAATCTTCCCACAATCCGGTAATGATCATCTCATCCAAGAAACTTGCAACTTCTTTCACATCCTTCGGGGTTGTCATCCCGAGACAACTGGTCATACAACTTCTCTCTTCTTCGAGAGTAGACCAGAGTGTCCTATTCGGGCATTAGTAAGCCCATATGGAATCACTACAACTCGTAGTGACCATGGTTTGTCCAGTATGCGATGTTTGCACTACCCCAATCTCGACTTCTCAATTGGTGACAATCAACCTTAACTCGATTTTAGAAGAGACCACCGACCCTTGCAACCGGTCGAGTAGATCATCTACACGTGGTAAGAGGGTACTTGTTCTTCATTGTAATCTTGTTCGGCTCATTGTAGTCGATGTACAAATGGAGATAACCGTCTCTCTTCCCGCAAGCTGGTGTTCTCCATAACAACTTCAAAACAAGAGTTTAAGATATAATCTAAGCTCTTGTTACCGTTCCTTTAGGATTCCACAGCCTGGTTACTCTCCCCACACTCATCCATAGACCACCGCACATGCGCGTTCTCGGTTGTCACCAATTAGTTGGTAACTGACCTTCTCCTACGTCAATGACTTACCATTCTCCTATGCTTCCATGTTACCATTCTCATGCAGGCTACCCTCTCGGGGTACCTTAAACTCCGTTAGCTCATTCTTCATTCCACACTTCCTTTTCCTTATGCGAGATAAATATACCCTTCTCGGCGTTGTTGAGTCACATGACTCGCCTTCATAGGCTTAACCGCGCTTCATGATGTCTTGTAAGCGCGTCTTCTCAGAATCTCTAAAATTAGTTAGCATCACGTGTTGCTCTCATCTTCTTGGGATCATCATTTACATACTTCCTTCTTTTTGGTGTTTCTTCGCCTTATCGTCATAACAGAAACCGGTCAACTCCGCGTAAATCCCCACCTTGCCGTTCTTCTCATAACTCTCGTAATGTTAACTCTTCGTTTAATGGTACCTCGTAAGCTTAACTTACGGTATCTTAAATCCTTCACACTTGGTTCGATCGCGTTCTCATCTTGACTCCGAAGCTTAGGAGCGTCTAAGGACAGCTTCACTTCTCGTGATGGAACACCGCCTTTAACCTTGTTAGAATGCACCCATCTCCTCCTTGATTCGCATCTTTAGTTGTCCACGCGTCTTCTCGACGAACTTAAGTTTTCTATCTCCATTGTTCTTGTCGTACGTAGTCCTCAAACATGGTAGCTCCAATGGACGCTCCCCCGGTCCTGGAAGATGGAGAACTCTGCGCACAGACCCCCCAACGGTCCTATCCCCAGCCTCGGGAACGATGCTCTCGGAGATGTCCTCTACGGAAAACTTATCTACTGGTGGATCCACAACTGGCGGGTCCGCAATGGGGATACGTCCCCGACCTCTCGCGCCTGGAGGTCTTCCTACTCGTCCCCGTCTCGGGACGGTAGGAGAAAGAGGGGGTCTACCCCTGGCGGGTCCTACGTAAGCGGTAGCTCTCGTACGTGCTATCTAATAGCGTATGGAGTTTACTTATGTATAAATACATAGGTAATACTTACTATATCGTATGATAAAANACTCAACCGAGTCGTGTCATTTTTGCATAGCATCATCCAACATTGGGCTAGCTCTTTCAACAAGAAGAAAGCAAGAAGTTGTCAGGGCGAAGAGAGGTTTCGCCCTCAAAACAACACAACTTCAATACGAAACTTAAACCGTACCACATAAACCACAATATGAAAACATAACCCAAAAACATCCCCGTCCTATAATGTACGGAGACCCCCGGCTGTCCACTCCTCCACCTCACTCGGCGGCATTCCTAACCTGCAAGTCATCTACACAACGGTTTAAAACCGTTAGCTCATATTCTAAGTATTAGAAAAGCGGTGAAGGCACAAACACATACATATCACACATCATAAAACACGCAAGTCCGTTTTATTATCTTTACATCATTAAGTCGTATCCCGTTCTAATTCAACTTCGTTTGTGACACGAGAACCACCGTGGTCTCGCCTCGGTCCCCCCACCGGCAAAGAATGGTACGGATGCACCCGACCATCTAACCCGCCGGGAAAGTCGCCGAGAATCCCCTAGACCCAACAAGGCTAGGCAGTATTGTCACCGCCCGTTATCATACACTTGGGCAAAATATACATATAAGGTCGGTGGTCCTATTTACCGGTTTAATAGTTATAACAAGAACAATAAACACCACCAAACACACATCAATGCTAATACGTAAAATACGAGCTAAGTAAGTCCGGAGACTTACCTCGTCACCAAACCCAAGTCAACCACACTCTTGTTTCCTTAAGGAGGAAGCCCACAACCTGCTCACAAGAGATATGCATATCAATACATACTCACACTCAAGAAGTCTTAGACTTCACTCTAGTGATCTACGCAAGATCACCTAACCCTCAAACTAGGAAACACATCCTAGGTCCCAAGTACTCATCACACTCTCAACACATGCAACAACCCACAACAGTCCATAATTCCACAAGATAGTAATCCTCAACCAAAGAGGCACAAGCTAGCCTAGAAGGTCCATCATGCTCACATGCTCATATCCATCACTTACATCGAGCCTTAAGGGCTCCTAGGTTCACAACCACTAAGTGGCATTCCAAGCTACTCTAGATCCATCCTAGGCATGCTACTAACAAGATCCAACATCAATACTAAGGAAGGAACGAAGAGAAAGGAGAGGAGGGACCTACTGTTGCCGAAACCGCAGCCGCGGAGTCAAGCCGGCGCCCCCTGCGGACACAGGAGCCGCCCCGCGGAACAAGGAGCCGCACCCCGGAGGACTGCGTCGCCTGCCAAGAGCCGCCCACGCGCCGGAGCCAGCCGCGCCCGCGGCCGTCCACCGCCGCGCCCCGCGGCCTTGTGCTGCCGTGAGTCTGCCGCCGCCCCGCGGCCATGCCGAGCCGCACCCGCGGCGGTGCTGTGCCGCTCCCGCGGCCGTGCTGAGCCGCCCCTGCGGCCGTCCGCGCCCGCGGCCGTGATGATCCGCCCCCGCGGTTACGCTGCAGAGCTCGTCTTCTTCGTCTCGATCGTGGATCCTTGGCTCCCAAGTGCTTCTTCTCTGTTGGATCTTCTCCAAACACCCACCACTGGTCTTAGGCACCTCTCCTCGACCTAATCGAGCTAAGATCACAAGCATGCAAGGGACTTGAGGAAAACCTCTCAAAGCTTCATCCATGGCCATGGATTAAGAGGAGGAAAGAAGATAAGATGATCAGCCAAAGAAGAGAGGTAAGGGAGAGGAAGGAGCTTACCACAGATCTGGAATGCCTCTCCAAGCTGTCCACAACAAGATCTCCACACAAAATGGAAGAAGAGAAGAGAAAGGAGCAAAGATGGAGCCATGGGAGGAAGAGGGAAATGAATGAATGTGAAAGAGAAAGGGAGGAGAGAGAGAGGGGACAAGGGCTGCAAAGTGAGGGGATAGCAGCTGTCTTGTCCTCTTTTGCCCGGAACGAGGGGTCGGAAATGACCCCTTGTCACTTCGACTCGGAACGAAAGGTCGGAACGCGGGAAAAAGGGAAAAACGACGAGTCGGCTCGGGATTTTCTTAGGAATAAATCCCGGCACTCGACATCTCGGGACTACGGGATAAACTACAAGGCGCTCTAAGTCCGGAATAAAATTAATAAAATTCCGGGCGTTACAACTAACCCCCTAAAAACAAGTTTCGTCCCGAAACTTGCTAAACCCAACACTCTCGGACAAACACGTCATGTAACCACGTGGAACTCATAAAACGTCATTATCGGCTCTAATCCAAGTCTACGAATAGAATCACGTCAAGACCTCGCAAGGTACAAATATCTCAAACAAAATCACATAATCACACAGAACAAACAAGGAAGATCTCGGGACTAGCCCGATGGTCCTATCGATGTCGCTAAAATCTGCGTAAAACTCAGGATAGTTCCTCCGGATACTATCCTCCGGATACTATCCTCCTCCCTATGTAGCCTCGTCGGCTCCTCGCCTCTACCACTGCACTCTCAGCATCGGTATCTCCTTCGATCGAAGGCGACTCGTACTCCGCTCTAATAACTGCTATCGGGTGCTCTGCAAACGTATTGGTCCCGGCTCGACCACTAAGTCCTCATGGCTAATGATGTGCTTCGTGCAAAATCCGCTCTCTCCAAGATCTCGAATGGATCGACATATCGGGGACTTAACTTCCCCTTAAAGCCGAATTGCCTAACGCCCTGCGTCGGTGATACCCTCAACCACACCTGAGCTCTTACCCTGAACTCAAGAGGTCTACGCCTCCCATCCACATACGACCTCTGACGGCTCTGCGCGGCCAACATCCTCTCTCGGATCAAAGCAACTCTAGCCACGTCGTCATGTCCCTGATCTGGAGCTACAACGCTAGAACTCCCCGGCTCGTCCCAACATAAGGGAGTACGGCATCTCCGTCCATACAATGCCTCATACGGTTGCCATCCCAATCGACGCGTGCCAAAACCTCGAGGTAAAACGCCCGTCCCTGTCCGAGACGATGACCCTCGGTATTCCATGTAATCTCACCATCTAGTAGTTGTGGATATGTCCTCCCACTTCCACTGTGGCACGGGCAGTGGGTGAAGTCCTCCTCCGGGTCTCTGTGCTCGATCTTGACCTGCTGGCAGGTTGCGCATCAGGCCACATATCTAGCTACATCGGGCTTGATCCCGCCCACCAATAAGATCTCCTAATATCCTGGTACATCTTACTCGTGCCTGGGTGCACCGAGTAAGGTGTGGAATGGGCCTCATGCAAGATCCGCTCTCTCAGCTCCTGATCCGACGGTACACAAATACGTCCCTGACGTCTCAATAGCCCGTCTACTCCCATGACAAACTGCGGTGCCTCTCCTCGGGACATCCTGTCCCGGATCCTCATCAAAAATGGGTCATCTCTCCTGCTTCTGCAGGATCTCTCCGGACAGGTCAGGTAGTACCTCCAACTCGGACAAACAATAGTCCGTACCCGGGAACCGGATATCCAACTCCAAAGCCCCACCAAATCCCTCTGCAGCCTGAGGCTGAACCGTAAGCCGAGCTATCGCCTCCTCTCGAGGTGTCCTCCTACTCCAAAGCATTGGCGACTACGTTCGCCTTCCCGGATGGTACAAAATCTCCAAGTCAAAGTCCTTAATCAGCTCCAACCATCTCCTCTGGCGGTTATTCAACTCCGGCTGAGTGAATATATACTTCAGACTCTCTTATGGTATGTGAAGACCTGGCACGTAGCCCCGTACAAGTAGTGTCACCAAATCTTCAGGGCATGAATCACTGCCGCTAGCTCAAGATCGTGGGTAGGGTAATTCTCCTCGTACGGCTTCAGCTGCCAAGAAGCGTACGCAATAACCCTACCTCTTTGCATCAAAATGCACTCCAATCCTAGCTTGGAGGCGTCACTATACAGTACAAAAACCTCCACGCCCTCAGGCTGGGCTAAAAACAGGAGCGGAGGTCAACCTCTTCTTTAGCTCCTCGAGACTATGCTGGACAAGGCTCGGACCAAACGAACCTGGTAGACTTCATCAACAAGGAAGTGAGCGGTCGTGCAATCACGGAGAAACCCTCAACAAAACGAAGGTAGTATCCAACTAAGCCTAAGAAACTGTGGCACTTCCTTGACCGTCATAGGAGGCGGTCATGAGGAAACAACTCTATCTTCGCCGGGTCAACCATGACACCTTCGGCAGAACTATATGACCCAGGAATGCCACCTAGGACATCCTGAACTCGCACTCAGAGAGCTTAGCGCAAAGCTCTCTATCCTGGAGGACTCGAAGCACCGCCCTCAGGTGTCCCTCAAGCTCCTCCCTACTCCGGGAGTAACCTAAGATGTCGTCTATAACCACTACCACAAACTGGTCTAAGGAGTCGATGACGATGCCGTTCATCAACTCCATGAAGACGGCGGTGCATTCGTGAGCCCGAATGGCATCACGGAAAACTCATAAAGGCCGTATCTCGTCCTGAATGCCATCTTAGGCACGTCCTCCTCTCTCGATTGATACACTTGAAACGCCGGGTGAAACACCCTTTACTCTCGGCGGCCATGCCAGCCGGTAAAACACTTTCCCAACTTGCGCTAAGATCTCAAAAATTTCCGATGTATCGGAAACTCAACTTCCTTCTCGGGTCTTCCTCACTACAACATTTCCATTATGTTTCTTCTTTGCTTGTCTCTAACAAAGGAGATCGAACTTCAATTTACACCGTTGGCTTTGGTTCTTGTCAAACCAAACTTCGATGTTACTTTTCCTCAATTCTTGTTGCAAGTTCTAAGTAATGAAGGAAGTACTTTGCTTCACACTGCTTCTACTAACGAGACATGTATACTATAACTTTTACATCGTCTCTCGATACTCAGTCAAGACCATGTTTTGAAGAATCGCTTGTACACTTCAAACCGATCATACCTCGAGACAATTTCCAAAACAGTTGCACAAATGAATCCCCTTTTAACTCCCAACGACTCCATTGTCCATTTTTGTCCCACTCAATACTTCATCGTCATCCGGAGTAGGTTATCCATAGATGGTGTTACTTGGAGAATCTTCCCACAATCCGGTAATGATCATCTCATCCAAGAAACTTGCAACTTCTTTCACATCCTTCGGGGTTGTCATCCCGAGACAACTGGTCATACAACTTCTCTCTTCTTCGAGAGTAGACCAGAGTGTCCTATTCGGGCATTAGTAAGCCCATATGGAATCACTACAACTCGTAGTGACCATGGTTTGTCCAGTATGCGATGTTTGCACTACCCCAATCTCGACTTCTCAATTGGTGACAATCAACCTTAACTCGATTTTAGAAGAGACCACCGACCCTTGCAACCGGTCGAGTAGATCATCTACACGTGGTAAGAGGGTACTTGTTCTTCATTGTAATCTTGTTCGGCTCATTGTAGTCGATGTACAAATGGAGATAACCGTCTCTCTTCCCGCAAGCTGGTGTTCTCCATAACAACTTCAAAACAAGAGTTTAAGATATAATCTAAGCTCTTGTTACCGTTCCTTTAGGATTCCACAGCCTGGTTACTCTCCCCACACTCATCCATAGACCACCGCACATGCGCGTTCTCGGTTGTCACCAATTAGTTGGTAACTGACCTTCTCCTACGTCAATGACTTACCATTCTCCTATGCTTCCATGTTACCATTCTCATGCAGGCTACCCTCTCGGGGTACCTTAAACTCCGTTAGCTCATTCTTCATTCCACACTTCCTTTTCCTTATGCGAGATAAATATACCCTTCTCGGCGTTGTTGAGTCACATGACTCGCCTTCATAGGCTTAACCGCGCTTCATGATGTCTTGTAAGCGCGTCTTCTCAGAATCTCTAAAATTAGTTAGCATCACGTGTTGCTCTCATCTTCTTGGGATCATCATTTACATACTTCCTTCTTTTTGGTGTTTCTTCGCCTTATCGTCATAACAGAAACCGGTCAACTCCGCGTAAATCCCCACCTTGCCGTTCTTCTCATAACTCTCGTAATGTTAACTCTTCGTTTAATGGTACCTCGTAAGCTTAACTTACGGTATCTTAAATCCTTCACACTTGGTTCGATCGCGTTCTCATCTTGACTCCGAAGCTTAGGAGCGTCTAAGGACAGCTTCACTTCTCGTGATGGAACACCGCCTTTAACCTTGTTAGAATGCACCCATCTCCTCCTTGATTCGCATCTTTAGTTGTCCACGCGTCTTCTCGACGAACTTAAGTTTTCTATCTCCATTGTTCTTGTCGTACGTAGTCCTCAAACATGGTAGCTCCAATGGACGCTCCCCCGGTCCTGGAAGATGGAGAACTCTGCGCACAGACCCCCCAACGGTCCTATCCCCAGCCTCGGGAACGATGCTCTCGGAGATGTCCTCTACGGAAAACTTATCTACTGGTGGATCCACAACTGGCGGGTCCGCAATGGGGATACGTCCCCGACCTTTCGCGCCTGGAGGTCTTCCTACTCGTCCCTATCTCGGGACGGTAGGAGAAAGAGGGGGTCTACCCCTGGCGGGTCCTACGTAAGCGGTAGCTCTCGTACGTGCTATCTAATAGCGTATGGAGTTTACTTATGTATAAATACATAGGTAATACTTACTATATCGGTATGATAAAATTTCTAAAGGCATAAGGTAAGCATAATCACAATACACATCCAAAACATACAAGTCCCAAACATCCTAAGGCCACATACGTAGCTAGGTACATACAAATCCACAAACATCCTAAGGTCATATATATATATATATATATATATATATATATATATATATATATATATATATATATATATAACTATGTATACCTATTTCTAATCCAAAGATCTATGTCGCTGAGGTTTGCGGAAGGAGTGGTGGTCCCGTACATTCTAACCCAAACCCGACTCATGCACATGATTTTGAAAACGAAAAGTCAAAACCCGTGGGGGTTCTGTTTATTCCTCATTCGGCCTTTAAAAATATTACGAGTGCCATTGTTGGCAACCTAGGGCTGTGATACAACTTTTGTAACACCCCAAATCAACGGGACTCTGGGTGCTACGGGCGAGACCTCACAATGGGTCCCGACCCTTAGCCTGACAATAATTTCACCGGACCTTCCAACAAGGCACAAATAAAGGCAAACTCAAAAACTTTTTATAATGTATGCGGAAACCGAAAAGTAAGAAACTACAACTTGGAAACTCAGCCGAGTCCTCAAAACAACACAACTCCAATACGAAACTTAAACCGTACCAAATAAACCACAATATGAAAACATAACCCAAAAACATCCCCGTCCTATAATGTACGGAGACCCCGGCTGTCCACTCCTCCACCTCACTCGGCGGCATCCCTAACCTGCAAGTCATCTACACAAACGGTTTAAAACCGTTAGCTCATATTCTAAGTTTTAGAAAAGCGGTGAAGGCACAAACACATACATATCACACATCATAAAACACGCAAGTCCGTTTTATTATCTTTACATCATTAAGTCGTATCCCGTTCTAATTCAACTTCGGTTGTGACACGAGAACCACCGTGGTCTCGCCTCGGTCCCCCCACCGGCAAAGAATGGTACGGATGCACCCGACCATCTAACCCACCGGGCAAGTCGCCAAGAATCTCCTAGACCCACGCAAGGCTAGGCAGTATTGTCACCGCCCGTTATCATACACTTGGGCCAAAATATACATATAAGGTCGGTGGTCCTATTTACCGGTTTAATAGTTATAACAAGAACATAAACACACACCACCAAACACACATCAATGCTAATACGTAAAATACGAGCTAAGTAAGTCCGGAGACTTACCTCGTCACCAAACCCAAGTTAACCACACTCTTGCTTCCTTAAGGAGGAAGCCCACAACCTGCTCACAAGAGATATGCATATCAATACATACTCACACTCAAGAAGTCTTAGACTTCACTCTAGTGATCTACGCAAGATCAGCTAACCCTCAAACTAGGAAACGCATCCTAGGTCCCAAGTACTCATCACACTCTCAACACATGCAACAACCCACAACAGTCCATAATTCCACAAGAATAGTAATCCTCAACCAAAGAGGTACAAGCTAGCCTAGAAGGTCCATCATGCTCACATGCTCATATCCATCACTTACATCGAGTCTTAAGGGCTCCTAGGTTCACAACCACTAAGTGGAATTCCAAGCTACTCTAGATCCATCCTAGGCATGCTACTAACAAGATCCAACATCAATACTAAGGAAGGAACGAAGAGAAAGGAGAGGAGGGACCTACTGTTGCCGAAACCGCAGCCGCGGAGTCAAGCCGGCGCCCCCTGCGGACACAGGAGCCGCCCCCGCGGAACAAGGAGCCGCACCCGCGGAGGACTGCGTCGCCTTCCAGGAGCCGCCCCCGCGATTTTTCCGAGCCGCGCCCGCGCCGGAGCCCAGCCGCACCCGCGGCCGTCCACCGCCACACCCGCACCCGCGGCCGTCCACCGCCACACCCGCGGCCTTGTGCTGCCGCACCCGCAGCCGTCCGCCGCAGCACCCGCGGCCTTGTGCTGCCGTGAGTCTGCCGCCGCCCCCGCGGCCATGCCGAGCCGCACCCGCGGCGGTGCTGTGCCGCTCCCGCGGCCGTGCTGAGCCGCCCCTGCGGCCGTCCGCGCCCGCGGCCGTGATGATCCGCCCCTGCGGTTACGCTGCAGGAGCTCGTCTTCTTCGTCTCGATCGTGGATCCTTGGCTCCCAAGTGCTTCATCTCTTGCTGGATCTTCTCCAAACACCCACCACTAGTCTTAGGCACCTCTCCTCAACCTAATCGAGCTAAGATCACAAGCATGCAAGGGACTTGAGTGAAAACCTCTCAAAGCTTCATCCATGGCCATGGATGAAGAGGAGGAAAGAAGATAGGATGATCAGCCAAAGAAGAGAGGTAAGGGAGAGGAAGGAGCTTACCACAGATCTGGAATGCCTCTCCAAGCTGTCCACAGCAAGATCTCCGCACAAAATGGAAGAACATAAGAGAAAAGAGCAAAGATGGAGCCATGGGAGGAAGAGGGAAATGAATGAACGTGAAAGAGAAAGGGAGGAGAGAGAGAGGGGGACAAGGGCTTCAAAGTGAGGGGACAACAGGTGTCTTGTCCTCTTTTGCCCGGAACGAGAGGTCGGAAATGACCCCTTGTCACTTCGACTCGGAATGAAAGGTCAGAACGCGGGAAAAAGGGAAAAACGACGAGTCGGCTCGGGATTTTCTTAGGAATAAATCCCGGCACTCGGCATCTCGGGACTACGGGATAAACTACAAGACGCTCTAAGTCCGGAATAAAATTAATAAAATTCCGGGCGTTACACGATCTCCAGAAGATAGTTCTCCTTAATTTCTTACCGTGCTGTATCAAAAAAAAAGAAAAAAAAAGAAAGAAAATTACATAGTCAATGACCCACAAAATTGTTGGTCAACGGCAATATGAATAAAAATTGTACTTGAACTTAGTCAAAAGTCCAATAAATGTATGATTTTTTCAATTTTCAAAACCTCTATTTATAAAAGTTCTCAAACCATTAACCTTACACATAGTCGATGTGGGATAACAAAAATACTGAAAAAATTTAACGTAAATAGATTGAGTTTATAATCCTTAAAAAAATTAAGGGAAAAAATGGTTCCATATAGTATTATTTAAAAAAAAAGAAAATTATTTAATAAACATTATATATCAAAATCATTAAAAAGATCGAAATCTTAAAAAAATATATCTAATTTTCAAGAAAAAAAAAAGTAACGTAAAATTTAATGAGAGATATATTTCAAAATACTCGCACCACAACACATAGTCATACACTCTACTTTACCATATTTATATTAACTGATTTAATATATTTATATTGATTGATGATTGATAAGTCAACAACCCACATCTATAGATCAACGACCCACGTATACGTTATATCAACGACCCACATACATCAAAATAGTAGGTTAATGACCCACATACATTATGTCAACGACCTACATACATTATGTCAACGACCTACATACATTATGTCAACGACCTACATAAAAAATTATACTTGAACTTAGTCAAAAGTAAAATAAATGTATGATTTGTTCAAAATTCAAAACTTCTATTTATAGAAGTTCTCAAATCATCAACCTTACATATAGTCGATGTGAGATTGCAAAATTATTGAAACAATAGGTCAATGACCCACACATACATTAGATCAATGACCTACACATACATTAGGTGAACGACCTACATACATTAAGTTAACGACCTACATACATTAGGTCAATGATCTACATACATTAGTTCAACGACCTACATACATTAGGTCAATGACCCATATAACCAGGGTTGTCCATTGGGTTGTGCAAAGAGCCCAATGGAACAGGGCCACCAATGAAATAGGGCCCCATTATTTAAAAAAATAGTTAATTTTTTAGTTTTAACTTAAAATCCTTTTAATTACTCTTCCACTAAGTCAATAACTACCCTAGTCTAACGCAACTATCTACTACTCCTTTAACAACTTTTAATTTTTCTTTTTAAAATTA
Organism: Fagopyrum tataricum; assembly: GCA_002319775.1. Lineage (NCBI taxonomy): Eukaryota > Viridiplantae > Streptophyta > Magnoliopsida > Caryophyllales > Polygonaceae > Fagopyrum > Fagopyrum tataricum. The sequence goes on from CM008285.1 coordinate 34,695,264, forward strand.
TAATAAATGATCTTTAATTATGTCAATTGCTTTTCATGATACAACAAGATAAAATCTATTAATTTATAAAAAATTAGTTTTCTCTCTTCACAATTCAAACTTTTATTCTTCTTTCTTTTTCTCTTTAATATTTGTCATCTTCTACAAACAATTAAAATTTTATATCATTCATTGTTTTATTGTTTTGGTTGATCACTAAAATTCGAAGATCTTGTGTTAACTTTTTTAAATAGAGGTTGACACATTATTTTTTACTCTTTTTACAAACTTGAAATTGTTGATTGCATTTTACGTTCATCAATGTTTTTTTTTAAAATTTTTTTTCTTTCAATGCTCAAACTTAGCATACATTAATTTTATTATCAATAAAATCGAACAGGGCCACCAAAAGACATTGGACGGCCCTGCATATAATGGTAGATAAAAAAATAAATTCACATAGTCAACGACCCACAAAACTGTAAGTCTACGACAAATCTTCAAAACCTCTATTTATAAAAGTTCTCAAACCATCAACCTTACATATAGTGGACGTGGATAGCAAAATTCTTGGAAATATTTAAGGTAAATATATTGTGCTTATAATCCTCAAAAAAATTAAGAAAAAAATTGTTCCATATAATATTCTTAAAAAAGAAGATTCTTTAATAAATATTATAATAAAATCATTAAAAAAAGATCGAAATATAAAAAAATATATCTAATTATTCCGAGAATAAAAAGTAACATGAAAGGGTTTCAAAAAATAATGTAATTTAAAAATAAAAGATTTGATGGATAAAAATAATTTAAAAATAAAGATTTTGTGGCGATTAATGAGAGAGCTCGATTTCAAATATTCGCACCACGTCATCAGTTATGTACCCTACTTTAATATATTTATATTGATTGTTTGATTGAACATTTGTTAATTAGTTCAACGCAAATTAAATCATATTCAAACTTTTTTTTTAATTACCAGTTTTAAGTCATAGTTTATATTCACTAATTTTGTGACAAATTAGCATTTGATATTACATTGATATTCTTGTTCGATATATACAAGGATTATACGAGATATTATAAATAATCAAGATAACACATATTAAAATTTAAACCTTGTAAACAATATCTAACTGCGAACTAATATGCTGTATTATAATTATAATTATAACTTCCTAGTATGCCCTATAGTTGATGTCAAGTAGAGAAATGCTAAAAAATAGATTGTTTTTGTGGGTGGGACAAAATTTTGTGGGTTGGTGAATACTCAATGTGTGTAGGAAAGGTCGCGATTGTTCTTGACAACTCCCATACTACTCTTGGATAAAATCGGGATTAGTTCAGACAAGCCACATATGGGCTCATTGGTTCATCCTAGGATCGGTGTTGGTTATAACAATGTCGACCTCATTATCAGTTAGTAAACGACGATATTGATGGTATGTTTTCAAATGATTATTACGGAACATATTCAATTTCGATGTCGGTATTGTGTTGAATGGTAAATTAACTATGATGGGGTTGGAGACATTGTACTTTATACATACTTTATTAAAAAACACTACGAAGGAAAACCCGTTTTCGCCCTTGCTCACTTGCCGTCTCCACCAACTTCCATGGCCACAAGCCTTCCTTCTTAAAGAATTCCCCTACCAACCAAAAATTCACATTGCATGTCTTGTCTATGTGTTTAGGTCAACTGACACCTATTGCGCCATGGAGGCCGGTAACATATATGGGTGACCACGTTCATCAAATCATGTCATGTAATCATCTGACACCAGCCATGGTGACGAAGCACGTGTCAACCCCTCAAAAGATATACAGTTGTGCTCGAGATGTCTGCTCGCCTACAGATCTTTCAAATGAGAAAAATATAGTTTATACCCACGTATGTAAGCGGAGACTCCATAGTAGGTTGTAGTCGCGACCGAGGAATAGTTTGTACGAACCCGAATTGTCGAAGACAACAATCAGGCATAAATGGCTCCTCTATGTCTACGATATGTTATGTGTCTCTATATCTAGAAATGACATACTCCCATGAAGTCTAGTTGAATGTGATCGTAAGGCATAAAGTGTACGTCATCAACCCTCATTTGATCCAATTGTAGCCGGATAGATTGCACACATTGTATGCTACACACGTGGAGTCCGTAGTACAAAAAGCCTATCTACCCATCTCCAGTGATCGTACATGCATACATCTTCAGTGTCTAGAACGAGGAAAACATCCTCAATGTCTAGAACGAGGAAAAATGAGCGTAGATCCATAATTGATGCATGTGACAAAGTGAATCGTTAACATTGCTTACAAAATTAAATATGATAAAACATTATCTAAAATCGAACAAACCTACAATAAGGAAGTGCATCATCATCCCGACAACGCTTCTCCTAGAAGTAATGACTAAACTCATGTAGAAGTAGATGAGGGTCCCGGTGCCCATGCATATGTGCTTGTTCACTCGTGGTCTCAGACCAAGTTAATCAACCAATAAGAAATCATGTTGGTTGTCTTGTCTACCAACAAGGCCGACCTAATAAGTAGTAAGAAGTAGGCATATGCCAAAGAGGCGCCAGAAGGTCATGGACTACGAATCATGTTCTTTATAGTTGTCTTTACAAGATCAACGAAAATGGAGGAACGGTACGTGATAGTGCATCTCATCTCCGTCGAAACCAAATGTCGTCTAAATCCGATCCGTCCTCGATTAAACGGTGCCGGACATACGTAGAGTCTCACCATCGATGGGCAAACCCACAATAACACCTACACCATCGAGCGTGAAGTCCTCAAACTCAGTAAGACGGTTACAACGTGCCAACTTGAACCCAAGAGTTGGGATCTGCATGTCTTGTGCCCAACTCTACCTATGCACCTTCACCGTCTTTGTCTCTTACTTCATATCTCAAAAACATTATATTAGGTAAAACAAAACAAACTATAAAATTTTATCCACAACTATTTCGATTTTAAAAACCGAACCTCAAGCATCCATATACAAGTAGCCCTATGACAGTGATAAGATGGAAAAAGATATGGATGGAGCACCGAAGTCAACATGATCACCGGCATCCTCGGGAAGATCATCACCCGCTGAACCATATGAAGACGGATGGTCCGATGGATGACAAGAAGGATCGGATGAAGAAGGAGCAGTCGGTGGACGGCAAGAAGGACCGGATGAAGAAAAAGCGACAATAAGAGCAGGTGTGGTAGGGTCGTAGGGGCAATTGTAGTTGGGGCAACATGAGAGGTAAGAGCAATTGAAGTGGGGAAACATTAGCGGAAATAGGGTGATGCGTCCTTGGAGGTAACCAAGGATAACTTCCGGATCTAGATCCAGCAAAACTCCATCAACTCCTTGATTCTTTGTGCGGCGTTGTATCGTTTCAGATCCAAAGGGGCGGAAGCGATGAAGAAACAAGGGTTGATTCGATCTAGAGAGATCGAAATAAACCGTTTGGTGTGGATCGAAAGTTGATTCTAAAGAAGAATCCTCGAATATGGATTTCTTGGATCAAATACGAGATCCAAGGAAGAAATTTGAGAGATAGACGGGAGGTTTGATGCCCAAGCTAAGTAGGAGGAAAATCTTCTCAAAAACTTAGTATAATTGAACATGAAAAATAAGTGAGGCAAGATATCCCTTATATAGAGAGTCTTGCCTACCTATGGGCCAACGGGCCAAACAAACATACATAACGAAAAGCCCAACAAGGGCAAAATCCTAAAAGATAAGATCAAATGGAATATTCTATAAGGAATATCCCTTTTATTACATAAAAGGAAAACATGCAAAATATAGTCCAAAAGTAAATGGCGTGGACGGGACCGGTAGCCTATGCCATGGTGGTGTAGAGACACGGCATACCGGCGACTGGTCCAAGTAACGAAGTGGTGCGGGCGATGATGGATCCAATGGCTCGGGCAATGGCCTTGGCTCGGGATCGGGTGAGCGGTCCATCTGAGCGAACCCTCAAAGCCTCGTCCTCATCGTCTACGGTCAACGTAAAAGGAGCATCCAAGGGCGCATCAGTCCCCCCATCTTGGCTGTGAAACGTCCCCGTTTCACCATCGTCAAAGAGGGGCTCAACATAAGGGGCAAGGTCCTTGACGTTGAACGTCGGGTGTACTTCGTAGGAATCCGGAAGCTCTAACTTGTATGCATTCGGTCCATGGCGAGCTAAGATGCGGAATGGGCCATCACCACGGTCCGAGAGCTTGCTCGTGCGGCGAGTTGGAAAACGCTCCTTCCTTAGGTGGAGCCAAACAAGATCACCGGGCTCAAAAGAGACGTCGCGGCGGCCCTTGTTGCGTTGTCTGGCAAGTTGGGCGGCACGACGTTCAAGTTGTGTCCTAGTCCTCTCATGAAGCTCAATGATTTGGGCGGCTCGGTTTGCAGCGATGATGTGTTCTTCGTCCTTAAGCGGGCGGGGAGTGAAGTCCAACGGGGTGTGTGGATTAAGGCCGTAGACAACTTCAAATGGGGACAATTTAGTTGCCGTGTGCCTAGACCTGTTATACGAAAACTCCACAATAGAAAGTAAGTCCTCCCACCTACATGGGTTGGTCCTAGTGGTCGCTCTAAGTAGAGCACCAAGAGTCCGATTGGTCACCTCCGTTTGACCATCGGTTTGGGGGTGATAACTACTTGAAAACAACAAGTTGGTTCGAAATTTTCCCCATAACGTTCTCCAAAAGTGACTCACGAATTTCACGTCCCGATCACTAACGATAGAACGTGGTATCCCATGTAAACGCACCACATTGTCAAAGAACAAGGTGACAACTTCACTAGCATTTTGGGTGCTTTTACATAAAATAAAATGAGCCATTTTGGAGAAGCGATCGACTACCACGAAAATGGAGTCTTTGCCTCGTTTTGACATAGGCAACCCGACCACAAAGTCCATGGATAGATCCTCCCAAGGTCCCATTGGTATAGGCAAAGGAGAATACATTCCATCCGGGCCTTGGCGCGACTTTGCATGATGACATGTGATGCAACCCTTGCAAAACCGTGTCACATGCATGCGCATCCGGGGCCAAAAGAAATGCTCTTGGAGAGCGGAAAGGGTCTTGGTAGCACCGAAGTGACCACGTCCCTCATGAGCTTCCTTGATCAACAAATGGCGTATAAATGAGCGTGGAATGCAAAGTTTTCCCGCTCGGAAAAGATAGCCATCGTTAATAAAGAAAGACTCGTGCTCTCGGAGGTCGAGGCATTGTGCCCATATGTCCTTGAAGTCAAGATCCGTGGCATATAACTCTTTGATAAGAGAAAAACCATGTATCTTGGCGTCCATATACACAAGGAGGGCATACCGGCGAGAAAGGGCATCGGCTACCACATTCTCCTTGCCTTTCTTATGCCGAATGACATAAGGGAAGGTCTCTAAAAACTCTACCCAACTAGCATGGCACCGACTTAAATTTGTTTGACTCTTGAGATACAAAAGAGCCGCATGATCCGAATGAATCACGAACTCCTTCGGCCACAAGTAATGTTGCCATGTCTTAAGACAACGAACTAGAGCATATAGTTCCTTCTCATATGTAGGGTAGTTGAGCAAAGGACCGGAAATTTTTTCACTAAAGTAGGTAATTGGACGAGTCTCTTGTAAGAGAACTCCTCCAATACCCACATTCGATGCATCACACTCCACCTCGAAAGTTTTCGAAAAGTTGGGAAGTTGGAGTAATGGTGCATTACAAAGACGGTCTTTGAGCGCATCAAACGCTCGAGCATGGTTTACACGTCACTCAAACGTGACACCCTTGGTAGTAAGCTCGTGTAACGGTGCCGCTACCGTGCTAAAGTCCTTGACAAAGCGGCGGTAGAAGCCTGCTAAGCCGAGAAAGGCTCGGACCATGGTGACTGTAGTAGGAGTAGGCCACTCCCGAATAGCACGAACTTTAGATTCGTCTACTCGTAGTCCGTCCTTAGACACGACATAACCAAGAAAGATAGTGGTGTCCGAGCAAAAGACGCATTTTTCAAAGTTGACATACAATTGCTCTTGTCTAAGGCACTCGAGCACTTGGCGAAGGTGCCCGATGTGATCCTCCAAAGACGTACTAAACACCAAAATATCATCAAAATAAACAACAACAAATGTACCAAAGAATCGGCATAAGACATGGTTCATGAGGCGCATGAAGGTGGACGGGGCGTTGGAGAGGCCAAATGGCATGACAAGCCATTCATAGAGTCCATACTTCGTTTTGAACGCCGTCTTCCACTCGTCACCTTCGGCCATCCGGATTTGGTGGTAACCGCTCCGGAGGTCAATTTTGGAGAAGATGGTGGCGCCATGGAGCTCATCCAACATGTCATCAATGCGCGGAATTGGATGACGGTATTTAACGGTGATTTGATTGATGGCTTGACAATCAACACACATCCTCCATGAGCCGTCTTTCTTTGGCACTAATATGACCGGGACGGCACATGGTGATAAGGATTCACGCACATGTCCCCGGCCTAAGAGCTCTTGCACTTGACGTTGTAGCTCCTTCGTCTCTTCCAGACTTGCTCGGTACGCGACACGGTTTGGCAAGGAAGCACCGGGCACAAAGTCAATTTGGTGTTCAATCCCTCGGATTGGTGGCAAGCCGGGTGGTAGGTCTTTGGGCATAATATCTTGAAATTCGGACAACAACAAAGACACCTCGTGTGGCACATTACTCGGGTCATGAGAAGTAGATAAACAAAACGGAACAAGCAAGAAACATGGAAACTTGCCTTCCATGACCGGTTGCAAATCATGCCGGTGAGCTAAGAGTATCCTCGGCTCACACCGTCCTTGAATTACGGGGTCCGAAGATGGCAAAGGTGCGCTCGTAGGAACGATGCGGCCTTTACTACCTTTGCACTCGGTAACATGGACAAGAGGGGCGGTGTTCTGGGATTTGGAAGTACTAGCACCTACAACATCGGGGCTCCTAGGAGGGTCCGATTTTGCCGGCGCCTTAGCGGACTCATCTATAGATTGTTGCCTCTTCCGTTCCGCATAGTCAACCAAAATTTCGTGCGGAGTCATAGGCAAAAGTGTGACCCGTTTTCCATTATATTGAACATGTACCGGTTAAGATAACCATCATGAAATGTTCGGCGATCGAATTGCCATAGTCGTCCTAATACGACATGTGTGGCGTCCATCTTGATAACATCACAAAGGAACTTATCAACATAGGCGCCAATAGAAAACGTCACCCAAGCTTGTTGTGTGACGGTGTCACACGCCTTATCGGAAATACATTGGAGTCCGTATGGTGTTGGGTGGGGGGTTGTAGGCAACTTGAAGTGTTTTACCACTCGTTCGTTGACAATATTGCAACAAGAACCCCCGTCAACAATGAGAAAAATGCTCGTATTATTGACCAAGCAAAGAGAGTGGAAGAGATTCTCGCGTTGATCAATAGGGATAAACTCTTTAATAGCCAAAATACAACGAGAAACAAGAGCGAATTTACCGGCCTGTGCTAGGGCGCAAGCAAGCTCGTCGTCACATGGTTCCATTCCAAAGTGTGGGTCGGCGTCTTGGTCATCCTCAATGATGATGTCGCCATCTTGATGATCATCTTCGTCCTCGAAATATGATGGGTCGGCAAACAAAACCCGTTTGGTATTTGGACAATCACGTTGCACGTGACCAAAACCGCGACACTTATAGCACACGGGCTCCCTTGGGCGAGCCGCCGGTGAAGGTCCTTGTTGACCTTTAGCGGGAGGCGCCGGGGCCGTGGGCCCATGGTTTGGTGTCCTCTCATTACCCGCTTGCCTATTGGATTGGCCCGTCCGTTGGGCTCGTTTGGAAGCGTCGACATCTGGAGAACTAGGCACATCTCGAGTACGTGTGTTAGAAGAATGAGGATATTGACTCGAGGAAGAATTATACCTTGAATACCGAGGCGTCTCAAGTTGTTGCTTGTAGAGCTTCATGGCGGCATGGCACAATGCTCCCAAATCCTTATATGGGACAATCTCAAGCGGCCGCCGAATGGAAGCATTAAGCCCACTCATGAATTTGGTGCGAAGGACGGAGGGAGAGGCCGAGACGCTGGCCTTAATGTGCATGTCCTCGAGTTTGGCCAAGTAAGCCACCGGGGTGAGGTTGCCTTGTTTGAACTCGGCAATTTGCAACCGCATATCATTCTTGAAGTCCTCGGGCACCTACTTCTTGGTCATGACATAGATCAATTGCTCAATTGTCGCAATCGGTGCCCATCCTCGCCTTTCATGGAGGATCTCATACCGGTTCCACCAAGACTTGACATCTCCTTCAAAGTAAAGAGTTGCCGCCTCGATTTTCTCATATTCATCCTCATAACGACAATGTTTCAAGGCTCGTTTCATATCCTGCGCCCAATCAAGAAACACACATGGATCATATTCACCATGAAAGATAGGGAATTTAACCTTACCTTCCCTACGAGCTCGGTAGGGGTCCGGGCGGGGCGGTGGAATGTAGGCATCATCGGCATGGGCTCGCCGGTGGCCGCCTTGACGCCGGTGGCGCCCATGAACGGGTGGTTCATGCCTAGGCGGGTTTGGGGGAGATAACCATTCTTCACCTCGGTCTTGGTTCTCATAAGGTCCATGATGGGTGGGTGTCATGGACGGTCATGTGCCACCCGTTCCAAGTCGGACTCATCACCGGAGAACTCGTTGAAATCGTTTTGCTCATCATACTCATCAAAGTCAAGGGTCGTCGGTTGCCGGATTGACCGTTGGCGACGGCGTCCGGAACGATCATTCTCACGACCATGATTGTTGGTCGAGTCGGGACGGTACCGGGGCTCTTCCCGGGCTCGACGGTCGGTGCGGGGCACACTAGGTGGAGGTGGAGAAGGGACATACCGTTGGTGTTGAGGCTCATAATGCTTGTGCCGATTTTCCGTATCGACCATGCGAAATTCATCTTGAGTCGGGCCGGGGAATTCTTCGTCCTCTTCATGGGACTCATTTTCGTCAAGAGGTAAGAGGCGTTGGCATTCAATGACGGACGCAAGCCGGGGACCGTTTGATGGTCCGGCTCCTAAAATTCCCTTGCCTTTCCGTTGTGCATCGGATGTGGAAGCATTGACCATGGTCTCAATCGGAATTGTTGGGGTGGGACGTTGGGCAAGCCGTAGGGCCTTAAGAGCTTCCAATTCTTGCTTCAAGGCAATGTTTTCTCAGGTCAAGGCATCAAACTTTTGTTGTGCCTTCAAAGCTTCCACTTCTTGCCTTATGGAGTCATTTTCGAGGGACAACGAAACATTTTCTTGAGCCAAAGGTTCATTGGACTCTTGCGGACCAGAATCCTGAGAAGTTTCCAATTCAACGTTAGTCATTGCTCCAAAGCAGCACACAATTGCAAGCAATCAAATGAGCAAGGTGACAAGTTAAGTCAACTTTACCCAGGTTCAAGTGCGTTATCGGGTTCTACTTTGGGGAAGGCCGTTTGGCGGTTAGGCAAGTAAGGCAAATCCAACAAAATTGAACCAATTACACACAAATAAATAAGTGATATTTTGCAAACGTATGTAAGAAAATGGAGAAGCGGAAGATGGACGGATTGTTCAGTCGGCAAGATTTGCTTGCTTTCGGTCTTTGACCGTTTTGTAAAATCCGATTTTTCGGATGGACCGGTTTGCCGGACGTCTTTGTGTTTCGTTTCTTTCAAACGTTTTGAGCAAAACTTTTGTATATTTTTTTTGAACACAAATCCGTATTGATGAAGAGTTTTTTTTCTTTTCTTGGAATATCAAATGCGAGATATCCGAATTTTCGTTAACAAAAACACCCCAAGAAATTTGGTGAAATTAATTAACAAAATTGTCGGATTGGGTCAGTTTAAGAAAAAGACGGGTTTGATAAATGGTTTGATGACAAACCAAATATCTCCTTTTTTTTTCTTTTTCAAATTGATCAAAAGAAGAAGAAAAAAAATCAGGAAAAATGGATGAACATGATGAAGAACATGATGAACAACATGAAGATCATGAAGAACAAATGAAGAACATCATGAACAAACGAAGAACATCATGAACAAAAGGCTAAATAGGTTGAAGATAATAACGCACAAAAACAAGAGTAAAGAGAACTTAGCTTTGATCCCTTTGCTCTGATGCCAATTTGATGCGTCCTTGGAGGTAACCAAGGATAGATCTAGATCCAACAAAGCTCCAACTACTACTTGATTCTTTGTGCGACGTTGTATCGTTTCAGATCCCAAGGGGCGGAAGCGATGAAGAAACAAGGGTTGATTCGATCTAGAGAGATCGAATAAACCGTTTGGTGTGGATCGAAAGTTGATTCTAAAGAATAATCCTCGAATATGGATTTCTTGGATCAAAGACGAGATCCAAGGAAGAAATTTGAGAGATAGACGGGAGGTTTGATGCCCAAGCTAAGTAAGAGGAAAATCTTCTCAAAAACTTAGTAAAATTGAACATGAAAAATAAGTGAGGCAAGATATCCCTTATATAGAGAGTCTTGTCTACCTATGGGCCAACGGGCTAAACAAACATACATAACGAAAAGCCCAACAAGGGCAAAACCCTAAAAGATAAGATCAAATGGAATATTCTATAAGGAATATCCCTTTTATTACATAAAAGGAAAACATGCAAAATATAGTCCGAAAGTAAATGGCGTGGACGGGACCGGTAGCCTATGCCATGGTGGTGTAGAGACACGGCATACCGGCGACTGGTCCAAGTAACGAAGTGGTGCGGGCGATGATGGATCCGGTGGCTCGGGCAATGGTTTTGGCTCGGGATCGGGTGAGCGGTCCATCTGAGCGAACCCTCAAAGCCTCGTCCTCATCGTCTACAATCAACGTAAAAGGAGCATCCAAGGGCGCATCATAGGGGCTCTAGATGTCATAGATATGTGCTCTAGATGATCATCATCATCAGACTCGGTCTCATCCTAAACTACATGATCGGGATCAAGGCTAGTCACTAATACCGGAGACTTGTTCTCATCCTGGACTGGAGGTGGGACCGTCTATGACGGAGTCGTTGACTCAATGAATGGAACAACAAAATGTGAATTTGCTCCTCCATACGACCACGTCTCGTCGAGGCCGTTGGCCGTATCGTACTAGATCTTCTTTTGACGTATGTTATTTGGAGCTGATATGAAAAGGACAAATTAATATATAAATAAACAAATTATATTAAAAAACCCGATTAGAACACTAGAATTCATGTTTAAGCTAATATGAAAGTTTGATGCTAAGCCTAGCTTAGATTATTCCTTTATGTGCTTTGTTTAGTTCTTAAGCATGATCTTATGTGTTCATAATTGGCCGGCTAGTATGAATGAGACTCATAAGTAATTTCATATTCTAGTGATGCATATGTAGACGCCTATGATGCTAGGATTAGTACTTCAATTATTTCAATAGCAAACACCATGTGAGGAATAATTGATTGCTATTTATGAAGTGTAAATACACTCTAGATCCTTATGATTTATGAAAGTCAATAGCAAACACCATGTGAGGCTCGATTATCTTGTATTGATTACTAGTTTGAGACCGTAGTTAACTAACATTTTACCAATGGAAAACACCATGTGAGGTACTATGTTGGATTGACTAGCATGCTTAAATTTACATTTACCTATCCATGCATACAACCGTTTAGTCATTATTAATTTGAGCACTTGGACAAATTGTTCTCACTCTATGACATTCACGTGTATGAACATGCATTAGTAAGGATTGGGAGAACTAGTCCCCAACCCCTAGTCGTTACCATACTTGTTTACACTTTTACATCATTTGTTTATGACTTGATCCAAGTCAGAATCTACAGGAAACTGACTCGGTCGATGTTAACCTGGAACTCGATTGAAGTTACCAAGGTAACTCGATTGAGCACACTTAACCATCACTCTTGAAGTGTCTCTAAGTCGATCACCTGATCGCAATTTCTGGTTTCTTTTACAAAACTTGCTTATTTTCCTATAAAGCTTCTTAGAGTAAGGTGAAGATAACATAGTTTTCAAGGAGACGACTTTGATTGAGAGCCGTATATATACATTGACAAGACCCTTTCTCTTGGGGTTATATGGTGTTCTTTTGGTGAGTACAATTGTTACACACTTGTACTTACTCTTAGAACCAACCAGCAATAACAGTTCATCATCAAGAGATCCTACTCTATCCCAAACATTATCTAATCCAATATATAAAGCTAAAAGCACGAACAATCATCTTCTAGAGCAGCAACAATTACCACATACTTGCCCAAATTAATTGTCACAAAAAATAGAAAAGCATCGATTGATTAAGATAACTCCTCTTATATAGAGATTTAGAAGACGAGCGACGGAGGTTGAGCCGGTGGGTGACGGTGGTGGAAGCGGCTAGCGACGGGACTAGATGCAGGCGGCGATTTTCGGCTTTGTCTCCTCTCTATCACTCTATCCCAATTTCGTTCAACAATACTGGGATGATGAGGATGACCCAGAAAAATCACCACATGATATGCACATGTTTCGGGAGAAAAACTAGTGTATTCGTCATGTATTTGGCAAACACTCGTTAGTGTTTTATAAACACTGAACACTTGTATTTCAAAAAAATCATCCCCTCAAACACTACTGAACACTTTAAACTAGTGTTTTGGCTTCCTTTCCAAACACAATCTTAAATATAATTACATATCAATATGACCAAAAATCAAAATAACTAGTCCAAAATCCTAAATTGAAAGGTTTCATATGTTAAAATTTGATTATTTAGCCATTGTTGACGACGGTTTTGAATCAAGGTGACAAAATTACTTATTTTCTCATTGGAATCGAGTTGAATGAGCTTGCAAAGAATTTGAATATTTTTGAAGGGTTGTAGTTTGGAAAAAAGATAGCGTTTTTTTACTATTAGTGAGGAGAGATAATTTAATTTATGTTATTTATAGCGGTTATTTTTTCAATGTTGAAAAATTGACGAATGCTTTTGCAAATTCAACTTATAATTGGGTTGTATTGATGTCTCGTTTTTAGTTATTTGCATGCATGGGATATTGAGCTGAATGTTTTTAACTTAAAACTAAAACTAAGTTTGTAAATTAGAAATAGAATTGTTTTATATTGATTATGAATTTAATCGACATCCGGCTTTCATCTATTTATCGGAATTGAAAAAATGCTCAAGCTTGTGATCTTTAGTAAGTGAAGGAATAATGTTTGGTTAAATATGAAGTAATATTTCGGTTTAAGAATTTAGGGATTTAATTTACAAGGAGAGTACTAACTTCGGATTTTTTAAATTAAGTGTCAAGTGACCATTGAGTAAGTTGGTGGGTGGGTGATGGTTTTTAATATTATCCCCGAAACCGTAATCGGACCATCACACGGTCAAATATCACACGAATTCAATCCTCATTTTACTTGGGTTTTAAAGATCTATATGGTTTGGTTTATCGGATAACTATTGGTTGAGATTGTCATCCCTACAAGTGGTTATCTTGTGTAATTGAAATATGCAAAGAACAATTCGATTAATATACCGAATTGGCTAAATAAAAGGGATATTAAAGAAACTTGATTCAATAAACTAGATTGAATCAAACTCGATTTTTCTATCCTTTTTTCATGTATTTCGCAGGAAATTAGGGTTTGTTGAGCATCTAAGAACTTGCAACTACAATAACAAGAGTTTATAGAAAAACGAACGAAAAAGCAAAGGATGATTCAATACAAATTGATTGAATCAAAGATAGAATGAAGAAGAAGGGTGAAGGCAAGAGCTCGACTAGAACCAATAATAATACTGAATTTTAAAGAAGTGGTGGATCAAATGATAAAGGATCAAAATCATTTAGAAGACAAATTTGCAAAAGGATAAATTAACTAAGCGTAAATAATCTCCTAAATAAGGTAAGGATAATATCTTCTTTTGGGAGAAAGATTCATCATAGATTCATAGGTATGTGTTGTTGAGGAGTTTCAAGGGTGTCAACGGCTTGCATGGTATAAAAAAAAAAAACCTTAAATGGTGTGGCCTTGGTGATAAAGTGTATAAACTTGTTATAAGTAAATTTCACCAAAGACAAAATTCTTCCAAGGCTTGGGGTTAGAAGTAAGAATCGGATGTAAAAGAGAGTCAATATATCAACTAACTATCTCAGTTTGACTGTCAGTCTAGGGGAGTAAGCTGCAAAAAAGAGGAGGTTAGTGCCTAATTTTTACTATAATGTCTTCTAAAAGTAGCTCAAAATTTTGAAGATGGTGCGAGGTACCCCTGCGAACTATCTCGCAAAAGAATAAGGTGGTTATAAGAGAGGCATCGTCTGTTTTGAAGCATGATATAAAACCATCTTGAAGAATCTATCGACCACAACAAAGATAAAGTTACGACTTAGGTCCATACGTGGTAAACCGACAATAAAATTCATGGATATATGTTCCTAAGGTACATTAGGGATGGGCAATCAAGGTGTGGAGGCCATGACTGGAATTATGAGACTTAAACTTCCGACAAGAAAGGCATGATGAGAAATACCCTATGTTGCACGGAAACTGAAATGGAAAACGGAAACAACGAAAAACGGAGCAACAATCCTAAAAATCATAGAAAACAGGACACAACGGGAAAATATAAATAATATATGATTTTAAATCTCTTGTGAAAATGAATTCATATATAATAAAAAGATACACATATATGATAAAACCAGTGATATATATGTGTGTGTGTGTCATTAGTTGTAGATATATCGAGAATTAAGCAAATTGGTTCCATTAAGTGATGTTGTGGTAACAACTATCGATGTTTTGTTCATCTTGAATTCCAAAAAAGAAAATAGTAAACAACATCCATGGATGTCTAGTTCATCTCTTTTGTATCCCTCCTAGAGCCCACATTGATCCACCACCCGTGATCATGTTTTATTATGTCCAGCCCATTTCCGATGTTGGAAGATGCCTTGACCGTGTCCTCCCTATGTTAGCCTATAAGTTTCCGGAACTTTTTGACACGGAAAACGGGACTATCTAGAGGTTTTTGTGTATCAGGTTAAAAAGCATATAATATAAGGCCAAAAGAAGTGTTCTTGGAGGGTACACAATGTCTTGATGATATGAAAGTTACCCATAAGCCCTCTGTTGTGAGCCTCCTTGACAAGTAGGAGACATGTGGGTGAAACATGTAATGTAGAGATGGTTAACATGTAATTAATAAATAAGCTTTGTCAATAAAGTACTTGTTGAGATTTGCCATTGGATTGGAAGGTAGTGTATATGCCCTTGAAGCGAGGATACTAATGATACACTAAAATAATGATAGGAAAACCAATAAGCTTCACTCAACAATCAGTCGACCGGTCCCTCAATATTGCTCGTACAATCCTCTTATTTATTGAATTTTTATAGTACACGACCTTTTTCTTTGCTACCTTGTTCTTCATATCTCAACCACGTTACAATCCTATAAAAGACCTGTTGATTCATATTATAATTGTAGGAAAGCAAACTATGGAGATTAAGAACGCGATGTTACACATATGGTTAATTATCATTGTATTTTGTGTTGACCATGAGGGATATTATTTGCTCAAAATACACAAGTAAGTAAGTTAAATACATTATCTTGAGCGGTCATGAAATGAAAGAACTTTGACTTACCTCTATTACAATGATTTATGTTATGATGACTTGATTTGTTTAAGTTTGATCTTAACAACCGAAACAAGAATACATGTTCTTCACATAAAAGTATCTTCAGATCTTACTTGAGGACAAGTAAAGTTCAAGTACGGGGTATTTGATAGCATCCATTGTGAGAGCCCTTTCTTTCGGACCGAGATCGGACCATAGCCGAGATTGGCTTTGGCCGAGATTGGCCTTACCGCACCCGCGGGCACGTATGCCGCCCCTGCGGCCCTGTGATCCGCCCCTGCGGGTTACGGCGGCTGCAGCCGGTTTTGTTGACTTCCTTGACCCGTGCTTTACCTTCTTACCTTACCTTCTCTTACCTTGTTGAGCAAGGGCTTCACTTCTTCACTTCACTTCTCCAGCTACCTACGTCCACCTTGCTTACCCTTCTTCCCTTGTGAGCTTGTTCTTGTTTTCCTTGGAGTTGGCTTTGGAAATGTACTTGTGGTTGTGTGCTGATGCTAGTGTGTGTTTTGCTGTGCTTGGAAGCCAGCCTTGGTGTTTGATGATCCTCCTTGTAGCCTATAACCTTCAGTAGTGGTGAGTGCTTGTTCTTCTCCTTCTCTTCTTCTTTGATTCCATCTCTTTAGCCTTAGGTTTAGATGTATGTTGATCCTAGTTTGATGTTGGAATGTGTATGTATATGTTTGTATGTGGTTTTGGATGACTGAAGACGTAATTGATCAAGTGACGAGCCGAAGAGAAGCTGCGAAGTGTCGTTCTGCACTGTCGCCGCCCCCGCGGCCAAGAGCCACCGCCCCCGCGGCTACCGTGCCACAGCGCCTGCGTCGTGTCAGCGGCGTGCCTGCGCTTGCCTGCGTTCTGTGTCACCGCCCCTGCGGCTTCTACCTTCCGCGCCTGCGGGTGACCCCTTCCACCCCTGCGGTCTTAGTTCACGCAGGTGCGTGTTGTCCCGGAACTACTTATAGTCAAGTAGTTTCCTTTCCTTTCTAGTATGAGGGAACTAGTATCATGCTAGGATTCGGATGAGATGAGTATGGTATAGTTATGCCGGTTACGGCTTTGAGGTTTACGAGTTGGAATTGATCCCTTATGGATCCCTTGGGTCTAGGTGTGACCCTTTGTATGTGATAGGATTGTGATATGTATCTGTGTGCCTTGTATAGGCTGTGTTGTCCTCCAGTTGGAGTGGACGTTTCTGGGTTTTGTTCGTAGCGAGATACTTCTGAGATTGAGGTAAGTCCATAGGACTTACTTAGCTGTCATCCTTATATTGGATGTGTGCATGAGTGGTGTTTGTTATATGCTTTATAACATGCTTCATGTTGGTTACCGACCTATGTTATATTGACCGCCCATCGTAGTGGTTGTGACAACTTACCCTTTCATCCCGTAGTGGAGTCTGGGAAGTTCTATGTACGCTAGCTAGACTTGGTATACGGGAAATGTACTGATACCACTCCTTATGGTATACGGGAAGGTGCGCTGATACCACTCCAGCTAGCTATTGCACGCAGAGGCGAGGATTATATTCCTCGTGTCACTTATTTTCATATACTGATTTATATACTCCTGTGTGTTTAACGTTATAAAGATAATAAACTGGGTAAATGTGTGATATCATGTTGATGTGTTATTGTTTATATGATGTGTGGTTGTGCTCTTGCCTATCTTATATTTGTGTATGGTTAGCTAACGGTTTTATACCGTGTTGTAGATCCTTTGCAGGTTAGGAGAACTGCAGAGTGATCCGGAGGGGTGATCTGCTGAGGGTTCCGTACACAGGGCGTACTCGTGGGTTTTGGGTTGTTTATATTGTACGGATTTATGTTTGACTTTTGCACTCAACAGTACTATGTATTACTTTTGATCAGTATACATATATACATTAGTTTTATGTTTTGTTTTAATCTATCAGTGCCTTGTTGTAAGATTCAGTGAAGTTGTTGTCAGGCTAAGGCCAGGATCCATTGTGAGATCCTAGCCTAGTAGCACTCCGAGTCCTACGGATTCGAGGTGTTACATCCATTTTAAGGACTTTTTCCATTATCAATTTATCCATCCCTAAAGCATTTTGGGCGTAATTGCATTACTGATTGAGAGATTTCTTTCCCTTTTGTGTTTTGAAGTCGACCGGTGCGTTAATGACATTGCAAGCATTATAAGCATTTTCGGAGATAAAATAGAGCTATTTACAAAATAATGACGTCACCACACTAAACTTTCCCTACGGTCAAGGAAGTCGAGGTCAAGACGAAATTGATTAAGATCCGAGAGTAAATAACGAAGAATTGCTTGAGGTTTTGGAGGTAGTCGGCCGACAACCAACATAGTTTCCGAGAACGTGACCATTTCTCCATAGCAAAGTCATCCGGTCATTTTTGGGTGATCGGCTGACCAGTTCCATAACGGATCTACTTCTATCCTTTTTATATTAGGCTATCTTTTAGCTTCTCCAATTTAACATTTTTATCTTTTAGTTATAAGATAGGGTTGATATATTTAGATAAGATATGCAAACCCCGTGAGAATTAGGTCAGGATTCCTCTTATAAATAATGCATTTCCGCCATTAGTTCTTTTATCTAGTTTTCGTTTAAAAGTTCCAAAGACGAGTTTGTGTGCTATTTGTCGATTGCCCGACCACCTCATGTCAATCGGTTGGCCAGTGTTTTTCTTCCGATAAATAAAGTTATGAATATCAATTAAGGTATGTCTTGCTAAATTCGTTCATTTTAGGGTCTGAAGAGCTTGACTACATTGATCTATGGTGTTGATGATGAATTATATCATTTGAATGCTTATATATTGTGAGTTATGGTAGTTTTGTGTTGTTTTATGCAAAATACGAGAACCGAGCATGAATCATTGTACTACCATTTGTTCTTCCACATGGTGATGTCAAACTGTGAGAGTCAAGTCACTCATAAATTTAATATTCTGCAAAATGCGAGAGCCGATAAGGATTGTTTCCAGCATAACATGATTTACATTATATTATGGATTGATTATTATCAAATGATATTTGATATGTATGTTGTGCTGATTTTGGTCATGCAACTCTAGTATTAATCTTTGATACATATAAACTCATTTACTTGCGATATTACTTATTCTGGAAGCAACACAAACTACTTTCCACTCTCTTATTACTATGAATATGTTATGATTACCTCTTCCCCAATCGGATGACCAGTGCTCACCAATAGTCCGACCAGTGTATTCTCCTCATACGTGAATGTGATTTTGCCTTTTGTTCCTTTGTTTTCGATTTGATCTGCCGACCAGTGTCTACCAATCGACTTGCTTTTCTCTTTTATGTTTTGTATTATTTTATTCCGGTTTCATTATCAATATGTCAAATCATTATTGTTTTCCTTAGTTTGATCATGCATTACTATAATTGGGTCTTGTAAGTATTTACGAGATCCGAGACTCACATTTCAGCCCCCATCATATGTACCATGGAACCTCGACGTCATAGTGTTAACTCATACTCCTCCTCCTATCAATCTAGGGGATATGGAGAGAACATGTTGACCACGTTTGTTTTCGGTGTGAATGCCACCTAGCAAAGTTCAATGCAATGGTATCACAAGATACCAAAGTGGTTGAATTGATTCAATTTCTTTGTCTATTTGCTTTGGCCCGACGAAAGATTCAGTAATTCTACGCTACACACATAATCCACACTTATATCGGAGTTCCTTTGTTGAGCAAGATCTACTCGCGACCGCCTCCCTCCCGCACAGGTAACAAACAACAAACCCTTTACCTTTACGAGCTTAACAAGATTTTGGGTCTACCATATATTTTATAGATTGTCCCCCCAAAAAATTAATTTTTGTTGACTGATTATACAAAATAATTTTGGAAAAAATGGGCCATTGGGCTAATTATGCAAACTTGTGTACCAATTAGGCTACTTATATAAATAATTAAGAAAGTAGGCTCCTAATTATGCAGAATAAAAAATAAAAGCGGGAAAATAAAAAAGATTGTGACGAAAATATCCTTCATCTATCCTAATTAAAATATATTAAAAATTTCCCCATATAAAATGTTGAAACTGAATCCGTTAATTTAGGATACAAGATCTGCGATGAACATCTCTCTCCTTCTTCTCTGTAAATCATCGCCGATAGCGGAAGAACATATATGTCAATTTGAAGAAAATCGGTCAACGACTGGAAAAATTGAGCCATTGATTTTGACAAAAACAAAGATATAATCACACACTTGCTTTGCAATCGTCTTTAAGGTATTCGAATTTATACATCCTTCGTCACCATCAATTTTAGTAGGTTCCAAATCTGAAATGAACTTTGTACATTTGATTCTCCATAAACGATACCTGTTTAGGTTTCGTTTGACGAAATGTATATAAATTTCATTCGTCGATATTAATTATGTGTAATTCCTGTGCATATATTGTTTAGTCTATGTACATATATTGCTTCCATTGTTCTTCAATCGTGTGGTTGATAATAATAGATATATGAAAGGAGTCGGAATTCGTCGTTCGTGAATATCGAAATGTAGTAGTTATGCAGATCCGAAAAGAACACTGTAAATTTGAATGATTCTACATAAACAATAATTGTTTTAGGTTTTTTTTAAAGAGATGTACATGAACGTCGGTTGTGTGCTTCATGATGTGTAATTCTTGTATGAACCTGGTATACGATATGTATGTATTAATAATTGTGTAATACGTTATGTAATTGATTAGTAATGTATGACGAAGTAGTTTGTGTAGGTAGTACATATTGTGTACGTAGTATGTATTGTGTACATCGGTATGTAATTGATAAGTAAATATGATGATTTAGTTTGTGTACGTTGCAGATATTGTGTACAATTAATTGTGGTATCATATGAATTTGTTAGTTTATGTAAATAATCATTTTATACATTGTGTATTGTAGATCAACTATTGTAGTGTTGTTACTAATTATTTGTTAGTTTGTGTAAATCGCCATTTTTATATTAAATATGTCAGCAGGGATGAAAGCAGTGTACATAACAACTTATTTTGGTGGTATCTGGAATAATGAGGATGGTGAATGGAACTATCATGGAAACTTGACAAGTAAGCCTATAGTTCTAGACGTTACATCCACATATGATGATCTGGTTAAATTGATTGCTTCGAGGTTTGATTTGTGTATAAAAGAGGTCGATGTCAAAATAGCGTACAGAAATCCTTTCAACCCCACTCTAAGGCCATTTGATATTAATACCACGAATGATTTAGAAACGTTTGTTGAAATAAATGAGTTGGAACAATGCCATTGGAGTGTCCCTTTGTGCGTGAACACTGTTCCAACATCAAATGATCAAACATTGGGTTTGATGGATCTACATAATAATGAGGAAGGCTCGAGAAATGAAGTAAATACAGACGGGGGAGATACGATGATACATGTACAACATTGTGTTGGGCAGACATCTACAAATAATGTTGAATGTTGTACAAATATGTTGGACAATGAAGCGTTTTATGAGACAGGGTGTAACAACCTGTCTATTGTACCTCACGAGAGCAATTGTGTACCGCCTACAGCACAATTTGGCCTAATGATTGGGAAAACATATGGTAACAAAACTGATTTGAAGAATGCACTATGTCTAAACGCCATATAAGATTGTGAAGTAAAAGACGAGGGTCGTAACAGCGAAATGTATTGACAAAGATTGTAAGTGGAGAGTTCATTTCTCTATGTTGGGTAAGTCAAATTATTTTACAACAACAAAGTATGTATCTTCCCACACATGTTCTTACCACATGAGGAGATCAATGAAAAGAGGAGCTTCGTACCAAGTAATTGCTGAAAATGTTAAACCAATGTAAGTGATACAAATACATTTTATAATTTGTTTCTGTTTTGTATAGTATGTACAAAATAAACCTGAATCTCAATAATTGTCTTACATAATGTAGGTATGGTAGTTCAAAGCAGTTACCGTCTGTCCACCAGATAATCACGATAATGAAAAGTTTACATCATATTGATGCTAGTTATTGGAAGTGTTGGATGGCACAAGAAACCGTGAAAGACATGATTAGAGGGACACCGGAGGACAACTACTGTACAACACCTTCGTATCTGTATATGTTACAGGTTGTCAACCCAGGTACAATTGTTGCTCTTGAGTTAGACGAGAACAAGCGTTTCAAATATGTATTTGTTGCATATGGACAATCCGTTAGAGGGTATCAGTCACTGAGAAGGGTGAGTACAAGACATTCCTACATATTTGTTAAGAAATCTTTGTGTATCAACATACATCTAACGTCATGTGTAACGTAGGTTGTCACAGTAGATGGCACGCACTTGAAGGGGAAATATGGAGGAGTGTTACTCGTTGCAACTACACAAGATGCTAACCAACAAATCTACCCCATTGCATTTGCAATAGTTGATAGTGAAAACGATGCATCGTGGGATTTCTTCTTCAAGAGCCTAAAGAGTTTTGTTCAAGACAACAATGAATTGCTTTTTGTATCAAATAGACACAATTCCATCAAAAAGGGTGTATCCACAAATTATGAAGTTGCATCGCACGGATATTGTATTTGGCATCTTAAATCCAATCTACATAAGAGAACGCGATCGAACAGAATCCTTGAAAAATTCATGGAAGGAGCCCGCAGTTACAAGAGAAATGAATGCATGCAGATTCTTGGATAAATTACAGGGGTACATATGCAGGAAGTTTATGAAAAACAACTATAATCAAACATTTGTTGTTGTGTACTAATTCTACTTTGTTAAATGTATGTAGGAGAAGCCAAATGTTGGAGAGTTACTCGCTGATATTGAAATTGCAACGTGGGCACGTTCTTTCTATCCTGCCAAAAGGTATAAACATCATGACTAGTAACAATGTTGAGTGTGTGAATGGAATTATGAAAGAAGGAAGAGAGTATCCAGTTATATCCTTACTTGATGAGATCAGACAACTTATGAGTCGGTGGTTTGCTGAAAGACGGGCTCGAGCAAAAGCTTGTGTAGAATTTGCTCCTCCAAAGATCGAAGCAATCATCCAAAGAAGGGTTTGAAGAAAGTGGAGGTTACTTTGTATACGTCCTAGATGTAGAAAGGTTGGAGTTTAAAGTTCAAAAAGATGATGATAAAGTGATTGTATGTTTGCTAATGAGAAGTTGTGCATGCAATAAGTTTGATATAGAAGAAATACCATGTACACACGTCGTCGCAGTTGCCAAGCATGTGGGTATGAATCCTTCCTTTCTACTAAAATAGATATTATACTTGTGAATCTTGGAGACTTGGGTATGCGGAAACAATATATTTAGTGCCGAGCAAATCAGAATGGAATATTCCTTCAAATGTAGCAGTCCATGACATGTGAGCCTCCAAAGAAGCGTAAAAGGACAGGAAGATTGCCTAAATGTAGGATTCGTTCATCATGGGAACCAAAAATAAAGAAGAAATGTAGCTGTTGTGGCATATTTGGTCACAACAAGAAGACATGTCTTAATCAACCAAAATAGAGGGCATACATATTGCCGGCATAGGTTAAAACATCTATTGTGTATTACTCAACAATAGATGGTATGAGGAATCACAATTGTCATACACAAACTCTCGTGTCCTTTGTGTGGTAATACAAATTGGAAAGGATTTATTTTGAGTCACATACTGGAGCTTACATCAGAAATTAAAATACAAAATATGTACCATATCAGTAAAGGTTTGTTTTGTGTAGGTACATTTTGTAGATGTGTTGTAAGAGAAGAAAATGATAAAGTCATAGTAGTTCTACATATTGTATACACAATGTGTATCGATACAGTAAATGTGGTATTTTGTTTGTGTAGGTACATATTTAAGCTTATTGAATAAATGACATACACAATATGTTACTACACAAAGTACATACGTACCCAAAAGTGAAGATTTGTTGTTATTGAAAACCTTTTACAAAACATGATCAAGTTAGATTAACAACAACAATCAAACGAGTTCACCATAGATAATAGTGCAAAACACATTTGTCCATCAGATTGCCATCAAAATACAATACAACACCAACACAAACCAAGCGGAAAATCATCCAATTGTACAACATACATCACATTCAACCGATCTACCTATCCTGAAACCAAGTAGGTCAAATCCCTACAGTACACAGCATATGCCAATTGTTCTCTGTAAGACTGCAACACATCGTCGTAATCTCCGAAATCCTTAATCGTCAGAACCATACTGCATATTCACGGTATATATACCACAACTACCACTTCAAGATGAAAGTATAAAATATAATCAATACAACATGATTTTAACCATGTAATTAACAAATTGAAGAAGTAAAACGTACCCATCATCATTGTTAACCAAACCCATCTTCCTGACGACCTTCATTGGAATGTCCAATTTATCACCCAACCTTGTGTGTTTGCCATGACACTTAAGTACAAATGGAAACATGGTAGCAAGAGGTTCAAGCAGGTATTGTAGCTTATCATCTTTGATGTATGCAGTTTGTGGATCATACACATAAATGCACCATTCGATGAGATTCATTTCCATTGCAACCCAGTGAGATTGTTCGAGATTGAGTGGAGAGTATATGAAGTCAACATCATACAGAGGCTTCCGAAAAAATAATGGTGAATCACCTGTGACAACCTGTAGCATATTGGACTGAATTTGATATTTCTCCTTTCCAGATGCAATGAAGTTATCAAATGTTGACCGATTATAAGTTGTAGACCACGTACATCCCAAGATAGCAATACGATTGAACAAATCGGCATACTCGATGATTGATTTGCGCATTATCATAACCAATTCGTCAATTGCCTGAAAATACATAAAATACATAAGATTAATCTTAACAAGAGAATAACATAAGTCAAAATAGAAACCTTAAAAATTACCTCATCTTTAATCCGTCCACCAGGGTTTAATATCTCCTGAATCGAATCCCTTGATAGATTTTTTAAATATCTCCTAATCAGACCATCTCCGTCCTTGTTCTTAACCCAGTTGAATAGTTGCTGCCGTTCATTTTTTTCAACAAATTCTCATGTGGTTGTTTAGGCAGTTTAGCGGGCTTCCTGTAAGGAGTCTTCTTCCACTTACTATCTTTGCGTTCTCTTAAACCCTTCCTACATAGAACATTGAGTTCTACATCTTCCTGAATAACAATAACAACATATGTATCAAATTAAAACACATACTGATAAATGTAAAATACAGAAAACATTGAGTTTATTACCTTATTAATTTCTTGACATATTTCTTGTATCATTGCATCATCTACAACGTCTTTATTTTCTGCTTCCCTAACCTTTTCAGAAGTCTCCCCAACTTTGTGTGCAACAGGATTGGATGTAGAATTCACAAATTCAATAACCAACTCTTTCACTCTTTTTTCCAATCTTTTGCTTGAAAGATATATAGTAGAGTCTAACTTCTCATACAATATACCCATATCCATGGAGTACGTCATCAACTCGTCGATCATCATTGCCTGATCCTCTACCTTCTCAGACAATTTGTTTTGTTCAATCTGTATATCTTCAAGCTTGTAAAAAATTTGGGACACCCAAACAAGCTGATCTGTACCGGTCCTGAAAATACATTAACATTAATGATGGAAGCAATACATTATATGCATTAATAATATCTGAACACATGATTTGAAAAATAACACACACATACACAAAAATAAAACCAAAATAACTAACTTTTTTTCTGCAGGAATATTGGCTTGAACAACTTTGTCCACAAGAGCATTAACATCAACACTCGCTGCTTCAAAATCAGGTACATCAGTTTGCTCTGGTGATTGGGGGATAAATGGTTCCTTTCCCTTCAATGACAGTGTAGGGTTCCTACACACAACAATATGTACAGAAGTAGTAAAAGTATCACAACAATTTAAACACAAAGAAGGTACATAAATGTAAAGAACTAAATATGTAAACACAAAGAAGGTACATATATAAGTAAGTACAAAAAATATCACAATGTACAGGAAAAAAAAAATGTAAATCTCTGAAGGAAGGACACATAATCTGGACACAAGCACTACACAAAACATAACAATAAAACTAAAGATGTAAAGAACTTACTATTTATCTTCAAACATTTTTACATTAACATCAACAACACTAGATTGTTCACAAACAGGTACATTAGTGTCCACTGTTGATGTAGGAATCAATGGTCGTCTCCCCTTCAAAGTCAATTTGTTGGACCTACACAATAACATATTAAAATGGTAAGAAAATGTAAAAGAAGGAAAACAATTGTGTAAAGAAGTACACATTTGCTCCACATGCACATCGCAGACAATGTAAAGCACTATACTCAATTATAGATAAGTACATAAATTGCACACAACAGATAACAAAATAACTAAAGAAGTACATAACTTATTATTTGTGTGCATACCTCTTCACATGAACATCAACACTAGATTCTTTAGGAACATGTGCATCAGTGTGCTCTGTTGATGTAGGAAGCACTGGTTCTTTGACCTTCAAAGTGAGTTTAGGGTGCCTAAAAAAAACATACACAATGGTAAGAACTGAAAGGAATTGTGTATATGTACAGAACCACAAAAGATAGCAAACAAAATTACACATGCAAATAGCTTACTGTTTTCCTCCAGAACTCTTGGATTTGGCAAGTTTCTTCTGTGCCACAGAAACATCAACACAAGTTTCTTCAGCACCAGAGACAACAGGGGGGTCAATTGATTGAGGTACCAATGGTTCTTTCCCCTTAGAAGTCCTTGTAGAATACCTACACAATAATAATAAAATGAAGTTAGATAAATGAAACAATTGTGTAAACATAAATTATATGTACATAATTTGAATTTGAATATTAAATGTTCAACCTTGATGGTGGTGATTGAGGAATAGTAGATTCAGACTTCCTCTTTCCCAATGAAATGGAGGAAGCAACCACAGTTTTATCAGCATGAATCACACCACCTACAGCCTTTGGTGGATTCACAAAGTCATCATTATGACTTTTCTCCTCAACAACATGGTTAGACTTCTTAGTTTCTTTTCTAAAAAAAAAAGAAATAAATCAAACTAATTGCAACTTAAATATATGAAGACAAAATACACAAGCAGATGTATATATACCTTGACAAGTCATCTTTATCTTCCTCATTATTAGGCCGAGTAACAACAACCTGCACAGCAGAAAACCCAAGTTCAAACAAAAGATTCAACTTTGGATCTTCACCCTCAATTTCCCACCAATCTGTGTCATCATTCTCTTGATGACCATGAACCGTCTTGATATCATCTTTGGTAAGGTCTTTCACAAGTGTCTTTGTGTCCCCATAACCAGGAAACTATCTTCCCTTAATGGGCTTTGAAACAAACTTCACACACAAAGGCACCTCTTCTATGTCCTTGACTATGGCAAACGGGATTGCAAGCTTAGGAATGCAATGGAAAGCCAATATATGTGAAAGTAAAACAAATTTATACAAATTTATAAACAACATAAACAATTAAATGAACAAAGAGGAAAAACAGTAACAACCGGGAGGGCTAGTGGAAAGCCACCAATATTGTAGCCACCACTAGGCCTAACTTTCGCTGGCTCACAAGTTTGCAAATAACTCTTAGTCTGTAAAAAGGCAAACCGACCCCATGGATATGCATCAAACAGGTCCAGGTTACTTACTAAATTAATTGTGTGTTGAGTCACCATAGTTTTCTTATCTTTGGCCACTAAAACCCCTTCGACAAAGATAATGAGAGCCACCTTGTACTTATATGGAGAATCTTTAGGCTCTTTAAAAAACAACTCTTTCAGTCTTGCATTTGTACACCTCTCCTGACCAACAACAGACTTCATATCCACAGGCTCCATGTTATCTACATTAGTTTGCTGGTCATCACTACAGAGCAAATCAGTAATCTCTTGAAATTTTGTATGACCAAACCTAATTAAGACCTCGTTAATTGCAAACCACATGGAGTATTTTCTCTTTGTCAGGATCTCCCTCATGAGAAAGAAATGAATCATCTAGTTTGACATTTTTAGGTTTGTGCTCATTTCTATAATTGGAGCAAATATACCATGTTTTAGCTTGTAGTTATCTTCATTAGATAACTCTTCCAGAATCTGGGGAATGAGTTGCAACATGCAAAGGCAGTTTATCCTGACATTTTCATTCCTCGAGTTCTCCTCATACTTATAAGTAAACTGCAAAATTACACATAAGGGGGTTAGAACACACATATATGGGCAGTAAGACATTATGTATGTAGAAATTACATACATACTAACCTTGACATGGTCATCAGAGTCTGCATACAGTTTCACAATATCTTGTGTGCATGAAGTCTGTACAAAAGGCTGTTTGAGTGGATAATATGCAATGAAAAAATTTAAAATATTAGAAAATAATATATGTACACAACTTGAACATAAAAAATGCATGTGTACATATACACAAGGAAAAAAAGATAATGAATGCGGCCAAACAGAGTACATATACACAAAACTATAAATAAAATATGAATATTATATGAAACACACACAAATATAACAGCAACAACACACAAACACAGTAACAAAACATACACACAAGTATTACACTTAAAACCACAAAAAGTATATATAATGATACAAACAAGAAGAATACATACTTGTTGAGATGATCCAACCTTATTCTCTGCATCAGATGATATCTTCTTTCGTCTTTTAGCCATCATTTTCGATCTGGCCATTTACTGTACAAGGAAATAAACAATTTATTATATATAAATGAACATGCATACTATCTATATAATAGAAAATGCCATCTAGTAACTTGTAGAACTTAGATATTGGTTGAATATCTACATAAAGCGTCTTTGAGACACATGATGACGAAATCAACAGTAAAAACAACATAAATACCACAAAAGGCGATAATAGTGAGAGTGAAGTGCATGTATTGAACTCATATTTTGAAGAATCAGAAACAAACTTAATCCACTAAAGAAACGACGAAATCAGAAGAAGGTTACGAAAAGAGTAAAAAGTGTGAACCAAAAATTAAGCCGTAACTAAGAGAGGAAGATGATGATGAAAATGCCAGCAAACACTTTATGTAGATGAGAGTATTGATATCGAAACAATACATTTTGTGACGGGAAGATCTTCAGTGGTGATAGAAGAATCGCCGGGATTTTCGACGGTTTAGGGTTTAAGGGAGGAAATCGAAACGACGGGAGAAGACTAGATGATGGAGAAATGAAAGGATGCGGGTATTGGGGATTGAAATGGCTGCAAAATCTTCGGCGCTGGGAAATAATCAAATCCAGTGGTAAAATATAGTTTCACCCATTAACGCTCCATTATTCACAAAATTGCCATCGCCGGGTTAACACATTAATTTAATTACAAAAAATACCAATGGCCTACTTAGTACCAAGTTTACAAAAAAGGATGTAGGACCTTATTTTTCTCAAATTACTCAAGCTCAAGTGTTTTGATGAAGACCCAAAGGCCAAGTGTTTTAATGAAGGCCTAAATGTCCAAGTGATAAGCTCAAGTGTTTTAATAAAAGCCCAAGTATTTTAATAAAAGTCCAAGTGTTTTAATGAAGGCTCAAGTGTTTTAATAAAGCCAAAAAAAAGCAAAGTGTTAATAAAAGTTCAAGTGTTTTAATAAAAGCTCAAGTGTTTTAATAAAAGCTCAAGTGTTTTAATAAAACCCAAGTATATTAATAAAAGCCTGTAATGTTATACTTAAAACCGAATATTAATACATAATATTAAAAAACAATGTTAATACACAATTTCAAATACACTACACAATTTTAGTGTACAATTTCAATTACAAAAGGTTTGTCATTTAAAAAAGATCGAGTTACAAAGTCCAAGTTCATCGAGTTACATAAGTCCAAGTCCATCAAGTCCATAAGTCCAAGCCCAATCAAGAACGCAAGTCCAAGTCCATCAAGTACATAAGTCCAAGCCCAATCAAGAACATAAGTCCAAGTCCAATCTAGTTTCACAAGGCCGAGTTAGCCGGTAATGCAATCCAAGATAATGTTCAAGGTAATCTCTACGCACTCTGCAATAACTTCACCGTGTTCATCTTCATGAAACTTATACATCATGACACGATCATAACCAGTTAACTCCATCACTTCTCGGACTAAAACATCATACAATAACAAGATATTACCGCGGGGACAAAATGTGGATCTACAATATTTGAATCGCGATAATAGACGTTTTCGCTAGGGTTTGCATCCGAAAGTTTGTGGATATACAACATTTGAATCGCAATACATGTCTAGGTTACGATTTTTGACGGAATATCTCACTCGATTTTTGCCGGAATATCTCGCCGGAATCTGAACCAAAACCAACTTAACAAAACTGCAAGAGATCGACTCAACTATAACCGATTACTAATCAAAATCAAACCAAAAAGCAGGAAGCTGAATTTG
The DNA here is from genome assembly GCA_002319775.1 of Fagopyrum tataricum. NCBI lineage: Eukaryota > Viridiplantae > Streptophyta > Magnoliopsida > Caryophyllales > Polygonaceae > Fagopyrum > Fagopyrum tataricum. The sequence continues at coordinate 34,725,331 of CM008285.1, forward strand.
AACATAAAAGCAGTGAAGTGTTCAAATATAAAAACATGAAAGTAGTGTAAAAAGTTGAATCAAAACATCCTATTCCTATTCAAAATCAAAAGATGAAATAAAATCAGTTAAATGTTCAAACATAATGTCTAGTTGGTTGATCCTATTGATGAGATTGAAATTCATAATTCAAAAACATGAAAGCATGAAGTTGAAATTGAACGTACATAGGCTCAACAATGGCGTCTTCCAAAAATCAAAATCAATGGCCGGCTCAACAATTGGTTTCCCATAAAATGAGCATCATCAAAGACCCAATTTCAAGTGAAATGTTCAATTTTATATGAACACCTAGAAGAGAAGACGGGAACACCAAGAGGAGAAGGTTGCGAAGAAGACGAAGAAACAGGGACGGACACGAAAGAATAGGTCGATCGGGAGGCTGGCGAGATGTGCAGGCGAGAAGATGAATAGATGCCTCTTTGTATCAGAGTTGGAGCTGTGGGAAGAAGATGAAGAGATGCCTCTTTGTACTAGAGGATGGAGAAGTGGAGAACGAGAGTTCTAGATGACGGAGAAGGAGAAGTGGATTTTAGGGTTTTTAGACGAGAAGTGGATTTTAGGGTTTTTTTAGATTTAAAACTTTAAGCCAAAAATATAGGGGCCTAGTTTATTTTTAGGATACAAAATATGCTTTACTAGCTTATTCTTCTCTTAAACCATAGCTTACCTACCAAGGGAAATTTTGAAACTAAGTGGATACCAAGATAAAAAAATCCAATTAAAAAAGAAAAATAGCCTAATATAATATCAACTATGAACATTGAACTCAAAATAATACCAACTTTATAAATTACTAGGNAATTGATGACAAACGCAATCATGTCAGGTTATATGAATAACTTAACTGAATGCATACATATTTACTCATTTTCACTGGAAGCACTTATGGAATTGTGTTTATATGCAGGGTAACATTTACACCTACTGTCGAGCATTGCAGCATGGCAACCGTTATTGGTCTTTGCTTGAGGGTGAAACTTTTGCGCTGTTTGCCTTCTACTTTTAAGGTGCGTCCATTTTCCTATGGTCATAAAGAGTTTACATTGTCAGTTTGTTTCCCCCCTTACCAAATTCCAGGACAATTACATTGATCATGCTTCCTTTTCGTGCATATTGGTTTTAACCTGATGTGTGATATATGCATGGTCCTGTATGATTTTCTAGCTTTATACCTTGGTATTCCATCCCCAAATGCTCTTTTCTATCTTGCAGGTGGATATAAGGGTAGCCCCAGGTACTCATGCAACTGAGGCAGCAGGTTGTCTCTTGTTCTCCAATCTTATTTTATGATCGTCATATCAGTTTATCCAACTGCTTAATAGTTTGAATATTTAAGAGCTTATTTGTCTTCTTGAAAAGGAAAACACACTTGGTACCACAAAATTTTTCATTATTTAAAGCTTTTGGGGTAGTTTGAGCTTTTTAGTTAGTTACTTGATTTGTTTATTGAAAAGTTTTGTAAAATATGAAAACCTAATGAAAAATCTAAGAGAAGATTTGTAGTTAAGGTCAAATGTTAAAAATACTTTTATAATATAAGCAAAGGGGAAGATAAAATTTAAAGCTCCACAATAATCTACCAAAAGCTATTCCCATTAGCTTTCTAAAATCTCCCAAAAACCTCCTAGAAAATCTAATCTCTTAAAAAAGCTTATGGTACCAAACACCAAGCTTTCCAAATTTACAAAGCTTCACATAAATTACTCAATAAGCCATACAAACACGCCCTAAATATTTTAAAATCAGCTATAATTTCAATGCCACCTAATAATTTTAACTTACATGCTGAACATAGCTTTAATTTTCCATATGTGCGATATGACATCACATCATAGCATGTTGAACTTGGATATATCATCTATGCATTTGTCCAATAACGTTTCTCATCCCTTCTTATACTTGATTGACATTTGACATACACCAATCTTCATTATGAAATTCTACGGTTTTAGCAGTGCAAGAACCATCTTAAATAGCAGTTTTCTTAGGGTAAGTTATGAATTTGCTGTTCTCCTGGGAATCTCATATGTAGTTGCGTAGTTGTTTTTTTGGTAGAAGGAAGGGCAGCGCCATGATATACTTGCAAATGCATGCTGATTGCTGAAACAATTAATAATGTAATCTTGTTTTACATGGTATGGCGTCTGTTCGTGTAATGACATGAGTTTCTTCTCTAATAGGACTGCATGAGTACCCATTCCTATAAATATTGAGCTACTTTATATTAAATTGCATTCAACTCACGAGGGAGAGCTTCCTCTTAAGCTTTGAGATGTATAGGAAAACTGCTTTGATATGTAAATTTCATCAAAATGTAAAAAAGCTTTCTCTAAGTTTTATCTGTAAAAAAAACTATATAATTATTAGTCCTTGATATACAATATAGCTCATAATTATTATTTTTATTTAACTTACATCTTAGCATTTCCTATTGTATTTTGCAGTAAATAAACAATTGAATGATAAAGAACGTGTGGCTGCTGCTCTGGAAAATCCTAATCTTGTGGAGATGGTTGATGAGTGTTTAGCTCCATCATTTGGTTGAAAGCTCTATACACGACAATCATAAAAAGGTAGTCTCCATGTTGTTTTTGAATCGTCACGGCGAAACTGCTCCTAACACAAGCATTTTAATTGTTCGATACTTCGATGTTATATGTTTTACTTGGCAGAAAATTTTGGCTAGCAGTAGTTGTAACTACTGTCTCCATATATATATTGTTCATTAGTTCATGTGTTTCTTATTTGTATATCTTTCAACTAGCTTGGTACACGTTGGTATTCAAGTTCATGGCTTAGCGAATTGTATTTGGCTCGACATATATATATATCCTCTCGTTACTCAATGTATCTCGCCTTTGCAAGAATACTGATAAGAATCTATGTGAGGAAGATTAGTTCATGGGCCTATCTGAATCCGAGAGCATCCAGGTATCCGATATTTTTAGCCGGATCGGATCTTTTTGTTCATTTTGGTTTAAGAGAACCAAAATAGTATCACCCTCTTGTAGGTACGAAGTCTTACGAAAATTGTAAAACCATCACACTGATATGGACCCACAGACTAAAAAGTAAAAACCCATTGAGAACACATAAAAATTTTAGAAGCAATCTAATAACGACTTAATTAGGACTAAAAATATGGAGGATACCAATTATATCAAATAATAATAGAAATTAGTTTGTCGATGACTGTTACACTTTAAAAAAAATTTCATTTTTCAAATAAAAAGATCACATACACAATAAAACATACTAAACATGAGTTGATATTAATATTATTTCAAAAACCGTTTCAGATATCCTATTACAACAATACACGCAAATATATTACTAAAGACACGCCAAATTATATGCATCTTAAGACGTACGAAGGGGTAACATGAAGCGTTCATTTACCTTCATAAGTCTCCTAAGAAGCACAAGGCTTCTAAAAAAATATAACTGCTTTAACGTGTATGTCTGATAACACGCATACTAGTTTCATGAGAGATGTGCCTATAAGCTATTTACTAAATCAAATGATCCAAAAGAGCCTACGATGGATCCAAATTCTCCATCCTTAAAGTTGTTGTTAGGGTCTAGTTTACAATGAATCAAGCTTTAATCCACTCATAAAAATCTATAGCAAAGATGAAAACTTCGCATATATACCATCAAGTGTGAGAAGAAAAATAGGCTAAGGGCTTCTCTGTCTACTTTTTTGACATGATTTAAAAGTTCTTATTGTGTATTCTTCTTCATAATCCAATGGATGAACAAAATGCAACAATTATTTAGTAGTCCTAAATATCAACCACTAGATACTCAATTATTCCACTCCTAAAACTAAGCGCAAGCCTCGAGATTTTTTTTTTACAAGTCTTGTACAAAAAGTAGACAGAGAAGAGGTCACACCAGGGCAAAGTGTCATCATCAATCACGAGATTTCTCATGTCAGCAACGTAAACCAGAAACTCACATACCAACTCTGGAGGGGAACTTCTCATGGAGGAGCTTGAAAACATGAGATCTGATGAGTCGAACCAAAACGTCTATAGGAATTTTATTGCCGTTAAAGACCGGGACATTCTAGAATGCCATATGTAGTAGACCGTAGACCGTAGACGAGAAGGCGTAGATCCTCTGTCGGCTCGTACAACCTCTTTCAATAGCCAAATGCCTCAGCCAATCAAGGGAAGACAAAATAGAAGCCAGGCTGCCAAACATACCAAATCCCTCACAAATCTGTCTCCAAACCTCTCTAGTTTACATGCATCCAAAAAACAGGTGGTCATGCTACTCACTAGCTCCTCTGCACCAACGGAAGGTCCGAACGATGTGAAGAAAAAATCCTATCTCTAGTAGAAAGGCGTCCAAGGATGACCATCCAGAGAATGAAGCAATGCTTTGGCGTATTCCCCGAATCCTAGACCAGGTTATACCAATCCACACTTTGTCCATGCTCTCTAAACAAATCATACGCTCGAGTCACCAAAGACTTCTCCCCATGGCATCAGGAATGAAGAGTCTTTGTCAGACTCATAGTCGGGTCCATGCATCTCCCAATCTCATCTCTCGCCCTGATGGTAGACTTGATCAAGGGTGAGTCACGTTTGTGAACAACCCAATCACAAGGCTCAGTCACCTAGAGATTGTGGTGGTGTGTCCACTTCACCCAAAGGCTTTCGCGGCTGACGTGGATGTGATGGTAGTGCTTACACATGAAAGCCAAGTTCCGTGCACGAAGATCAAAAAGGCAAGCCCACCTTCTTTCTTCGGCATGCAAGCCCTATCCAAGCAACTCTCTCGTACAAATCTAAATGAACTTCCTACACATCCCAATCAAACAATCCATAACTAGGCCGGGGATATGAAGAAGGGATAACCAGAAGCAGACATTTCCCTGGAGGACAACACGAATCAACTCAAGACGGCCAACAAAGGAGATGTGTCTCTTGTTCCAAGCACTAATATGTCTTCCAATTCACTCAATAGGGGGGGGGGGGGGAATAGTCCACCATCTTGAGCTGATGGGGCGCAATCGTAATGCCCAAATAACCGAAGGGAAACTCACCAACAATAGAAATCCGGAGATCTGTATCAAGTCAACGGCCTCAGTACTAGGAACAAGGGTAAGGTAGATAGATGACTTGGGCAAACTAAGCACAAGACCCGAGATCCTCTCAAAGCGGCGGAGGCAACCCAATAAGATATCAACCGAGGCCTTGTCACCACGGCGGAAGAGGACAAAATCATCAACGTACATCAAGTGGGCAATACAGAGGCCTCAATAACGCTGGTGAAACTATAAGTCAAGTCTAGCAGTCTCACGACGATTCATCCTAGAGAGGAACTCCATATAGATAACAAAAAGGAGGGGGAAAGGGGCATCCCTGGCGGAGGACCCATCGGCCTTGGAAATGACCATGAGAGGTCTTATTAACCCGGATGGAGAAGGATGCCGTAGTGGCGCACTCCATCGCCCAATCAATGAACTTGGTCGGGAACAAGAGCTCCGTCATGGCATATCTCAGAAAGACCCAAGAAATGGTATCACACGCCTTAGCCAGATCAATCTTCATGAAACACCTCCTAGTAGCTCTCTGGATGTTATACCTCCGAAGAATCTCCTAGACAAGGAAGATGTTTTCGGACATCAATCTCCCCAGAACAAAAGCAGACTGCAGGGTCAATAAGGTAGCCAAGGCAGAAGCCAAGCCGGTTGGCCAAGAGCTTGGTGATGATCTTGTACAACACGTTGCTGTAAGAGCCTTAGTCTTTTGGACCTAGTTTTTACCTTAGCCGCCCCCTCGGGCTTGTGTGCCGCCCCCGCAGGTTTCCGCTCCCGCGGCCCAGGGAACCGCCCCCGCGGTTTCCTACGGCTGCAGCCGGTTTTGTTGACCGGTTGACTCGTGCTTTACTCTCTTCCTTACTTCTTCCGTCTTAACTTGCTGAGCAAGGGTTCCATTTCATTTCCTTTTTCCAGCCACCATACGTCCTTCTTGCTTCTCCTTCTCTCCATCTTGATCTTGATCTTGTTCTTCCTCAGAGTTGAAAGAGTAGTGTGTTATTGTTGATGTTGATGATGGTAGATGTGGTTGCTGAGCTTGGAAGCCTTCTGAGTTGTGGTTGTGCAGCTTGTCCTTGCCTAGTCCAGCAGTAGAGGTGAGCCTTGGTTCTCCTTTCTTTCTTTCTTTCTTGTTCTTTCTTTCTTAGCTTAGGATTAGATGAATTGAACATAGATTGATGTTGGAATGTGTATGTATATGTATGTTCTTGGTTTTGGATGAGAGAAGACGTGATTTGATCACGTGAAGAGTTGAAGAGGGATCGCGGGATCACTTTCTGCACCGTCGCCGCCCCCGCGCTTGGAAGCCGCCGCCCCTGCGGACTCCATGCCACAACGCCTGCGCCGTGCTTGCGTTGCCTACGGTCTTTGTCACCGCGCCTGCGGCTGAGTCTTGCTGCGCCTGCGGGTTGCCTGTTCCGCCCCTGCGTCTCTCTTGTTACGCAGGTGCGTCTTGTCCCGGGTCTACCTAGAGTTAGGTAGATCCTTTCCTTTCTTAGTATGAGCGGGTTAGTAGCATGCTAGGTACGTGTGTGAGGATAGAATGAAGATGATCATGTTATGGTTTGCCGGTTATGGCTTTGAGGTTTATGAGTTAGGATATGATCCTTATGGATCCCTTGGGTCTAGGCGTGACCCCTTTGATGGATATGAGTTGATATATTGTTATGCCTTGTTTTTAGGCAGTGTTGTCCTCCAGATTGGAGTGGACCGGGTTTGAGATCGTGGTTGAGACTACTACTGAGGTTGAGGTAAGTCCATAGGACTTACTTAGCTACCATCCTTATATTGGATGTATGCATGAGTGATGTTTGTTATATGCTTTATAGCATGCGTTATGGTTCACTATCGACCTATGTTATATTGACCGCCCATTGTAGTGGTTGTGACAACTTACCTTTCATCCCGTAGTGGAGTCTGGGAAGTTCTCTATAAGCTAGCTAGTTCTGGTATATGGGAAGGGCACTGACCACTCCTTATGGTATACGGGAAGGTGCGCTGATACCACTCCAGCTAGCTATTGCACGTAGAGGCGAGGTTTATATACATACCTCGTGTCACATATTTTCATATGCAGATCTATATATTATTTGAGTGACTGACATTATAAAGATAATAAACCGGGTAAATGTGTGAAATCATGATGATGTGTGTTCGCTGATTTTACACCCCTATAAACCTTTATCAATAATGATAAAAACCTATAAGTTAGTAAAACAAGGAAGGGATAGTCTTAAATTTATAACCTGTAATAATTCCCTAAATAGCAACGAACCCCAAGTGTATGGGTCAATCACAGTAAATGTAAGTATTTCAAGGTCGATCTCAAGGACTGGGAGGATTAATATGCAATAATGATTATAAACAGAATAGATCTCAATTAAAGAAGGGAGGTTGGAAAAGATAAGGGAAATAAATCAAAAGGGTTTTTGGAAATGTTTAAAGGACTCGCAATCAATTGTCACTATTGATTGAAAGTCAAAACAAACAAAAAGGGAAAACAAAGATAATCAAGTTAAAGGAAAAAAATGGATTCCAAGGGTTCAAGATCATTGTTTATACATATAGATTCAGGAAGACTCATAAAGATATATGGTAGAAAAACTACAGGGATGAACGTTTCTAAACTGATAGTCTATTACCGGGTAAGTCTCAAGACTATCTAGTTCCAAACCAACTACATATTACCGGGTAAGTCTCAAGGTAGAGAGGTAGGAAATTCTAAACAAACCAGACTACAAACTAAGGGAAAGGTAAACCATTACCGGGTAAGTCTCAGGTATTACCCTACTTAGAAAGGAATCTAAGCACATCCAACCAATAAAGGATAAATCTTTATTACCTATGATCAGTCACACATATATCTATGAAGGAATATCACCGGGTAAGTCTCAATTCCAACTTAGGTTACTAGTTAGAAGGATTCTAACTAGATTCAAGTTCAAGCCAACCATTAGGATTTCTAGCAAGTCAAAGCCAAAACACAAAGCACAACATTCCATCATAATCCAAGGTATAAACAAATCCCTGTCAACCTTGGAACTCAAGATTCTAGCCAATAACAATCATATCAAAGAAAGACAAATAAATAAATAACAAAGGGAATAAAAAGAACTTAACTTCAATAACTGGAAACTTCAATCTTGACAAACTCGAATCAACAATCTCTCAACAACGTATTCCCAACAAAACTGAATGTGAAAGTATGAAACTTCAATCTAAACTAGAGAAGAACAATGGTGGAGAAGAAGGGAAAGGAAGGGAGGCGGCTCCCCCTATGGGGTAACTTAACCCTAAAAAGAGACTAAAATCGGCCCCTTAGAAATAACCTAGAGCTTTCCTTTTATACCCAACAACCTTCCAAAGAATGGGCTGGGCTAAATCAGATCCAAAAATAAAATAAAATTGCCGAACAAGAAATCTCGGCCGAGATCGGGCCAGTCGGGACCGAGATTTGGCAACAAAACCTTCAGCGCGTCAAGACTTCGAAAATCTCGGCCGAGATCGAGAAATCTCGGCCGAGCTTGAACCATCTCGGCCGAGCTAGGCCATCTCGGCCGAGCCAGGTGAATCTCGGCCGAGCCAAGGCCATCTCGGCCGAGCCAAGTGAAATCTCGGCCGAGATTTGGACCATCTCGGTCTGGTCTGACCGAGATCGGTCCATCTTGGTCCGAGACGCGGTCTTCTTCGTTCCTTCGCGCCTTTAGCTCGATTCCTCGCGTCTTTAGCTCGATTCCTCGCCTTTCCCGTGCACGTAGCTCACTCCAATGCGTCCACTTCGAGGCTTGATCCTCAAATACGTCGTTTTAGCTCCAAAATGTGCCAAATCACCTACAAAGCCACAAATAGTGTGTGTAGACATATATTCTTTCAAAGTAGAACTAAACAAGCATAAATGGCACAAACTAAGGCTAAAATATGAATGCAGAAAGGGGAAATCTAATTAAATGCATGAGTGCAACAGGTCGATAAATCATGTTATCAATGTGTTATGATTCCTGATGTGTGTTTGTGCTCTAGCATCTTCTTATATATGTGTATGGTTAGCTAACGGTTTTATACCGTGTTGTAGATCCTTTGCAGGTTAGGAGAGCTGTAGAGTGATCCAGAGGGGTGATCCGCTTAGGGCTCCGTACACAGGGTTGATATCGTGGGTTATGGGGTTTTTATATTGTACGGATATATACTCTGATTTTGTACTCAGCGGTTACTCTGTATTACCTTTTGATATATATATATATATATATATATATATATATCAATTTTATGTTTTGTTTTAATCTATATGTGCCTTGTTGTAAGATTCAGTGAACTTGTTGTCAGGCTAGGGTCAGGATTCATTGTGAGATCCTAGCCTAGTAGCACCTCGAGTCCTACGGATTTGGGGTGTTACAAAGTTGATATCAGAGCCCAGGTTGACAACAATGGCACTTGTAATCTGCGATAAAGGTCGAATAGATAAATAAACAGAACCCGAAAAGGGGTCTGACTTTTCAAAAGGTTTGGTTTTGAAATGAGTATAAATGTTTTGGGATATCGTGTACGTGAGCCATCGCCCCTTTGAAGATCTCGACAGTATAGATATATATAGATATTCCGTTGTGATTGATTTGATATATATCTATACATATAACATATATATAGCCTTCTAAGTTAAGTTTACGTCTTCTGCAGATGGTTCAGACTAGAGCCTTACCTGTAGTTACACGAGGTAGAGGTAGACCCCCTCTAGGTAGAGGACGAGGTAGGACTCTTGCTGATGGTTCACATGCAGCGGGAGAGATTCACGAGGAGGTTGCTGAGAGTGCCGTTCCTGAGACTGGGAACGGTGCAACTGAGAGACAGGGGTCACAGAGAGCCCAGTCTGGTGATTCTGATCATGTCTCCATGGGGATCAGAGTTCCGTGCTTATATCAGACGGGTAGAGGAGGCTGCCAGAGCCGGTAGACGTGCCCCAGATTTACAAGCACATGAGGGACCATCTGAGAGATCCCATGGAATGACTCAGGTGCCAGCTGTACAGGCACATGTTACTGAGATTCCTCAGGTTCGAGAGGAGCATCGAGGGCCTAGACCAGATACCTGGTTAAAGGCATTCCACCATATGGGTGTACCCCCTTTCACTGGGAATGTGGGGTTAGAGGTTGAGCTCTGGATTGGACATGTGGACTCAGCTCTGGAGTCCATTAGATGTCCAGTGGACAGACAGAATGAGTTGGTGCAGACTTTATTCCGGGACTTGGCACAACACTGGTGGAGATCAGTACGGGGTCAGGTTACCAGTTATGAGCATATGAGGACCCTGATTAGAGAGCGTTTCTGCCCTGCCTCACTGAGGAGGGAGAAACTGCGGGATTTTGTGGAGGCTGGGTTTGAGGATGTACCAGTCTCCGAGGCTATGAGGAGGTTCCAGGAGGAGCTGACATTGCTGGGTCCAATTGCACCTCCTGCAGATCAGCATGTATATATGTTTTCCCGACGACTGAGGGATACTACCCGGACTTACATGGCAGGGTTTCACTGCGAGACCTTGGTTGATTATCAAGACAAAGCTTCCGACTATGAGAGGGAGCGAGCTGGTCAGAGGAGAGCATCTCAGACCGGAGGGTCTGAGAAGAGACAGCGTACGGGGCAGACCAGTGGTACTGGTGGTACTACTAGTGGTTGGCGTGGTCAGAGACGCCAGAGTCACCCCTCATCTGCACCGATTGCAAATAAGGGACGTCAGTGTTTTAATTGTGGTGATCCAGGACATATGAGGCCCGAGTGCACGAGGCCGCTGACTTGCTACACCTGTGGTAGGTAGGGTCACATAGCTGTTTATTGCCGACAGGGCAGAGCTTCATCTCAGCAGGGTTCTTCCCCTGCCAGTGTAGCGGGAGGTGGTCAGAGGCCACCTCAGCAACAACAGATACAGGGACAACAGAGGGTCCCAGATCGCCCTACGACTCAGGGATCTGCTCCTAGGCCGAGTAGAGGCAGAGGTCGTGGTGGGAGCACCACTGATACCAGAGGCCCACAAGGTCGAGTCTTTGAGCTTAGGAGTGCAGAGGAGCCAGCTGCACCGACTGCTACAGGTACCATTCTGATTCGTGGTTTACCTGTTAGAGTCTTATTTGATACTGGTGTTACACATTCTTTTATTTCTGATGCTTGTGTAGAGCGTCTAAGTCTAGATACAGTTGAGGGGATGCACTTTATTATAGGGCTACCCGATGGTGGTAGGGTAAGAGGTACCCGTGAGATTCATGGTTGTCCCATTTCTGTAGGGACTCGTGTGTTACTAGTTAACTTCTTTGTCATGCCATTAGAGCATGAAGAAGTCATTTTAGGTATGGATTGGATGGATAGACACTCTGCAGTCTTAGATGTAGGTAGGAGGACTGTTACCCTCTCTACCGAATTAGGTCAGATAGAGGTTTTCCGAGGTTGAGACCTTGGAAAGACAGGCACAATTATCAGTGCGATACGGGCAGCTAGACTGATTGCATAGGGTTGTGAGACCTTCTGGTGTTATGCCATGAAGGAGGGGGAGAGTCCAACATTAGAGGATATCCCAGTTGTCTGTGATTTTGCAGATGTATTTGCTGAGCCGTCCAATTTGCCGCCTCAGAGGATTGTGGATTTTGGTATTGATTTAGAGCCTGGTACGAGACCGATCTCGAAGGCCCCATACAGGATGGCACATGTCGAGATGCTGGAGCTGAAGAAGCAACTTGAGGAGCTGGCTGAGAAGGGCTTCATTCGCCCTAGCGTGTCCCCATGGGGAGCACCTATCCTCTTCGTACGGAAGAAGGACGGATCACTGAGATTGTGTATAGATTACAGAGAGCTGAACAAGGTGACCATCAAGAACAAGTATCCACTGCCTTGTATTGATGACTTGTTGGATCAGCTTCAGGAAGCGACAGTATTTTCCAGGATTGACCTGCGTTCAGGGTATCACCAGCTGAGGGTGAGAGAGCAGGATGTGCATAGGACAACATTCCGGACCAGATATGGACACTACGAGTTTGTAGTGATGTCATTTGGGCTTACGAATGCCCCAACAGTTTTTATGGAGTTGATGAACAATATCTTCATCGACTTCCTGGATCAGTTTGTGGTGGTATTCATAGATGATATTCTGGTATATTCTCGTAGCAGAGAGGAGCATGCAGGACAACTGAGGACTGTGTTGCAGGTTTTACGAGATAGAGAACTTTATGCTAAGTTCTCTAAGTGCGAGTTCTGGATGCCAGATGTAGCATTCCTGGGTCATGTTGTTTCAGCTGAAAGGATCAAGGTGGATCAAGCGAAGATAGAGGTTGTAGCAGCTTGGACTACACCGACGAACGTCAAGGAAGTACGTAGCTTCCTTGGCCTAGCCGGTTATTACAGACGCTTTGTGGAGGGATTTTCTGTGATTGCCCGTCCACTGACGAGTCTACTGAGGAAGACTACCAGATTTGTGTGGTCTGATCAGTGTATGCAGAGTTTTGAGGAGCTGAAGAGACGTCTGACTTCTGCTACTATTTTGGCACAGCCAAAGGGTACAAAGGATTTCGTGGTTTACAGTGATGCATCTAAGCTAGGCTTGGGATGTGTATTAATGCAGCGAGGCCGAGTGATTGCATATGCGTCTCGACAACTGAAGACGTATGAGGAGAACTACCCGACTCATGATCTAGAGTTGGCAGCGGTAGTTCATGCATTGAAGATCTGGAGACATTACTTGTATGGTGCTACATGTCAGATCTTCACAGACCATAAGAGTCTGAAGTACATTTTCACGCAACGGGAATTGAATAACCGTCAACGTAGGTGACTAGAGTTGATCAAGGACTTTGATTTAGAGATTTTATATCATCCAGGAAAGGCGAACGTTGTCGCCGATGCCCTGAGCAGGAAGACGCCTCGAGAGCAGGCGATTGCGAGGCTGACAGTTCAACATCAGCTGCAAAGACTTGATCTGGTTAGAGTTGGACATCCAGTTTCCTGATGAGGTTGCCCAACTGCGTACTCTAGAGGTTCTTTCTGATATGTTGGGTGAAATCCAACAGAAGCAGGAGACCTGCCCGATACTAATGAGGATCCGAGAGAGGATGTCTCGGGATGAGACACCATATTTCCTGCTAGGAGCATATGGAGTTTTGAGACGCCGCGGTCGCGTCTATGTACCTACTGATACAGAGCTGAGACAGAGGATTTTACATGAGGCTCATTGTACACCTTACTCTGTACATCTAGGTACGATTTAGATGTATCAGGATTTGAGACGTTTATATTGGTGGGGAGGGCTGAATTCCGATGTAGCCAGATTTGTGGCACAGTGTGCGACCTGCCAGCAAGTCAAGATAGAGCATAGCAGACCTGGAGGTGAGCTCCATCCACTTCCTGTTCCACAGAGGAAGTGGAAGGACGCCACCATGGATTTTGTGACTGGACTGAGGCTGAGCCGGAGTTTTGATGTCATATGGGTCATAGTGGACAGATTGACGAAGACGGAACGTTTCATTCCTATTAGGGAGACGTGGCCGGTAAGCGGATTAGTTGAGGAGTACACTAGGCAGATAGTGAGACTCCATGGTGTACCGAGGACGATCGTCTCCGACAGAGATGGATGATTTACCTCGAGATTTTGGCAGCAGATTCAGACTGCCCTGGGGACGAGTTTGCACTTCACGATTGCGTTCCATCCTCAGACAGATGGTCAGTCAGAGAGGACCATTCAGACATTGGAGGATATGTTGCGAGCTTGTGTGTTGGATTGGGGACAAGTGTGGACGGATCATCTCCTACTTGTTGAGTTCTCATACAACAACAGTTGGCATGCATCTATTGGGATGGCCCCATATGAGACATTGTATGAACAGAGATGTCGTACCCCGTTATGTTGGGATGAGCAGTGCAGTGTTAGTGGTTTAACACCTTATCAGATTCAGGATGATGTAGCTCGAGTGACACTGATTCGAGAGCGGATGCTGACTGCCTAGAGCCGTCAGAAGTCGTATTCTGGTAGGAGGCGTAGACCTCTAGAGTTCAGAGTTGGAGCCCATGTGTGGCTGAGAGTGTCCCCGACACAAGGTGTTAGGCGATTTGGCATTAAGGGGAAGTTGAGCCCCCGATATGTTGGACCGTTCGAGATTTTGGATCGGGTTGGGAGCGCAACTTACAAATTAGCCTTGCCTCCGAGATTAGAGGGTATTCACCCTGTATTTCACGTGTCTCAGCTGAGGGAGTACATACCAGATCTGAGACACATTGTGAGTTATGATGATTTGGTGGTTGAGCCAGACCACACCTTTGTTGAGCACCCTATTGCAGTCCTAGAACGAGGTGTGAGACGCCGCGTTCGAAGGACATTCCTATGCTGAGGATACAGTGGTCGAGACGAGGACCTGATGAGGCTACATGGGAGACTGAGGATAGTATCCAGAGGAATTATCCCGAGTTCTATGCTGAGTTAGATGCACCAGTAGGATCACCGAGTAGATCTTAGTACTATCTTGGTGAGTATTATGTGCTTATATGCTTATATGTTATGATGTGTTTATTTTCATACTAGCTTTGATGTGATATATGAGCTTATTAGATCTTGTTGTGCTAGTATGATTATTGTTTATAGCTGGAGATGGTTCTTTCCTCCATGCTATTGTGATACGTTTAGGATTTAGCTGGAGATGGTTATTCCTCCATGCTATTTTGATGGACATAGTGTTGCTGGAGATGTTTTTCCTCCATGCCTTTTTGTTAAGAATATGATACGGCTAGAGATGTGATTCCTCTATGCCTTGTGATATGTTTATAGTTTGGCTAGAGACGGTTTTCCTCTATGCCTTGCATAGTGTTTTGTTGCTGAAGTTGATGATTTCCTCCATGCTTATGTTTGAGGTTATAGAGAGAGTTATACCTCGGCTCGTGAGTCCGAGTGGTTTGAGGATTTTACAAGTTTCGGGACGAAACTTGTTTTTAGGGGGGTGAGGTGTAAGAGCCTTAGTCTTTGGAGCCATTTTTGGCCTTAGCCGCCCCTGCGGGCTTAGGGAGCCGCCCCTCGGCTCGTGATGCTTCCCGCCCCTGCGGCTCAGGGAACCGCCCCTACGGTTTCCGGCGGCTGCAGCCGGCTTTGTTGACCCTTTGACCCGTGCTTTACTCTTTCCTTCTCTTATTCGTTTCCTTAGCTGATCAAGGGCTTCTTCATCACTTCATTCCCAACCTTCTTACGTCCTTCTTGCTTCTTCTTCTTCTCTTCTTGATCACCACTAACACTTCAGTTGGAAGCCAACTGAAGTGTTAGTGGTGATCAATTCTTGGTTAGGCCACAGCTGTGGTAAGCTCCATCTTTCTTCTTCTCATCTTTCTTCCTTTGATTATTTCCCCTTAGCTTAGGATTAGATGTTTGATCGTAGATTAATGTTAGTATATGTATGTATATGCATGTGTATGATTTTGGATGAGAGAAGACGTGATTTGATCACGTGAAGAGCTGAAGAAGAGTCGCGGGATAACGTTCTGCACCGTCGCCGCCCCCACGCTTGGAAGCCGCCGCCCCTGCGGAAGTCGTGCCACAGCGCCCGTGCCGTGCCTGCGCCTTGCCTGCGTTGCCTGCGGCTGAGCCTTGCCGTGCTTGCGGATTTCCTGTTCCGCCCCTGCGTCTTTCCGTCACGCAGGTGCGTCTTGTCCCTGGTCTACCTAGAGTTGGGTAGATCCTTTCCTTTCCTAGTATGAGCGGGTTAGTAGCATGCTAGGTATGTGTATGAGGATAGAATGATGAAGATAGAATGATGAGGATGTGATATATCTATATGCCGGTTATGGTTTTGAGGTTTATGAGTTAGGATACGATCCTTATGGATCCCTTGGATCTAGGTGTGACCCTTTGATGGATATGAGTCTGATATATGTTGTATGCCTTGATATTAGGTAGTGTTGTCCTCCGGATTGGAGTGGACGTATCTGAGAGTTGATCGTGGTTGAGTTTACTCCTGAGGTTGAGGTAAGTCCATAGGACTTACTTAGCTACTATCCGTATATTGGATGTATGCTTGAGTGATGTTTGTTTATGCTTTGTAGCATGCGATATGGTTCATTACCGACCTATGTCATATTGACCGCCCATTGTAGTGGTTGTGACAACTTACCTTTCATCCCGTAGTGGAGTCTGGGAAGTTCTCTACAAGCTAGTTAGATCTGGTATACGGAAAGGGCACCTACCACTCCATATGGTATACGGGAAAGTGCACTGATACCACTCCAGCTAGCTATTGCACGCAGAGGCGAGGGTTATATACATTCCTCGTGTCACATATATTCATATGCATGAAAGCATGTTGATATGTTATGATTCTTGATGTGTGTTTGTGCTCTAGCATCTTCTTATATATGTGTATGGTTAGCTAACGGTTTTATACCGTGTTGTAGATCCTTTGCAGGTTAGGAGAGCTGCAAAGTGATCTAGAGGGGTGATTTGCTGAGGGTTCCGTACACTGGG
This sequence comes from Fagopyrum tataricum, assembly GCA_002319775.1. Lineage (NCBI taxonomy): Eukaryota > Viridiplantae > Streptophyta > Magnoliopsida > Caryophyllales > Polygonaceae > Fagopyrum > Fagopyrum tataricum. The sequence continues at coordinate 34,741,893 of CM008285.1, forward strand.
CGATATCGTGGGATAGGGGTTATTTATGTTGTACGAAATTATGTTTTGACTTTGTACTCAGCAGTACTTTGTATTACCTTTTGATATGTATATATATATATATACATCAGTTTTATGTTTTGTTTTAATCTATCTGTGTCTTGTTGTAAGATTCAGTGAACTTGTTGTCAGGCTAGGGTCAGGATCCATTGTGAGATCCTAGCCCAGTAACACTCCGAGTCCTACGGATTTGGGGTGTTACAGAGCCATCCCCTGCGCGAGTGTCCTCTCCCGTTCGTGCATCCGCCTAGATCTGCGTATGTCAACTTTTTCGATTTTTGGAGTCGAAATAGCTTGAATCTCCTCATATATTCTTTCTTGTGGTTTTTTACTGTTGTGTTGGAGACGTTTATTTTCTTTGAGAGGCTTGTGTAACTCAATCGAATTTATTTTGCGATAAATTGAGAGGCTTGTGTAACTAAATCGAAAGGCTTGTGTAACTAAATCGAAAGGCTTGTGTAACTAAATCGAGAGGCTTGTGTAAACAAATCGAGAGTCTTGTGTAAACAAATCGAGAGTCTTGTGTAAAAAAATCGAGAGTCTTGTGTAAACAAATCGAGAGTCTTGTGTAAACAAATAGAGAGGCTTGTGTAAGTAAATATTGTGTAAATAAATCGCAATAAATCTTGTGTAAATAAACCGAGGATTTGTGTAAATAAACCAAGGCTTGTGTAATCGACATGCTTGTCTAAATCAAGCCTTGTGTAAATATATCGAGACTTGTATAATTTTTACAAAAATAACAATAGATTACTAAGTTCAATTAGTCTAGCTGGTATAAGGGTGGGCGGGAGGGTTTTGACATCCGGAGTTCGAATCCCACTAACTACAACATATACATTTTCGACGGACCTTGTGTAGTTTGGGTCTGGGCTTGTGTACGGACCTTATGTAGCACAAACCTTGTGTAAATCGAATGGTAGTTTGGGCATGGGCTTGTGTAAATCGAGTGGGCCTGATTGAGGCTGGGCTTAAATAGATTGCGCTTGGACTTGAGTAAATTGAAATTACTAATATACCCTTTCAATTAATCTTTATAAATAATTAAGTGGAGCCTACTTTCTACACCCATTATATAACTAGCTTATCTAATACACAAGTTTTCAAATTGAGCCCCATACCCCATTTCACCCTTGTTTATTTGGTAGATAACCATCCTTATTCACTTAACGCCCAGTATAGTATGTCATGTCTTTCATTTTGAGGTAAGTTGTACATGTGTAATTTTCTAATAATGTCATATGGCAATAAACTACCGATTTGAAGAATTTATCGTTGGTCCCATTGTTTATTAGTTATGAAGTTGCTTACTAATGCAACCATATTGATCAATGTTTTGTCATTCATCAAGTTCTCTTGATTGTCCGCTTATCCATCGATCTTTCTAGATTCTAATGATTTTTCCTTCACTGACGCTCCATTTGAAACCTTTTTTAAAATCTTCTTTTAAATTTATTAGTTTTACATTGCCTTGACGTGTTGTTTCTAGCTTTGTAGTTCCATAAGCATGTTCCTTTGAGTTATTATCTTCTACAATTTTAACCAAAATGTTGTTTGATTCTTCCATTATTTTCCATAATAGTTTAATGTGTAAAACCTTGTTCATATCTTCCACTTTTTTGATTCTTGTTCCTTCCAATGTTTTTGGTTGGCATATTTTATCCCTAACTAATGAGGGGTGAAAATTTGGTCCCTTGTTCCAAAATAAAGATCTATTATATAGTCAAGTTCTTTATGAATGCTTGTAGAAAACATGAAATATTGCATTAGGTAGCTTGATTTTACATTTAGGTTGACTTTGTATCAAAGTTATCCGACTTTCTTGATAAATGGATGGTGCTTGCCATTTTAATCATTGTTGATTAGTTTTTAAGATGATACTTTTAAAAATGTTTGTATTTAATCGCCCATTTGAGATCGGACATTCTATGTATTTTTGTATGTTGTTTGTTACTTCCATACACATATGTGAATATAGTATTCTCTTGGTTGTCAAACCTACACGTATTGTTGTTTGGAATGTTGATTTGTGGTAGTTTATTACCTGACTTGAGACCGAACAATAGTCATTTAATACAAATATAATCATATTTCTTGATGTCGTTGTTGCCTTGGTGAAAATTATTATGCCATCAATAATAGCAAAAAAAGGATCAATGGTTCCATCTTTTGGGATTGGAAAGTCTATTATCTTTTAGTTCTCACTATTAGTTTTTTTTTTTATGTTTCTTGCAATTATATCGGCCCCTAGGTTGAAAAGCAAAGGAGAAAATGGATCTCCTTGGCATAGGCCTCTCTTTGGGAGGATAATATTCTTTAGGAGTCGTTTTGAACTAAAAAAGTGTATGTTCGCATAAAAGGACATATGTCGATACGTCGAAGCTCCGTACCAGAAGTAGTGCTCTGTAATTGAACCTTCCCCATATATGAAATCTCGTAATGACTTTTATGACACATTGATCCTCTCGTTCATTTTCTTTTTCCTTTACTTAATTACAAAGTAAGAAACTTAGAGATTTTCAAGTGATTTTCATTGTTTATGTTCTAATGAACATTGGACCGGAACGACGGTTTATTACCTTTTCAATAAAGTTATCTTATAATCCTTACTATAAATATTATCCATATTTTAATTTTTTATATTTATATTAAAATATCATCTTAGCTCATATTGTGTGTACTAATATTTTATTTTAGGTTCAATAAAAAAAAGAACGTTTAGTTCATATTAATTATATTGTTAAACAATACCTATTTTACCAACGTACATTTCATCAATCAACACCTATGTACCGGAAGAATCCGTTTTACCTGAACCACTCCTTGTTCTACACGTTTTATTTCATAAACAAGAGTCTTACCTCTAAAAATAAGAAATCTTACGATGATTTTTATGACATATCACCTCAATACTTTTTAAAAAAAATTATGATATAAGAAACTTTTAAACACACCATCGTGAATGATATTAAAGTTTACAAGTATAGACATTGTTACATCGTAATGGAGTTGCGAGTTGAAACCACTTTTCTAATGGAGTTGAGTTTTTATAAACTAGTGTTAAATATTAAATAAAATCGGTGAAAATAGACATATTCACACTTTTACTTCTAAGGTCCAAGGTTTTAATTAAAAAATAGTTTTGACCCGTTGAAAAAAGCTTTTAGATCCATCACTATTCAAATTATACCGATATAATTTATACCGTAATTTACAATCCAGTTAACCATATTCGTGCACGACCCTAACTTTTCATCCGGTCTTATACCGAATCATAGCGGCCTGATCTCAACCCAATCCATAAAGTTCATGGTATATCGATATAAATTGTAGTATTGTACCGTGATGTACAGTCCGGTTAACCAGATCCACGCACAACCCTAATTTTTCATCCGTTATCTATCCATGGATCCATTAACATCCATACTTGAAGGTACGACTTATTACTGAATAGGCAATAGACACGTATCTATTTATCATAGACCGAAGAGCACTAGATTATGGCACACCCAAACTCTTTTCCAGAAAGGTGTTGACATTTACACTTTTGTCAAACCTCGAGGGGTCCCCACAAAGCACGCGTGCTTGATCTAACGGCTGTGACTTAACCCGTGATAGACGGAAAGCGTTTCCCAAACCCCACATCCAACGGCTCTGATTCTCCTGGTTTGACTCCCTTGTCTCCACCCTCACTGTTAACTTCCCACACATCTCCATTGCCCACCACCACAAACCCCAACAACAAGTGCCCCACTTTCTCCCCTCTCTGCTCCCCATATGCTCTTTCGATTCCCTCAGATCTCCCACATTTCCCTTCTATTGTTACCGATTTTTGGATAATTCGGCAACATCGAACATGTTTTGAACTAACATTGATCCACGATAACCCTAGGTTTGTACCTCAGATTGTTGCTTCTCTATCGCGCTTTTTGCGTATTTGTTGCTTTACGATTGATGAATCAATCAACTTGATTATCGTTGTCTGCATAATTTTGTATCATATTAACGATTTGGAGAGTTTGTCCACCTTTTTGCGCAGTCGATTAACTGATTCGGTGATTTTGATGTTTTAGGGAAGCAGTAACTTTTATATTAAATTTTAGGAATCAAACAGTTGGTACTATGCCTTGGGTAGCTTGTTCCACGAAGTACAGCGGCAAGTGCGTTCGATTGGTGGTGTTTTTTCGTGTTATCCTGTAATTTAGCTACCTGTTTGGTGAGTTACTATCATTTTTTACTTGCTTCTGGAAAGTGGTTCGTTCAGAATTGAAAGTTGAAGAACATGATTTTTTTTTCTCTGATGCAGGCATTGCTTTTTATCTTTAGGGGATCTTTTTTACTGCTTCGTGGCTTGTGTAATCTAGTTGTGGTGTCTGAGTAAGAATGCTCATTGGTGCAAAAAAAGAGGCATATCGAACAATCAAACAGTTTGAGAAGTTTATTATGAGCGTTTGGGTTGCTGGGGTTTACAGATTGATGGAAGTGTTTCAGGTATAACACTCTTTCTCCTTATGTTGTAATCTCAACTGTTGGAATTGCTTAGAGCTTATTTGACATAAGCTATTGACATGAGATGGCGTTTAGCGTTTTCTATCTAGAAGCTGTGTTTGGCATGCTAGTGGTTGAAATGGCTATTGCGACCATTACCAAACATGCCCTTAGTTGGATATTATCAAAAACTTTATGCTTTCTGCTTGTCCTTTTACTCATGCATAACCAGGATTGTTGCTTGTTTGTTGGAATGCTGTTTAATTCTACTTCATTGCAGTGGTCCCTTTTCTGTGTTGTAATTCATTGCTGGACTGATGGGTTTGGACCATACTTTTTTTGAATTTTAGTTTCATGTATTATTAGTTTTCAATTTATGACAGATAGTCAGAAAAGTGTCTTCTCTATCCTCCATGCTCAATTATGCTTTTCTGATTAAGATTCAACCTTTTCCCATGCCCAAATACCATGCTAAGTTTGTTACATTGAAGTATGATATCATAGGTGCCAGATTATGTATAACACGCTTCTTCCTTTTTTGCTGTCACTGCAGGCCAAATATTTCCGCCAGTTGCTTAAACCTGTCACGTAGTCTGAAGAACACTTACTGTGAGGATTTAAGTGCATCTTTAGGGAGTGGTGGAAATGAGTTGTGGTAGTTTTTGTTGAAGTAGAGAGCAACCCTTACGTTCTAGTTAGCTGTCTTTATTTTTGTCTTGTTTAACAGATTTGAAAAAGGTGATTCTACGATTAGATTATACAATCGCGAGTGAAGCTAATGCAGAGTGATCAGCAATATCACCCTCATGGAAGGGTGATGAACCCTTTTGAGAATCAAGTGGGGCCGACAGGTTTTCCGCTTCAACCTCCTGAAAATTTCATGATGTTCAATCCAGTAATACCTCAGCAATATGCATATCCGGGGTATAATGTCCATGCAGCTAACATGGAGAACAACAACGTTGAAAGATGGAACATGAACGAGGAGAAAGAAACGTCTTCTCATTTCACTGAGGATACAAATGAAATCAATGCACTGCTAAGCCTTGATAATGATCAATACTGGGAATCCGAAGAGGAAGAGGTTAGCACAGCGCGTACAAATGGATATGATGGAAGCAGTTCTCCTGAGTCTAGTTGCAACTACAGCTCCAATTCCAAGAAGACGAAGTTTTCTTCCTTGAGAAGCTCAAATGGTGAAGGTAGCAGTAGCAGTTGTAATAACGAACGGAAGAGAAAGAAAATGCAGAAGATGGTGAGCGTTTTGCGAGGAATAGTTCCGGGTGGCCAAAGATTAGGCACTGCTGCTGTCTTGGATGAAGCTGTCAAGTACTTGAAGTCTCTCAAGGTTGAAGTGGAGAAGAATGGAGTTGGTGATACAACAAACCAGTCTTAAACTGGACTAAACTGTTCAATTCGTGTTATCACCTGAAATGCGCAATTCTTCGGAACAGGGCTAACATATCAGTTGCCATATGAGGGCATGCTAGCTTTCACCTTTCCTTAATTTGTAAGTTCTAAGTGATTTGATATTGCCATAGAACAATTTAAGTGTCGTCATCTTGTTTAGAAAGGACCCTTATTGTCTATGGAGTTCACGCTTTTTCTGAAATTATAATGCATGCTGTCTGTTTATTCCTTCAGCAGGGAATCATATGGCTTCCGTTGAAAAGAAGGATGTTCTTTCGAACTTTTATTAGAATGAAGACAATATGGTCAGCATAAAATAATCTTAAAAATATTGTTCCGGTGATAAGGGATGTTTTTTTTGTCCAAAATAATAAGAAAACTAAAACTATTTCCAAATTTAGGATCGAAGTAAAACTATTTCCCACAATTAGAAAGCAATCGAGGTTCAAATCGAAGTCGTCGTTTAAAACGACCGGTTTTGTGAATAAACCGTAATTTCAAACGATGGTCGATGGTCTTTTGTTTTTTGTTTTTTTTAAATTACAAAGAACCCGCCGTTTAAAACGGCGGATTTGATTATATTTTTTTTTAAAAAAATTTCCCTCTTGGTGCCCTCAAGTTTTTAACTTTTCATCTTGGTATCCACTAAGATTGAAAATTTCTCTTGGTACCCTCATGGTTCTATTTGTTTCATCTTTATACTCATTCTTAATATATTACATTAAGTGCCCGTTTGGTTAGAGTGGTGTAATGAAAACGGAATGAAATCGGTTAAGGTAAATGAATGAAAATGAAAATGATTTGATTACTTTCATGTGTAAAAAAAACCTCTAAACAAACACAATTTTTGATTGATTCGGAATCATTCCGTTATCGGGAATGACTCCTAACGATACCAAACGAGCCATAAAATTCATTATAAAATAATTAAAAAATAGAAAAATTAATTTAAAATTAATTATAACATCCTTAATTCTCTCAATTTTAAACTAGTAAATTTTTAATAGAAGTATTTTTAATTTTAAAAAAAGAAAAGTAAATATATGGGCTATATTTGGATAAAGAAATATTACTTCGAGTTACAAGTTAGGCGGGCAACAAGCTGTGCCGCCAATCATTTCTGAATAACAAATCCGATCCTCCTAAACACTACATTTGAAGACCTAGGAGACACGAAATTACCATGCGAGACCCGTTGCACCCTCCTGAGAATCTCAACGGCATCAGGTGCAAGAAAACCAAACGTATCAAAAGCGAACGGAAGAAACACATGTTGGTTTTCAAGACAAGTCATTTCATGCTTAGCCACCTTCAAAGAGGCCGCGTTGAGAGCCGCCTTACCCACCACAAATGGCCCGTTATCCAAACCAACCAGAGGAGAGACTCTTGTCAAATCAATACAACCAAAAACCAACCAAAGTAAATTAAAGATAATTTTTATTTGTTGAAATAAAAAAAAATTTAATATTTTTATTTTCGATTTAAAATAAAATCTAAAAAATTAAATTAAAAATATTTTTTTTTTACATTTTTTAAGGGTCTATAAATGTAAAAATATAGTATTTTTTTTTGTTGAACTTAATTTTCTATAATTTATGTTTATTCGAAAATAAAAAAATTATTTTTAATTTTTTTAGTTTATAATGTACTTTTCCATAATCTTAAATTTTTAAAAAAAACATAATTTTTTTAAATTTTCGAGTTAAAAATAAATTATATAAAATTAAATTCAAAAATTAATAAAAATTTACTATATTTTTTAAAAATTTCTACACTCTTTACAAAAACTGTTTTTAATTTAATTTATATATTTTAGTTTAAATCGAAAATAAAAATATTTTTTAGTTAAAAAATAAAAATTATCTTTAATTAAAAAAATAAAAATTATATATAAAAACTAATATTATAAATTTATTACTTTTAAATTTAATGAGGTTATTGTTAGTTTTAAAAATATTTTCTGATTTTTTAAATTATTTTATAATGAATATTTAATGTAATATATTAAGAATGGATATAAAGAGGAAACAAATTAAATTACGAGGGTAATCAGAGGAGTTTTGAAACTTGGTGGCTACAAGAGGAAATGTCCAAACCTTGAGGGCACCAAGAAAAAAAATCCTTAAAAAAAGAAGAAGACAAGAACCCGTTGTTAAACGACGGGTTCCTTGTTTTCATTTTTTTGATAAAAAAAATCCTTACATGTTAAAAAAAACACGAATTTAGTTGGACAAGGACTATAGCCAAGTAGTCTTCTTTCTACCTCGTCTCCCACTTCTCCGCTCTCCTCTAGATATTGACGCATCTTTATTAATCGGCGATACGGGTCGTGAGACCGAAACACGTGGCTCGCCTAAATCAATAACAGGATCTCTATATTGAGCATAATGTGGTAGATGTGGAGATGCAAATACATCCGGTTGGGCCGGTGTGCCCGAGAAACCCATCATGGCAGCATAGAGAATGATTAAGACAGATGGGTGGATCGTGGTACCTCTGGTGTAGGCATATAAGATGAAGCACCTCTTGTAGCGCTTACCTCCCTAAGAAAGAGGAATGGGTCAACGGGTGCTCTAGTCATTAGGTTAGTACCTTCACTTGACAAGCAATTGCAAAATGTGTTCACGTTTTGGCTCAATCCATCAAGATCTTGGAAGCTATGTAGATGGTGAGTAGTGTATGCCGTTTGTCGCCCATAAGCTTCAATAATAGTCACAAATTGTCCCTATAAATAAAAAGAATATGTGAGAAAATTGATTTTAAATGTTTACAACTCCTTTTTTCACAATTGCTTACCATCATGTACAAATCAGGGGCCGTCGGATGATGATATCCCGTTGGATTTGACACTGGCGGAGAAATGAAACGGCATGTGATGGTTGTAAACCAAGACATGTATTTCTGGAGTGCTTCAACCCCAAGGACATGAAGGGGTTGTGATATGACAATGAATATACACATATATATAAGTCAATATCAAAAAAAATATATACATACACATACAAGTCAATATGATACAAAATTTACCACCATAAATGAAGTCATGCTTGTGATATGACAATTGAACTAATGTGTTCATGCCACAACTTGACAAATTTACCATGATCGTTGGCCCAATTGTAGTATAGTTTTGCTCTTCGGTCCACCTTGTGTAGTTGTTTGTCATAGCCACTCTCATGTGGTATAGCTGGTAGAAACTTAAACTGTTGCATAACCCGACCCGGTCAATGTCACTCGACTATGTCGAAACATATAAATGGAGCCTCTGTCATATATATATGGGCTCCCGATTGGCATATCTCAGGAAGACGTTACAATACATCTCTTGTATAAGGAACCCATATAAACTAAAAAAATATAAACATCGTTAGGATATACCTTATGCTATTTTAATTTATATCTACAAGTATGAGCATAATCAAGCTAACCTCATTTTGTAGTTGTTTGTCCAAAATATCTCGATAATACTCGAGAGGTCGAGATGATGTTTATAGCTGTAGGATTTAGGAACAATGTATCAACCTTACAAACACATTAAACAAATTGTTAGTTATTAGCTATTACAAAGAGACATATTTTGGACAAACAAATATAAGTTTATCTCCTAGATAAAGAATCATCACCGCCAAATTTAGGCTTTTCATTCCAAACTAAATCTCTAGCCTCCCTAGATGTTTTCCTACTAGCTACATTCCTCGCAATTCGTGCATCCCCATATGTTGGAAATTGAGATGAATGTACAAGTTGGTCTCCCGATTGTCATCCGCTCCCATGTCCACAACTACTGTAAAAAAAAAAAAAGATTAAGTTAGCAAGGTGTAAATGTAAATGATTACAAAAATTAAACACAAATGTATTAACCTGTGTATCAAGGTAAGGGGTCCAACTATATATGTTCTCCCCTTATGAACTGCTCTACATAAGTGCCCGTACACAAGGCCGTCCAATGAATCTCGGAGGCCTTGTGTAAACGTATTTTCTCTTTTATCAATTTTAAAAATTATGTTTTATTAGGAAAAAACGAAGAGAAAAAAAGAATAAAAATACTTTTTTAAATAAAAAAAATACATGAAAGAATAACAATAAAAAGCAAAACAAGACCGTTCTTAACTTTAAATATGTTTTAGTAGAAAAAATTAAACATAAGAATAATTTTTTTATATAAAACATGTATAGAAAAATAAAAAGAAAGAACATAGTAGGAAGGGAATTTGAACTCTTGAATTTTTTAATTAAAAATACATGAAATTATGACAATAAAAAGCAACATAAGACTGTTCTTAACTTTAAATATTTTCTTAGGAGAAAAATAATTAAACTAAATCGGAAAAATATTTAAAAATTTATTTACATATTAAACCATAAATTGGTATATAGCTTATATCTAAAAATTGTATGAAAAAAAAAAGAAAAGAAATAACATAGTTGAAAGAAGATTTGAACTCTTGACTAATTGCATCAAATATTGATTCTAACCATTATGGCAAGCACACTTTTATTTCTTAAACTAACTAAAAATAAATATTACGGGGCCCTAAAATATTGGTGGTTTGTGTTGTTGGGCCGAATGACGACACCCCTGTTGTACGGGCCTGCTTGTACATGTATGAAAGTTCAGTCCTCCCCCAATTGTAAGTACTGACCTCTTTAAAGTCCGGCAATAATGGGAGGTAGAGTAGTTGTACATTCTTACTCCTCGTATCACCGAATAATATCTCATCCATGAGTTGCAAGATATAAGCTCTTGCATAACACTTGATTGTGTCCTTGTCGGCATCGGTTATAAAATTTGCAAAGTGTTCACATAGCCACCGAATACGTAATGACGAACCTACTAAATACTCCTCGTCGGCATCAGTTGGCAAATTTTCAAAGTTTTCATGAGTTGCAAGATATAAGCTCTTGCATAATCCTACTCTCTCATTGGGCTACAGTCCTTGGATTTGTATTTTGAAGTGCAGACATGAAACGAGGAAGATCAGAATATATATGATTGAGATGAATCGCCATAAATTGATGAAATTGCATGTTGTTTTGCATCCATGTTTATTTTTTTTGTATGAATTATGCAGTTTATACTTATCCGACATAAATGCAATGATGATAAGTGGCTTGATTGTCTTGTCCGCACGGATAAGAGAAACAATTTCTCCACAAATGAATGCAACATAAACATTACTATTATCCACATGCATGATGTCTCTAACACATGTAGGGATGTGAGGTCCGGAATATCGACTTAGTCTCCATAAATCAAGATTTTCATGAACCCTAGAAGTTGTCAACTTCCATGGACAATTGCATGATTCATGTAGCTTGCAAATAACTGTGTAGTATTTTTCTTTTGCAACTTTGACCGTATATTCTTTGTCTCTAGCAACAAAATAGATTGTGAGATGTCTTTTCAACTCATCTAAAGAATTGAAATGTTGGTCACTAGCAAATTCACCTCCTTCTATATATTGATATGTTGCATTTCAGTTTTGCCATGAGTTCATCTAAGATGGATCACACTCTTCAACAACATTCCAAAAATGATTTATAGTTGATGCCTCTCTAGCCACTACATCTTTCTCGATAATGGTGTCCATAACTTCAACCACATCACCATCTTCTTATGATTGATGCATGACATCCTCGTGTTCGATACCAAATTTATCGGTGTGAAAATCGTTTTGATCATTTGTGAGTAGATATAAAATTCCGTATCTTGTGTCCATGAATTATCCATAATGTTATCCATTTTGTTATCAATGCATATATTAGTTCATTTAGTTAAAAAATAATAATGAAAACTCATCATCTATCACATATATATATTAATTACAGTTAACATAGATTGATACATAGCATTCTATCATCTACCATTATATATATATACATGCATTTAACCGTAATTTTTTTTATGTACATATATTACAATTAACGTAGATTTCGTGAGCAACATTTAACATATTAAAATAATCACAATCAACAAGCATTTAATTACCAAGCATTTAATTGTAAAATTTTTATTTATCAGCAAACAATATTTAAAATATTTGAAATAATCACGAACAGAATACTACACAAAACTAAACTAAGCATTTAACACAAATGTCAATTTAACAAAGTATTAAATACATGAAATAAAACTCTGAATTTTTTTTAGTTGTTTGAAGCATATGGAGATGGAGTAGAAGGAGGAAGCGGTTTGAAGCAGCCGACAACGAGGAAGATCGGCAGCGAGGAAGATCGCCGGTTTCAAGCAGAAAGCAACAGATCTCGGGCGAGGCAGATCGCCGGTTTGAAGCAGATGGAGAACAAGAGGAAGTCGGATTGATGCTGATCGCCGGTTTGAAGCAGATGGAGAAGAGGAGAAAGCAACAGATCGGCAGTGATGTTGATGCTAGGGTTTGAAGGTTTGAACGGCGGATTTGCAGATTGAGAAGAAGGAAGCCGGTTTGAAGCGGGTTCGAAGGTAAATGGAGAAGGACTATGGCCGCTGAGGAGTAAATAGGGTTCACAGATGCCCAACTGCATGCATTAAGCATCTTGTAGTTTGTAGCAACATCTTTAAAACGATGGGTTCCATTTTTTTAACGACAAGGAACCCGTCCCGGTTCCTTTTTTTTTATTATTATTTAAAATATAACAAAATTCGCCGTTTTAAATGGCGGGTTCTTTGTAATTTTTTTTTAAAAAAAGTCGTCGTTTGAAACTACGGCTTATTCACAAAAACAGTTGTTTTAAATGACGGCTCCGATCTGAACCTCAACTGTCTTCTTATTGTGAGAAATAGTTCCACTCCGATCCTAAATTCGAAAATAATTTTAGTTTTATTATTATTTTGAAAAAAATCCAATAGGGGGAAATTGTGGAAAATACCCCTTCTTTGGAATAGTTGTGAAAAATGTCTTTAACTTGTAAAATTGTAGAATATAACAAATAGCTTATAAGTACGATTGATTTTTATGAAAATATGACAAATAGCTTATAAGTACTTTCTTTTTTGGTAAGGAGGAACATGACTACTGTGTAACTATGCTTAAAAAAACAAAAGAGATAGCAGGAAATTAAAATCATGTCATGCGAGGAAAATAAACCTCACGAACATCCTTACAAACAAATCTCTTTATCGTCTCCGGAGTTGAGAAAAAACGTGAAAACCAAGAGTAAGAGCAAGTTCACCCGTTGAGTTTTAATCGATTGCCACCTATATAAAATGACATGACGATATTTATTGTTAAAAAATGATCTCCACCCATTAGTTTTAACCGACTTTTATTTTACATTTGGTAATCTTTAAAGTTTCAAATGTTATAACATTGACATATTTCTTGACATTTGGTAACCGGTTGCCACATAGATTATGGTGGACCCTTATCTCTTTTTTTAAATTAAATCACAAAATAACAATAAAAAATGAAAATCATTGTATTTGGTGGACCCCTTCTCTGTTTTATTTATTTATTTATTTATTTTTATATAAAAAAAAGAATCAATAAATAAATAGTAATTAACCGATTAAGGGGAAAAATGGGTGGAATTATTGGATAAATAGTGTTTGGCCACCATATCAACTAGCCGATTACTTTCTCGACATCTAGGTCTTCATCTCTCGTTGGTGTACTTGTCCCGTCCTCCATAATGCGAATAAGCAAAACTAATATTGTCGGGATGAAAACCGAGAAAATCACAAAATACTTTTCAAAATTACCCTTAAGCCCCTTTATATATTCATATCCAATTTTAGTATGTTTGGGTAATGGGCCTTTTTGTGGTGGTTAAGGTGGCCCTCAACGCCGCCTCTACGAAGGTGGTTAAGCATGAAATGAATTGTGTCGAAAACAACATGTGTTTCTTCCTTTCGCTTTTGATACGTTTTATTTTCTTACGTTCGATGCCGTTGATATTCTCAAGAGAGTGCAACAGATCTTGCATAGTAATATTGTGTTGCCTAGACCTTCGGATGCAGTGTCGAGGATGGCTTCAGATGTAGTGTTTAAGAGGATCGGGTTTGCTATTCAGAAATGATTGACGGCACAATTGTTGCCCTCCTACCTTCTGCCTTAATGTAAATTTCTAATTATTGAAAACCAACGTCTTTGATGGGCTATTCGGCACATGAAAAAAGTTTAATAAACCAACCAGATAAAGATATCGGATATCAATCTTATATATATATTAATACTGATATATGATATATTGATAGAGATGAATATCTAACAAACTCTTAAAATACTTATTTTATCGGATAATTTTGAATATTATTAAGAAATCAGTAAAATCAAAATTATTCTGATATTTTTTCATCTCTTCATCAAAGACAATTTTACCCTATAATTAGCTACGTGGCTACGTGCCATTGGTATACCGAGATGACCCTACTGACATTAATACCCACTTTGCCCTCGCAAATACAAATATCTCTCTACAAGGTCCTTCCCAATTCTTCGACCTTATCATTTTCCCAGTCCTCCTTCATCGCCTCTCTTGCCTGACTTCTCCAATGGCTACTTTTTCCCTCTCTCTCCTCCCAAAAACCCTATTCCCGGTCTCTCAAACCCGTCAACACTGTTCTCTTCAACCACCAATTTTCTCTGTCCTCTCCATCTCTTCCTCCTCATGGCGAACCGGAGCGACATTGGCCTGTCGGAGCCCTAGAATGGCGAACCGGATTAGGGCTGCGGTGGATGGGGACTACTCGTCCAAGAGAAGTAGCAGCAGCGAGCAGAGGGAGACGATAATGTTACCTGGCTGTGACTATAACCATTGGCTTATTGTCATGGAGTTCCCTAAGGACCCTGCTCCCACCCGAGAGCAGATGATTGACGCTTATCTCGACACTCTTGCTACTGTTCTCGGAAGGTTTGTTCTTTTTACTTCAATTTTATCCCCCGTTGTTCATTACCTTCATTTTTTAACATTCAATTTGAGAGTAGAGAGATATTTTTGTTCAAGAATATAATAACACCCAATTGAGTTGTGTTTCATGTTGTTGAGCAATGAATTCTGAATTCTGAATTCAATATATTGGATAGGAGTGTATGGTGTATAAGATTTGATGAGATTGTCATGTCCACGTTTAATTTTGTTTTAGGATAAAATGATTATACTTGCTTGCGTTGAATAGTCAGTAATTCCTCGACGTTTTAAGAGTAGAGGCTAAAACATGATTTCAATTGTACACTGCTTCATTGTCATAGCGAATTTGTTATTGGTAGAATGTAATTTTTTAATTATGCTCAATGGCTTTTGATGCTTTTCTCAGCATGGAGGAAGCTAAGAAGAATATGTATGCTTTTAGCACGACAACATACACAGGGTTCCAGTGCACTGTAGATGAAGAAACTTCCGAAAAGTTCAAGGGTGAGGCGAATCCCATATTAGTTCTTTTCCCATTGATATTTTGGGTTTCGTTGCTTGTTGTGTTAATAGATTAGTGTAAATTATGGGTTTTTGTAGGATTACCAGGAGTTCTGTGGGTGTTGCCTGATTCATACATTGATGTTAAGAACAAGGACTATGGAGGTGATCATTTTTCATATACTTTCAATGAGTTTATGTAAACTAAACTCAAATGGGGAGATTTTGATAATCTTTTAAGTTACAGGGGATAAATACATAAATGGTGAGATTATCCCATGCAAGTATCCCACTTATCAACCGAAAAGGAGAAATGAATCAAAGTATGAGAACAGAAGATACGAGAGACGAAGAGATGGTCCCCCTGGAGCAAAAAAAACAAGGCAAGAGGCTTCTTCCCCTTCAGAGTCTACCTCAACTTAAGGTGAGGGCTTAAACTTTAAAACCTGCAAGTATTAAGTTTCTGGTAATGCATTGCTGCTGAGAGACTCTGTTTCGTGTTTGTTCTTCAGGCTGGTGATGGTTTAAGTTGAAGAGAAGCTGGTTTAGCCTGAAGGAATTGGCTCTCCTTTATCACGAGCTATGCATTGATGATGATTACTCATGTATACTCATTTTTGCTTAGTAGTGTTGGATTTTGGTGAACATTGTTTAGAAGGTTTTGCACTGTGCATGTTGATATCATTCACTGCAAAAGAGAGAATTTTGAGTGAACACTAAGCTATGATATATGAGTAATTGAATTAGCTTATGCAGGAGTTTGTTTAATCTGTAATTTGGACCAGTTAGTGTTCTTATACATGGTAAAAGAAGTATCTTCTGTCTTATTTCTCTCTTAATGGAGATTTTGCTTACTTGATCAAAGAAATCGCCATGTTTTGCGACGTCAAACATGGCAGATTTCTTCAGGAAATTGCCCATCAACAAAATATGATTATAATAGAATTACAGCAAGTGCCTCAAAGAAGCAATTAAGCAATCCCATGAAAACAAAAATGAATGCTAAGAGAAGTAATTATTGAGATTTGAAGCATGCATGGTGATTGTGAAGCTTAAGACATCAGCAAAACATCCTTATCAATGTTTTTATCCTACTAATCATTCCAAATTGCGTTTAAGTGATAAAAAAAGAAGCTGAGTAGACATGCCCTGTCTTTACCAACTGAGTTAACTCGACAAGTTCGATTCTTTTTTTCTTAACTTTATATGACATAGTCAAGAAACTACGAAGAACATGACTCATTTTCTGAGGTTTCAGGCAAAATGTACACCACAAAAAAAAAAAAAAAAAAAAGTAGAAAAGAAACCAATATATTACCTGTTGTTTAGTATTTACATAAGAAATTAACCCACAGATTTACCAAAGAAATGACGAAATATATGCTTCTCTAATTTCATCAAAGAAAAGGCTGCAATTAGTCAGAATCAATCACACAGTTTTCATTGGGATCGCAGCATAATTTGCAAGTTTTCAGTTTCATTTGCAATAATTACCGTTCGTTTATGAGCATATATCACCTCGTGTACGTGTTGGCAACGCCATTTACACCCTCACATTTTCATCACAGAATACAAGGCTTTCCATTCCATGCCAACTCACTTCTTCTCCTTCACGTTTTCATGCCTTCACTTACCAATAATTTTTGAATATCATCAAGTAATATTATTCGAGATTATCATAAGATTTTAAAGTATTAATTACCGTCAAATATTATCGTTTCAAACGTGCTAATAAACGGTATATTCATAAACCTAGTTTTACGGTTAGAAACTAGATATATATTTACAAACGACAAAACGATTAATAAATGTGACGTCAAAGTCATGTAGTTCTACTTTAAGTATGTAAATTTGTCGCTTTCTAACGATAAAATCTAGGGTGAGTTAGAGATACTCGACGTTAAGCGACCTACATTATTGATTTCGATGACAAAAACTTCCTCAAATTTACCTCGACTTACCCAAGATGCTTATTCTAGAAGCAGGACTGTCATGAATTCCATGCAAATTGTTTGTATTTGGGTTGATAACAAATTATTCAATCAAAATATAATTTTAAAAAAGAATATCCATCTAATATCCAAGTAATATCTTGGTGTAAAAATTAGAAGAAAAATCAGGAAAATTAAGTAAATTTTGATGGGTAAAATGGTAAAATTAAACCCTAATCCCATTATAAAAACCGATCATCCCTAAGAATCATCACCCCCAATTCTCCCATTCCCAACATTGCTTTCAGTTCCAAAGCAAAACCACCCACACACTCAAAACAAGAGAGAATTCAAACTCCAAACAATGAAAATCCATGTCCAAATCATCATAGCAGTGTTCTACTTTCACTTGTTCATCTTCTCAACTTCATCAAACCCACATAATTTCCCCTCAATCCATGACCTCCTCAAAAGCAAAGGACTTCCAGGTGGATTATTTCCCAGTACTGTGAAATCATTCAGCGTTGACCAAAATGGTCAGCTTGAAATCTGCTTTGACCAGCCATGTCTAGCGAGGTTTGAAGGAGAGGTCAGATTTGATAGAGTCGTTAGAGGAAACTTGAGCTATGGCGGTATCTCTGGAGTTGAAGGCTTTCATCAAATGGAGCTATTTCTCTGGTTTAATGTCAGGGGTATTCTCGTAACTGACCCTTCTTCTGGTGTCATCCTCTTCGACCTTGGTGTTGCTCAAAAGCAGCTTCCTTTATCCTTGTTTGAAGATCCACCCACCTGCAAACCGCAAAATCAGAGTAAGAATCACTGACCCATTTCTGTAATTTTCGAGATTGTTTTCTTGAATTTATGGAATGTTTGTTTCATTGATTCGAAATGCAGGGTTAGGATTGAAGAATAAGGGTTTTGAAGATCAGAGATAAGTTCTTGAGGATTCGATGGCAAAATGCTGATTCAAGATTTTGGGTTGTCAATTTGGCAAATATTTCATCGATTTCTTTCTCATTATGTGCTTTCGTCATTCAAATTTCTAAAGAAAAAGCTGTGTAAATGGGAGTTTTAGAAACCAAAATTTAGATGTTGAAGAACATCTTCTTTTTGTGTCAATGCAAGAACAGTGCTTTGTCTGGTAACTAACAGCTTCGTTTAGCATTTTCGAATGTGTTTGTACTTGACTAGATTGAAGTAATTTAATCTTTTTTAGGTAAAATTGAGGTTCAGATTAATCTATTAGCCTAAATTAATTACATACATTAATGTGAAAACATTGCAATTATGAATAAGCATGTCATTAAGGATCCAAATGAAACTAATTGCCAGCTAATCTAATTTTTAATCAAGTAATTAGGCAGAATCATGTATGACACCTGGTCCTAATTAGATAAGATCATGTATGAGTACATTGTACACGTTGAATATAGGTAACAAATTTCCGTTGGTGATTTATTTGATGTAATTGCCATTTCTTAATACGAGAAGTAATTAGATACGTCGTCTAACCTAAAGCGGGTTTGTAGTCTAACGGCTAACCTAGAGCGGCCTTGCTTATGAGAACGGTCTAACCTAGATATATCGACCTTTCTTACGAGAACTTAATGTCTTTATAAGGTGTAGGGGAACGACCGTGATATATATATTTTTTAATTGAGGGACATCTGCTAACCGAATACTCTTAAAAACAAAGATGCGAGGATAATAAGAAGATAAAAGATTAACCTAATGCGATAAACAAATCAAATGTAATATTTAATCTATGAACACCAAATCCAACTCCACACATAAAAATGTGATTAATTTGATTAAAAACTATAACTTCGAGGTATTACAATTAGAAATCTCGTCTTAAATCAACAACAAAATCCGTCAACAATATTCTTTCTAGTTTCGGGTTAATGATAACTAGTTCAACTTTAATAGAACATCTATCATCGAAGAGATGGCAGAAGACTAAAGTCATTACTCTTCCTTCTTTTTCATCTCCTTCGCTATCAACCAAACCCGATTAATTTCACAATTTATCGCTTGTCCTTAATTTAATCTTCGTCCCCTTAAACTAGATATGGGACCGGTTTGGTTCAAACCGTCGAACCGGCGGTTTTCAAACCGGCCCAAACTGCCGGTTTGGTAAACCGGCGGTTTAGGTTTGACCGGTTTAGGTTTTCGCCGGTTCAAGGTTTAGGTTTCGGTTTGTCTTTTCCGAAAACCTAAACCGGCGGTTTGGGCCCAACGGCTTTATATTTTATTTATTTATTTATTTATTAAAAAACCCAACGGCTATTTAAAAGAGCCGTTGGGTTCTTAAGCCTCAACGGCTCATTTTTGAGCCGTTGGGGCTTTTACATTATTAAAAAAAAAAATTTAATAAATCCTCCCCTACAATTTATCCTAATTTCCTATAAATACTCATTCTCTCTTCCTCTACAAATCACACCATCTACAACTCATCTTCTCTACTCTCCTAATCTCTTATTCTCGATATCTCGATTTCTCGTAATGGCAAACCCAAGTGATCAAATTCCCTCTTCCCAATACTTTCCTAGCACCCAAGAGAGCGAAACACAAATGCCCGACAATCCCGATGTTACCGAAGTTCCAAGAAGAAGTCTCCCCCCTCCGAAAATGCTTACATCCGAAATATTTACGAAGCATTACACCAAGGGGGAGCCGGTGAACAAGTATTGTCAAGTGGCATGCAACTATTGCTCGAAGGTGTACAAGTGGAAGGTGAAGGGCGGCTATGGGACATTGCAAACTCACATGACAAACGTCCATCCGGAGAAGCTCGGGATTTCACGGGGACAAACACAATTGTCCCACGGGTTTGCATCTTCTACCTCTCATTCTCTTTTATTTACATATAATCATAGTGAAGAAAGTTTAGGATTAACCGATGTTATTTGTTCACATTCATTACCGTTTTCTTATGCCGAATATGAAGAAGTTAGGGAATATAACACTGGATATCTTCAACCTTCTTTTAAACCAACTTCTAGGAAACCGTTTCAAAATTAGTTACTAAATCTTACTTAAAAAAGAAAGAATTTTTTTAATCGAATTTGGCTAGTTTTGAACATCAAGTTTCAATTTGTAGTGATATTTGGAGTACACAATCACAACAACATTTTTACATGGGCATTACTTTACATTTTATTGATAACGCTATGTTTTTGCATAAATATGTTATTGGTTTTCGGCATTTTAATCAAAGACATAATGTACTAGGCATTGCAAGCATGATTAAAACGGTTTTACAAGAATATAATTTACAACATCGAATTTTTCATATTCTTTTGATAATGCATCCGCAAATACCGCCGCCGTAAACCATTTGGTTGAGGATGCGGGACAATATATAAAAACTCCTTGTACTCATCAAAGATGTGCATGTCATATTTTAAACTTATGTGTTCAAGATGGACTTAATGTTTTAGGAGATATGTTATCCCCAATCAAACTTGTTATTGATCATATTTGGCATGATTCCGATTTAAGAAGAAAATGGAGAAATTTATGTTTAAACAAAAATGTTCATCCTATTGCTTTTTCAAAAGATGTTGGAACTCGACTTACAAGCTACTTTCCGAAGCCGTACGTTATAAAATTTTGTTACAAGAATTTGCTTCAATTCATGTTCCTTGGTCAATTTTAGATGATGAAAATGTTTGGGAAACTTGTGCCCATATTTGTAATGTTTTAAAAACTTTTAATGATGCAACTAATACCATGAGTTGTGTTTACACTCCAACATCTCATAGATTTTTAGAAATTTCCGTTAATGTTTCCGAAGCTTTTGTAAAATGTTTTAACATACCTTGCCTTGTACAATGTATGCTTGATATGAAAGAAAAATGGCTTAAATATTATAGAAACATTCCCATGATTTATCTTGTAACCGCCGTTTTTGATCCTAGACTTAAACTAGATGGTCTTTCCGATTTATTGACTATTTATTATGATTGTTTGTGTGTAAACTTAACACAAGAAGACTATAATATTCCTAACATTGTGCAAGAAGTTAATACCGAAATCGGAAAATTACTTAGTACATTTCAATCTAGTGCTAGCTCTTCTTCTACCGCACCTAGTCCATCTCCCTCTTCTACTAGTTCATCTTCTTCTCTTTCACTTGCACAACAAGTTTTTGCTAGAAGAACAAAAACACCTAGACATTTATCTTCAAATGCGGAATATCAAGATTATCTTAACACTTGTTTTAATTTTGATGATAATGTTGAATTTGATATTTTGGATTGGTGGAAGAGATTAGCTCCCAAATATCCAACCTTAGTTAAAACTGTACAACAAATAATGGCCGTGCCCGCATCAACGGTTGCGGTGGAGCAAGCATTTAGCCGAGGCAGGAACATTCTCGGTCACAAGAGAACTCAATTGAAGCCCGAGAAGTTGGAGATGCAAGTTTGTATTCAAGATTGGATAAGGGCGGCTAAGCGGAAACAAAGGAATGCACCGGTGTACGACTCCAAATCGGATTCCAACTCCGAAGACGCCGGCACTACTTCCGAGTCCGACATCGAAAGGTAAGCGGGATTAAAAAAAAACTGGGAAGTCCGAAAAAAGGTAAGTCAAGGTAAGAGAACTACGTGGGCTTTGATTCCTCTTAATCCCGAGAGGATACGTAGGCAACCGGAAAACCGGTTCAAGCCCTTTAATTTTTCCGAGTTTTTTTTTTCAATTGGTATAAATTTTAATTACTAGTTTTTATATACTAATTTTTTTTATAATACTTTATTTTATTTTATATAATATTAATTTTATTTTTTTAACATAATACTTTGTCTTTAATTATTATTATTATTTTTATAAACGGGCTAAACCGGCAAACCGACGGTTTGCCGATTTTGTACTTCCGGATTTCGCTTTAGGTTTGGCCCAAGGCCAAACCTAAACCGCCGGTTTGCAAACCTAAACCGTAGGTTTAGGTTTGCAGCCTTTGACTACCTTAAACTGAAGCCTTCAGACCGCTGCCATAGTAATAAATATAATACTTATATTATAAAGAATGTATGGATTGAGACATATCCGACAACTTTGTTTTTTTTTTTTTCCCCTTTCAACCCAATTTTGGTGAGGATAGAGCATTTTTTTTTATACTTTCACAAAAAAGTTCTTAAACTTTAGGGGTAGTTAAACAACAAAATGAAGAGTAACTTTTGCAAGTTTGAAGTTTTGTTTGCCGATTAACAACGTAACACATAAGATTTATCTCCTTTTTTAAAAATATTAATTTTCATCAATAAAGTGACGAACCATTTCATTAAGAATATTAATTTGAATAAATCCATATAAAAGTGCTAATGTCCTTAAAGGCATTCTCTGGGCTACAAATAAGCTGCTTCCACTAGGAGTTAAGTGGAACGTTATTGATGGCAATACTACTTGTTTTTCGACTAATCATTGGTGTTCTGAGCGTCCATTGATCAATGAGATTACCACTGTGCCGTATGGCGCTTCTTGAACCGATTCGGTGAGCGAGTTAGGGAGGGGTGAGGAACTTTAGTCTGATAGACAAATGTCAAGGCTTGTTACGTAGAAAATGAAACTTTCAATTTCGACGTATTTACCGCAAATCCAACACTACGGTAGATTTTTTTAGCTTCTTATTTTGTTGATTACCCTTTCAGTTATTACATGCTCGATAACCCACTTGTAGATTTATTATCTTTGTTGAACAATGATGCCTGTGACATAGCGATCGGTGATTTCCAATCAACTACTTTATGTCATTAATAAAAACAGATCTTGAAGATACGCCTCCCTTATCAAAAAAAGGGTGTACAATCATTTTTAGGCAATCGAATCACCTGGTTTACTGGTTATATAACTCAAATAAATAAATAAAAGTCCGGAAAATACAAGAGGTACATAAGGAATTGGGGGGATTTTTACCAATCCAATACACCCAAATGTGTGTACATACTAAACACTTATCTTATTGAATGTTTTAAAAAGTTGTTTATGTTTTGATATGTTTTATTATCGAACTATATCTTATTTGTTCATCATTATATTTATAAAACTCTATGCTATAATATATGTGTAAACACATTACAAATGTATAAAAATATAGGTAAGGTTAAAGCATCGCTTACAAAGAGTATTTTGTTAGCTATTTGGGATTTAAAAAAACTCTTGCTCTCGTTTTTTTTATAATGGGAAGCACTAGACATCATGTTGTCTAGTGGACCAAAAGGTTGAAAAAGATCGACAAACATACTAACCACAACAAAAGAAAAAGAAACACATAAAAATACATCAAGAAAACCCGAAATCAAAGAGATCTTAAAGATTAAGGGAAAGTACAATGATTCAGTGAACATGAAAATACGACCAAAACGTTTGTCTTCGAAGGAAATACCCAGATAGAAAGCATAGGGAACAAATGTGAACAACTCAGACCAAAAAAAAAACTCGAAATGCCATCAAGTATATCATCAAACTAAGAAGATGACACTACGAATACGGGAGACTTGGCATATAAACGTGTATAACTTTGATGGTTAATTATCAAATGTTTATAAAGAAAAAATTGTTCATAAAAATATAATCGGACAGATCCGTGGTCAGTGCAGAGGGGTGACAAGACCCTTTTGAGATTTTACTATAGTTGAGATGTTTCCGCTATGATTTTTACCCCGTTTTGATTATTTTCCTTTAAGGTTTAATTTGCAAAATTTGTTGTTATGTCTTATTTTTTAGAAAGAAATCAAAATAGGCAACTGTCAATTGAGATACTCATTTGTTACTTGCTTTTGTTTTCTCTACGAGGCAAGAGCCACCCTCCTACTAGACTACTGCCTACCACACTCTTCGTCTTCTATTTTAATTTATTTTTCCTTGCTTTCTCATTTGTTTAGAAAAAATAAAGGAGAACTGACAGTAAATCTAGGACTTTATTGGGTGGTTCAAAATAGGGTGATAGGAAACAAGAACAAGAATAGAGGAAGAGAGTTGATCTTACGGAAGTTTGCCAATTTGGGGCATATATAAGGAACAAGAGTTTCAGTCAAAGGGTTCTTCATTCGGATTTAAAACTTGAATGGAGCATAATTTGAACTTTGTTTTTTTTTTTTGATTTGTTTTGGTTGATGGTTTGTATAACTATCTTGGAGCTTCAAGAGAAGTAGGTTTAAAAGGTTTCGATGTTAAAATATTGAGAAGTTTGAGAGAAAACGAGAAGTAAAAGTACCATTTCTGTTTTTTGGTTGATGGGTTCATTGGATTTCGGAGAAAGCACTACGTTAGGATGGGGGTTTTGCAAGAGATAATTCAATCGGTTTGAAAACGGAGACGGTTTGTGCCGGTGAAGGTGATGGCGGGTCACATGGTGAGTACAAGGTGATGACGGGTCATATAATTAGGCAGAACCATGTATGACACGGTTGGCACCTAAGTAGATAAGATCATGTATGAGTACACGTTGAATATAGGTAACAAATTTCCGTTGATGATTTATTTAATGTAATTGCCATTTTTGAATACGAGAAGTATTAGATAAGTCGTCTAACCTAAAACGGATTTGTCGTCTACCGGTTTAACCTAGATCGAACTTGTTTTTGAAAACTTGTAGTCTTATAAGGGGTTGGGGAGCGGTCATGATATTTTTTTTTAATTGCGCAACATCTACTACCACAATACTCTTAAAAATAAAGATGTGAGGACAATAAGAAGATAAAAGATCGTGGTTTTTAAACGTACCAGCAAAAATTGCTATTTGTCACCGTAACTACGCACATCGGGTGCGTAGTAGTAGTTAAAAAAAATTCTTACTTCTACTACGCACACCAAGTGTGTAGTTCATCTGTTTTAATTTTTTTAAATTTTTCCTGGACTCCAACTACGTACCCCATATGCGTAGTTGAAGTCCAGTCAACTACGCACGCGAATTAAGTGTGTAATTTTGGTGATAAATATTGATTTTCACCGGTACGTCTAACAATCTCCTAAAAGATTAACTTAATGGGATAAGAAAATCAAAGGTAATGTTTAATCTATGAATACCAAATTCAACCCACAGATAGCAATGTGATTAATTTGATTAAAAACTATAACTTCGAGGTATTACATTTAGAAATCTCGTCTCAAATCAATAATAAAATCTCGTCATCTTCCTAATTTTGGGTTAATGATAACTAGTTCAACTTTAATACAACATCTATCCACAAAGAGTAAGTAGAAGACTAAATCACTCTTCCTTTTTATTATTTTTATATTTTTTTCATTTTCAACCAAACCCGATTAATTTCATAATTTATCTCTCGTTCTTAATTTAATCTTCGTCTCCTCAAACTGAAGCGGGACGCAGCCATAGTATTACTTATAATACTTATATTATAAAGAATGTATTATGGATTGAGAGACGACACTTTTTTTTTTTAAAAATTATTTTTTCAACCCAATTTTGGTGAGTATAGAACAATTTTTTTTTTTTTATACTTTCCACGAAAGAGTTCTTAAACTTTTGGCGTAGTTAACCAGCAAAATAAAGAGGAACTTTTGAAAATTCGAAGTTTTTTTTTGGTGATTTACAACGAAGCACATAAGATTTATCTCCTTTTTAAAAATGATATTTTTCATCAACATAGCGACGAATCATTTAATTAAGAAAATTAATTTGAATAAACCATATAAAAGTGCTAATGACTTTAATATGTGAGGTTAATCTGAAGGTTCAATAGGACATACAATTATTTTTAGACAATCGACTTATCTGGTTGGTTATTTGACTCAAATAAATAAATAAAAGTCTGAAAAATACGAGTGGTACATAAGCAATTGGAGGATTTTTACCTATCCAATACACCCACAATATGTGTATATACTAAACACTTATATTATTGGAATGTTTTAAAATGTTGTTTATGTTATGATATGTTTTATCTATCGAACTATCTCATTTGTTCATCATTATATTTTATAAAACTCTATGCTATAATGTATGTGAAAACACATTACCAATGTATAAAGATATACGTAAGTTTAAAGCATCATTTACAAAGAGTATTTTGTCAACTATTTGAGATTTAATCAAAAAAAATATCTCGTTGTCGTTTTTTTTATAAATGAAAAGCGGTTTGAAACACTAGACGACACACTGTTTAATAGATCGGAAAGTCGAAAAAGATCGGCAGACGGAATAACTGTTATGAATAACCACGACAAAAGTAAAAGAAACACACAAAAATACATCAACAAAACCCAAAATTAAAGAGATATTCAAGGGAAATTAAGATGATTCAATAAACAAGAAGCGGCGAACCATCAGGTGTCGATAAATGTGGACACCGCAGATTGAGAATTGCAATAGAACCATCAGGTGTCGAAAATCCACACTCAAAACTCAATCTAAGAAGACGACACTGCAAAACACGGAAAACTTGAGTTATAAAAGTGTATAACTTTGATGGTTAATGATTAAAGATTATAAGGAAAAACTTGTTTATAAAAATGTTGCCAGAGAGATCCGTGGTCATCAAAGTTCAGAGAGGTGACAAAACCCTTTTGAGATTCTGCTATAGTGGAGATATTTCGACTAGGGTTATTATCGATTATTCCCACTTATGGTTTAATTTCCAAAATTTGTTGTTATTTTCTTTTTTAATTTATTTTTTAAAAAAGAAATTAAAATAGCAATTGCCAATTGAGACAATCATTTGTTACTTTTTTGTTTTGTTTCGTCTACGAGGCAAGAACCACCTACTAGACTACTATCTATTGTGCCCTTTATATTTTATTTTAACTAGCTTAATACCCGTATTTTTCACGGAATTTGATGAAAACTATATTTTATTATATAACAATATTTTTTCCAAATTTTGGTGGCATAAAATTTAAAAAATATTTTATAGGTGAAATGTGATTTGATTGGAGTGAAGTTAACACATAAATTTACCGAGAATTAGTATGTAAATTAATAATTAATATTTTTACTATAATATTGTAATCCTATAGTTAACACATCGATTAATATTTTGACTATCATACATTAATTCTGTAATTAAAAATGTCATGATTTACCTAATGTGTTTATTAAATATAGATTAGGAATATAATACACATTAATTAATCGATTAATATTTCAACTATAATTTATTAATCCTATAGTTAATCAATTTGGTAGAAAATATTAAAACTGTTTATACTATATAAATTAAGATTAGTTTTCATATTGATAATTTATCATAATTAAAAGAAAATTTTTATTCATATTCCATAATATTTAGATGACATGTTGTAAAATTTTAGTTATAAAAAAGAAATTACTTAAGCACGAGATTTTTAAAAATAAAAATAAGTTTATATCACCTCCATAAATAAAATATTTTTAGAAAAGAAGTAAAAATGAGGTGACGAGGACATTCTTAGAAATGTGATGAGGACATTCTTAGAAATGTAAATAAGTTTAGGAACAAATTAATGATAGAATGACGCTAAGGATAAATCTTATTATGCATGGATTGATGATGTGACGAGGACATTCTCATAAAAGTTATGTAATTTTCAAAGAACAAATGGCAAAATTATTATTTTAGTTGAAAAGTTTTGACACAACAATTCGAAATAAAAAATTCTATAAAATGTCAATAAAATACTTCAACAAGTATAATAACTTTGAAATTTTGTGGAAATCAAGGACAAAACATAAGCACAATTGTAACACCCCAAATCCGTAGGACTCGGAGTGCTACTGGGCTAGGATCTCACAATGGATCCTGACCCTAGCCTGACAACAATTTCACTGATCTTACAACAAGGCACCGATAGATTAAAACAAAACATGAAACTGATATATATATATATCAAAAAGGTAATACAATGTACCGCTGAGTACAAACAAAACCATACTATACAACAAAAGAACCATATCCCCGATAACGCCCCAGTGTACGGAGCCCTCAGCGGATCACCCACTCTGTGTCACTCTGCAACTCTCATATCCTGCAAAGTATCTACAACACGGTATAAAACCGTTAGCTAACCATACGCATATATAAGAAGATGCAGGAGCACAAACACACATCATAAAGTACTAAACACCTCATCATGATATCACGCATTTACCCGGTTTATTATCTTAATAATCATAGACCAACACTCAACTCATATATATAAATATCTCAATATGAACGTATGTGACACGAGGAATATAACCCTCGCCTCTCGGGAATAATGCCAGCTGGAGTGGGGATCCGGTGCCACCTCCCGTGTACCCTATGGGAGTGGACAGGTGGCCGGCCCACTGATCCATACTGGCCTGCCCGTAGAGAACCTCCAGACTCCCGGCGGGATGAAAGGACAAGTTGTCACGGCCCTACAATGGGCAATCAATAGACCATAGGTCGGTAATAACAATATCATAACACGGGCTATCAAGCATATACACACACCACTCATGCACACATCCAATATAAGGATGGCAGCTAAGTAAGTCCTATGGACTTACCTCAACCTCGGGAGTCTCAGACTCAAACTCAAACGGCTCCGCTCTAGAGATCAATACAACCTAAACAAGGTATAACACATATATCACACTCATATCCATAACAGGGGTCACACCTAGACCCAAGGGATCCATAAGGATCATATTCCAACTCGTAAACCTCAAAGACGTAACCGGCATAAACGATACCGTACTCAACCTCATTCTATCCTCATACTTGTACCTAGCATGCTACTACCGCTCATACTAGGAAAGGAAAGGATCTACCTAACTCTAGGTAGAACCGGGACAAAACGCACCTGCGTGATAAAGGGATCGCAGGGGCGGAACGCAGGCAACCGTGGGCGCGGCGGCACTCAGCCGCGGGGAGGTGACAAGGGCCCCTGGCAACGCAGGCACGGCGCCGGCGCTGCGGCACAAGGTCCGCAGGGGCGGTGACTTCTGGCCGCGGGGGCGGTGACACTGCAGAGAGCGATTTCGCAGTTTCTCCTCAGCTCTTCACGTGATCAAATCACGTCTCTTCTATTCCAAAGCCACATACAAACATGTACATACACATACTAACATCAATACCCTTAGCATACATCTAATCCTAAGCTAGAAAGATGAATCAAGGGAAGAAAGAAGGAAAGGCAAGGTTACTTACCACTCTTGTGGTCCTAGGCTGCAGGGGAGATCAACACACTTTAAGAGTTGGCCTCCAGGCTCAGCCTACACACAACCATCAACAACCACAACTATCACACCCAACTCTCAAGCCAAAACTCTTCCAAAAACTCAAGAACAAGATCAAGGGAAGGCAAGGGAAGCATGAAGGCAAGGAGAACGTGAAGAACTGGAGGTGAAGTGAAGAAGGAATCCCTAGATCGGCCAAGGAAAAACATAAGAAGGAGGAAAGGTAAAGCACGGGTCAAAGGGGTCAACAAAACCGGCTGCAGCCACCGAAAACCGCAAGGGCGGTTCCCCGAGCCACAGGGGCGGTTCCCCGAGCCGCAGGGGCGGCTATCCGCAGGGGCGACACCTGGTTCCCGCGGGGGCGGCTAGGCCAATCTCGGCCCAAACCCAATCTCGGCTATGGTCCGATCTCGGTCCAAAAGACTACGGCTCTTACATCTCTCCCCCCTAAAAACAAGTTTCGTCCCGAAACTTATACAAACTCCGAAAGCACTCAGACTCAAAACCGGGATACACTCTCTCTATCGGAGGTATCATATCTCGTACATAAGGTATCAACCCATATGACACTATACCTCAAAAGATCACACTACTATCAGGGGCGTAGAGGGACATCTCTATCCAATTTATCGTCACCTCACCAGGGCATGGAGGAAACATTATCTCCCGCAGGAGATCAAATTCTATCCGGGCGTAGAGGGGAACATCTCTAGCCAAACCATCATCGGGGCATGGAGAAGACATCTCCATCCAAACTATGTCCATCAAAATAACATGGAGGTAGGAACCATCTCCAACTATCCCTAACAGTCGTATCACAATAACATGGAGGTAAGAACCATCTCCAGTTATACCTAACAGTCGAACTAGCACAACAGGATCTAGTAAGATCATAAACACATCATAGCTAGCACAAAAATAAACATAGCATATCATATAAGCACATAAGCACATATGCACGTAATCATATCGCTCCTCAGGCTAGTAGTAAGACCTACTCCTGGATCCTATAGGTATATCTATCCCCGCCTATAACTCTGGATAGTTCCTCTGGATACTATCCTCAGTCTCTCCCGTAGCCTCATCAGGTTCTCGTCTCAACCACTGTATCCTCAACACAGGCATGTTCTATAAACGTAGGCATCTCATGCCTCTGCCTAGGACTGTAATAGAATGCTTGATACAGATGTGGTCCGGCTCAACTACCAAATCATCATAACTCACAGTGTGTCTCGGAGCTGGTATGCAGTCCCTCAGCTGAGACACATGAAACCCAGGGCAAATCCTCGAATCTCGGAGACAGAGCTATCTGTAAGCTGCGCTCTCAACCCGATCCAGCAACTCAAACGGTCCAACTCTGAACTCTAGGGCCAGCTACGCTCTCAACTTCCTCTTAATGTCAAAGCATCTAACACCTCGTGACGGAGACACTCTCAGCCATACTAGGCTCCAATTATGAACTCTAGAGGTCTATGCCTCCTATCTGTATACGACCTCTGACGGCTCTGCATAGTTAGCAATCATTCTCTAACCAGGGTTACTCGAATCCCATCATCCTGAACCTGATCAGGTGTCAAATCACTGTCACTGCTCTGCTCATCTCAGCCTAACGGAGTCCGATATCTCTATCCATACAGTGCCTCATAGGGCCATCCGAAAAGATGCATACCAACCATTGTTGTATGAGAACTCAACTAGTGGGAGATGATCCGTCTCCACTTGTCTCCAATTCAACACACCAGTTCGCAGTATACTTCCCAATATCTGAAGGATCCTCTCTGGCTGATCATTTGTCTGAGAATGAAATGCAGTCTTGAAGTGTAAACTCGTCCCCAGGGCAGTCTGAATCTGCTGCCAAAACCTCGAGGTGAATCGTCCATCTGTGCTTGAGACGATCGTCCTCGGTACCCCATGGAGTCTCACTATCTGCCTAGTGTACTCCTCAGCTAATCTGCTCATCAGCCACGTTTCCCAAATAGGAAGGAAACGTGCCGTCTACATCAATCTGTCTACGATACCCCGATAATATCAAACTTCGATTCGGTCTCAGCCCAGTCACAAAATTTATGGTGACGTCCTCCCAATTCCTCTGTGGAACAGGAAGTGGGTGGAGCTCACCTCCCGGTCTGTGATGCTCTTTCCTGACTTGCTGGCAGGTCTCACACTGTGCCATAAATCCGGCTACATCGGGCTTTAGCCCTACCCATCACTACAACGTCTCAAATCCTGGTACATCTGCTCGTACCAGGGTGCACTGACTACGGCGTACAATGCCTCCCGCAAAATCTTCTGGCTCAACTCCGCATCAGCGGTACCCAAACACGATTGCGGCGTCTCAAAGCTCCATCTGCTCCTAGCAGGAACTGTGGGGCCTCATCTCGAAATATTCCTTCTCGGATCTTCATCAAGAAACTAGATATCCACTCTAACCAGATCAAGTCTCTCTGTCACTGCTAATGAACTGTCAACCTTGTTGTATCAATGTACCTCCCAAGTCTAGCTTGGATGCATCTCTATAACCACAAAATCAACTGTACCCTCTGGCCGTGCCAACCCAGGAACGGAAATCAGACATCTCTTCAGCTACTCAAAACTCTGCATACCCTGATCAGACCACACAAATCTGGTAGTCTTCCTCAGCAACCTCATCAATGGATGGGCAATCATAGAAAAGCCCTCCACAAAGCGTCTGTGATAGCCGGCTAGGCCAAGGAAATTACGTACTTCCTTGACGTTCGTCGGTATCGTCCGTGCTGCTACAACCTCTATCTTCACCGGATCCATCTGGATCCCTTGGTGGAAACAATGGAACCCAGGAATGCTACCTCTGGCATCCAGAACTCACACCGAAAGAACTCAGCATAAATTTCTCTATTCCGCAAAACCTACAATACAGTCCTCCGCTGTCCTGCGTGCTCCTCTAATATTGAACTCCCCCCCTCCTTCATGGCATAACACCAGAAGACCTCATCACCTGTGCAATCAATTTCGTTGTACGTACCGCACTGGTCACTATACCTGACCTAACTCGGGTGGAGACTGTGACAGTCCTCCTACCTACATATCATACAGTCTGATGCCTAACCCTCCAAACCATAACTAACAGGATATTCTCATACACTACTGGCATGATACAAAGATCAACCAGTAACACACGGGTCCCTACAGAAACGGGTCAGTCACGGATCTCACGGGTACCTCTGACCCCACTACCATCGGTAACCCTATACTAAAGGGTATTCCTTCAACCACATCAAGGCTCAGGTACTCTATACAGGCATCAGAAATAAAAGAGTGCATCACACTCGTATCACATAAGACTCTAACAGGCAATCTAGGAAATTAGAAAGGTACCTGTATCAGTCGGTGCGGCCGGCTCCTTTGCACTCCTCAGTTCAAAACTAGACCCTGTGGTCCTCTAGTGTCCACAACATCACCATCCCGACCTAAGCCTCTACTCGGCCCCGGAGCAGCTCCCGGAGTAGTAAGGCAATCTGGGATTCTCCACGGTCCCTGTATCTGCTGAGGTGATCTCTGTCCACCTCCCACTACAAGGTGTATGTCTCTCCGCCCCATCTACAGAACTTTGATGTGATAGAACTCCGCCCCATCTACAGAAAATCTCTAGGTGACCTTGCCTACCACAAGTGAAGCAAGTCACTAACGGATACGTGCATGCTGGTCGTAAATGTCCAGGATCATTACAGTTAAAACACCGTGGACCCGTAGCAGCAACCAATGCAGCTGCGGGGTAACTTGAGCGTCTCTATTATCGTTCAGAACCTACCATTCCTTCAACACCTCTGGTCGCCCAGGTTGTTGTCGCTGCTGTTGCTGAGGTGACCTCTGTCCACCCCCAGCTACCCTAACAGGAAAAGAACCCGGTTGAGACAAAGCTCCACCATGTCTACAGAAAATATGTCTGTGACCTGGTCTGCCACATACATAACAAGTCACGGTTCGCCTCGTGCACTCTCGTCGCATATGTCCATACTTACCACAATTAAAACATCGCTGTCCTTGATCTGTAACTGGTACAGGTGGGGGTTGACTCTGGCGATTCTGGCCTTGCCCTGAGCCAACAACCCCACCAGTATCACTGATCTGTCCTATCCGCTGTCTCTTCCCAGACCTTCTATGCTCCCCTGAAACTCGGGTAATCTCAGCAGCACGTGCCGGTACAACTGGCACCTGAGTAATTCTATGCAATCCTTCAAATGATTCCCTCTGTACTGGCAGATCGGGAATACGTTCACCTGCTCTAGCAGCCTCCTCCACTTGTCTAATATACACACGGAAATCTGGTCCCGTCATAATGACATAACCCGAGTCATCTGACTGGACTTGCTGTGGTGTATGTCTCTCAGCTATACAATTCCCAATCCCCGAGGCGGCACTCTCAGCCACATTCTCCTGAAGCGCTACTGTTACCCGTACATCAGCAGCACGAATCCTACCCCGTACTCTACCTAGAGGGGGTCTACCTCTACCTCTACCTCGTCCAGCTGCAGGTGCTCTAGTCTGAAACATCTGCAGAGGACGTAACCTACTCAGAAGGCTATATATATGCCGTATGTATATATATATATATATCACACATCACATCAAATAGTATCTATCTATATATATATATACTTATACTGTCGAGATCTTCAGAGGGGTGATGGCTCATGTACACGATATCCCAAAACATTTGTACTCATTTCAAACCAAAATCTTTTGAAAAGTCAGACCCCTTTCGGGTTTTGTTTATTTATCTATTGGACCTTTATCGCAGATTACAAGTGCCATTGTTGTCAACCTGGGCTCTGATACCACCTTTGTAACACCCCAAATCCGTAGGACTCGGAGTGCTACTGGGCTAGGATCTCACAATGGATCCTAACCCTAGCCTGACAACAATTTCACTAATCTTACAACAAGGCACCGATAGATTAAAACAAAACATGAAACTTATATATATATATATATCAAAAAGGCAATACAATGCACCGCTGAGTACAAACAAAACCATAGTATACAACAAAAGAACCATATCCCCGATAACGCCCCAATGTACGGACCCCTCAACGGATCACCCACTCTGTGTCACTCTGCAACTCTCATATCCTGCAAAGTATCTACAACATGGTATAAAAACGTTAGCTAACCATACGCATATATAAGAAGATGCAGGAGCACAAACACACATTATAAAGTACTAAACACCTCATCATGATATCACGCATTTACCCGGTTTATTATCTTAATAATCACAGTCCAACACTCAACTCATATATATAAATATCTCAATATGAACGTATGTGACACGGGGAATATAACCCTCGCCTCTCGGGAATAGTGCCAGCTGGAGTGGGGATCCGGTCCCACCTCCCGTGTACCCTATGGGAGTAGACAGGTGGCCGGCCCACTGATCCATACTGGCCTGCCCGTAGAGAACCTCCAGACTCCCGGCGGGATGAAAGGACAAGTTGTCACGGCCCTACAATGGGCAATCAATAGACCATAGGTCGGTAATAACAATATAATAACACGGGCTATCAAGCATATACACACACCACTCATGCACACATCCAATATAAGGATGACAGCTAAGTAAGTGCTATGGACTTACCTCAACCTCGGGAGTCTCAGACTCAAACTCAAACGGCTCCGCTCTGGAGATTAACACAGCCTAAACAAGATATAACACATATATCACACTCATATCCATAACAGGGGTCACACCTAGACCCAAGGGATCCATAAGGATCATATTCCAACTTGTAAACCTCAAAGCCGTAACCGGCATAAACGATGCCGTACTCAACCTCATTCTATCCTCATACTCGTACCTAGCATGCTACTACCGCTCATACTAGGAAAGGAAAGGATCTACCTAACTCTAGGTAGAACCGGGACAAAACGCATCTGCGTGATAAAGGGAACGTAGGGGCGGAACACAGACAACCGTGGACGCAGCGGCACTCAGCCGCGGGGGCGGTGACAAGGGCCGCTGGCAACGCAGGCACGGCGCGGGCGCTGCGGCACAAGGTCCGCAGGGGCGGTGACTTCTGGCCGCGGGGCGGCGACACTGCAGAGAGCGATTTCGCAGTTTCTCCTCGGCTCTTCACGTGATCAAATCACGTCTCTTATATTCCAAAGCCACATACAAACATGTACATACACATACTAACATCAATACCCTTAGCATACATCTAATCCTAAGCTAGAAAGATGAATCAAGGGAAGAAAAAAGGAAAGGCAAGGTTACTTACCACTCTTGTGGTCCTAGGCTGCAGGGGAGATCAACACACTTCAAGAGCTGGCCTCCAAGCTCAGCCTACACACAAATATCAACAACCACAACTACCACACCCAACTCTCAAGCCAAAACTCTTCCAAAAACTCAAGAACAAGATCAAGGGAAGGCAAGGGAAGCAAGGAGGCAAGGAGAACGTGAAGAACTGGAGGTGAAGTGAAGAAGGAATCCCTAGATCGGCCAAGGAAAAGCATAAGAAGGAGGAAAGGTAAAACACGGGTCAGAGGGGTCAACAAAACCGGCTGCAGCCGCCGGAAACCGCAGGGGCGGTTCCCCGATCCGCAGGGGCGGCACCTGGTTCCCGCGGGGCGGCTAGGCCAATCTCGGCCCAAAGCCAATCTCGGCTATGGTCCGATCTCGGTCCAAAAGACTACGGCTCTTACAACAATGATACGGGGATTAGATGGAACTATGATCGTAACCGTATTTGGTGGGCCAAAAATCTAGTGGTATTTAAATATTCTATATTATGTCGTACACCATTAATTATTATGATTCAGTAACAAGTACTGACAAATGTCCTACATGCAGGAGAACAATGAATACCGTGTTTCTAAAAAAACGGTCTACATCCAAAGGTTCAATCTATGATGAACATTATGTTCGAGGGCATGGTGGCGACCGGTTCACATTGTGTTGCTCCATCAATGACCCCTCCACCTTCCAACACTCCACTAGAAAGGAATGACGAAGATGCGAACCTGATTGATTGAGATGATTTGAACATAGCGTATGATCTTACCAATGATCAAGATACATATAATATGCCTATTTCTGAAGAAGAAAATCAACCACTACTGTGCCCTATCCGATCCCATGGAAAGTGGAAAGAATACACGGTACTAGTTCACAAGGAGTAAACAAGTGCAACGTTAGGAGGAAGAGTACGGAAATCTGAATACCACGAACATTTAGCTTTATCGAATGAAGCTAATAGGAAGATGATTGCGTTATGTGATGTTGAAACGCAAAGGTCCACCACAGAAGAAGTCAAGAAACATCTAGCAAGCCTCTGCAAAGGGTGACTCAATGATTGTGCTTGGTAATATGGTCAACAATGGAATGATATGTGCGGGTTCACCGGTTTCGTGCTTTGCTGTCTCTTTTTTAACATCTGAAGCTTCTTATACGATGTTCATGTTGGTTCCTAGTAATGATGAGAGAGTTAATGGCTTGAGTGGGAGTACGGGAAAGAGGAGAAAAAGGGTACCTTGCCTGATGTGTGATTGTATTGTCATCTATGTTTTTATTTTATTTTATCCACTTTGTATGACCTAGTGTGAATTAAACCTTGTTTGTTTGTGTAACAACTTGATGACTCAACTATTTGCATTTTATGAAGTAATGTATGTTTGATTGACATTCAATTACGGAAATTTTGTTGATTGTTTATTCAGTTACACCGCATGTGTTTTGGGAGAATATCTTCACGTGGAAGATTCTGTCCCTTTCAACTTATTCAATCCTTGATTAATATACAAATAGAGAATGAATTGGTAGCAATACATTATTACATGCATGTTCGCAAGGTTCGTGTGTATGATACCTCGTTCAACGGTTTTCACCGGATGAATGACGTCCTTAATTCTAGTACGGAGACAAGATGTTTCAATACATTTCGAATGGAGAAGCAAGTCTTCTATGATCTATGCAACCTTTTGATCAATAAGTACGGGCTATGTGGATCTAAAAATATGCAGCTTGTGTAGAAGGTTGGCATATTTGTGTACACAATGACCCAATGCCTTAACTATCGCACCGTTTCTGAGAGGTTTCAGTTTTTTACTTCGATTATTTCCACCACTATTCACGAGGGGTAAACTGTTAAATTGAAGAAAAAGAATACCCGTTCGAGGCCCCGGACAGGTCCGGTGCTGTGGCGCCCCAAGAGGCACCACACGGTATGAAACCTAAGACATGGGAACATACGATCCACTATTACAAGAAATATAAACTTCTTAATAAAGTAAAGCAAAACAATTTCATTAATCCTAATTAAAGTTTAAAAGGCCTAAAGCGGTAAAATGGTGAGCCCATCCAGTAAGGAGTAAGCAGCCACCAAGTTGGGCCCGTAGGGAGGTCCAAACTTGGTAGGTCTTCACGGTCCATTCCACTGGGAAAGCCCATATCCAAATGTAAGCAGCCGGCCCAAAAATTTAGACGTAGCAATCCATGTGGAGATAGATGTAGTGGCGCCTTTAGGTGATAGTGTGGGCCCGTCGCTTATCCAATATTTGTAGGTCTTCAAAGGCCCATTACTAAGAATCGGCCCACACCCAAGGACGAGGCCAGCCCACTTATCCGCCATAGTACCTGTTAAGTCCAAAACATGTAACCAATGATTTCAATTTTTATGTGTTTAATTATTTATTATGTTTAGTTTTGATGATTTAGTTTTTTTAAATACGCAATTATACTTTGATAATTTTCAATAAAAGAAAATTTGGTAGTAATGCCGAGTTAGTAAAATTGAGACAGGTTTATACGATTTGATAATCTAAGATATTACAGTTTTCATTTATGTTTAATATATTAGATGTTAAAATTTTAAATAATTTAGTATATATATATATATATATATATATATATATATATATATATATATATATATATATATATACATTAATATTTCCCATCTCTATAAAATTCACGGCTCCGCCTCTATGTAAACTGGAAGCTGATCAAATACCGTACCGAGGGAGGAAAGAGATTTGCACATTCAATGTTATGGCGGTACGTAACTTAGACATGTGTTTCACATTTGTGTCCGTTGGTTTGGAGGGATCTGCTCATGATGCAAATGTTTTTGAACAAACAGTCAGTACACCATCTATGGGTTTCCCACGTCATCCGTCAGTTACTAGATGATCTAAACAATACATCATTTATTAATATGATAAAATTAATTTATGTCATTATAATATAAATATATTGCGTTTAGGCCTCTATTATTTAGTTCATAAAGAGGATTAAAGGATTATCCAAATAAGGAAGGTTTCATAGTTCCATATCCATATACATGATATCAACTTTCACAGGTTGAGAATGTAGCACTAGGCAATGCGAATGAGACGTTCAACAAACGACACTATTTATTACATAGTTGTATAGATGACACTTGTAAATATGATCAATCCAGGAGATAGAGAACTCAGATTATTTTTTGTGAAACCCTTACATACCGTCCTCTTATTTGGCATTTCCACGTCATGCTGAATTGCTGGTTTGCATGGGGTTGTTCTATATTGGTAGAACAACGATTAAAGGACAAAGATCCATAAGCTAAACTATATTCATAAGCTGAATAACCATATTAAACAACATAAAACAAAAATTATGGGGCCATTTTAAACATTTATCTCATGACGATGCTCAATGTGGTTAACAATCCGTTTACGCCGAACGTTATCTAGAGTTGCAATTTGCAATTCATAGTAAATTTGTGTTGCAATTTCATTTTCAATTTGCTGCAACTTTTTATTATGTTAAAATAACAAGAATTCAAATATACCAATTGACGAAAAATTATCGAAGATTACAAACCAACGTCGAAATGAATTTCATTTAATATAACAATGATGCAAACAAACGCAATATCTTACAGTTTTTAGTGAACGATTGGATTTAGTTGGAGACTCGTAAGACCGAGGTGTCGAAAACTCAAATATGTGATGAAGAGGTTTTACAAAAAGAGGTGACACGGACGTAACTCTATCAAATGAAGACAAATATTAGAAAGGTAAGTATCATATGAATTATAGGGGTTATAATAAATTCTTATTTATAAGAACATGATGTGAAAGTTAGATGATGATCCGAGTCGTGGGTTCACTGGGTTGTGCACCCTTCATCCATACCCTCCCCACCACCCGTCAACTTAGAATTATTCAGATGGTCGAATCCTCCTTGCGGCATGTATGGAAAAATTGATATTAGGAGGGTATCCCCCAGCAATGGGCCACGACTTTCTACCCGATCTGAACGTAGAGCGGCAAAGTCGATCGAATCGGGTGATCTCTGAATTTACCATTACCAAAAAAAAAAAAGAATGATTCAAACGGTTGCAAAGTTGCACTTGCACACTCATTTGAGTCATTTCCATCCTTAGTGAACCGAACCATTTAAGTATCTGTTTACGTAGTTACGGGTATCAGATAGCGGATACCCTACCAAAAGTTCCAAAACCCTACTTTCAGTCTCTTGCTTACAGATCTCCATTCTCCAGTAACGCACATCACATCTACTTCCCCTAAATCCCCAGCCCTAATTTCTAAAACCTCCCATGGCTCAGCTCAAACGCTCTGCAATGGGATCTTCCCCTCTCTTCCCACTTCTCCGCCGCGCATTTTCAACTTCCACCATATTACCCACAACCACCCAGTCACACGGCGAGATCAAAACCCTTGCCGAGGACCTCTACCGTACCCGCGACCCTAAAATGCTCGTCGAAAAGTTCATGAAGTCCTCCGAAAACGAGCGTTTTCGTAAGAAGACCGGCATCTACGAGGAAGTTGTCCGGCGCCTCTCCATCGCCGGAAGGTTCAGGTTTATCAGGAAGATTCTGGAGGACCAGAAGAAGTATAGTGACGTAACCAGAGAAGGGTTTTGCGTGCGTTTGATCTCTCTGTATGGTCGTTCCGGGATGCTGGGTGACGCCCTTAAGATGTTCGACGGAATGCACAAGTTAAATTGTAAGAGAACTGTTCTATCTATGAATGCTGTTTTGGCTGCTTGTATTAATTCAAAAAAATATGATAAGGTTGAGAGATACTTTAATGATTTGCCTGGAAAATTGGGTGTTGAGCCTGATGTTGTCTCTTATAATACTGTGATCAAGGCATATTTTGAGATGGGTTCAGTTGATAAGGCTATATCGATGCTTGATGAGATGGAGAAGAAGGGATGTAACCCAGATCTAGTTACTTTTAATACTGCTCTCTATGGACTATATAATGGCGGAAAACAGTTTGAAGATGGTGAGAAGTTTTGGGATAAAATGAACAAGTATGGTGTCACTCCTGATATTAGGAGTTACAATGCTAGGCTTGATGGGTTAGCTCATGAGAAAAAAGTTCAGCAAGCTGTAGATTTCCTTGAGGAAATGAAGGGAAAGGGGGTGAATCCTGATCTGTTTAGTTTCAATTTACTGATCAAGGGCTATTGCAACAATGGAGATTTAGTGGAAGCGAAAAATTGGTATGAGCAATTGAGGAAGAATAGTTTCAAGCCTGATAAAGTGACTTATGCTACTCTTCTTCCATTTGCTTGTGAGAAAGGTGATCTTGATTTTGCACTTGGTTTGTGCAAGAAAATCTTTCGTGATAAGTGTCTTGTTGATCGCTCAGTGTTACAGATTCTTGTCGACGAACTAGTCAAGTCCTCCAAAGTGAAGGAGGCGAAAGAGGTTTTGGGACTTGCAAATTTTAACAAATACTGTGACTATAAGCTGAAACTTCCTTCTGATGCAGAGTGAAAGCTCTGTTTTGCTTCATTATTAGTTTAGTCTTGAATATTTCTTAGGCTAAATCTCCTTGGAGTGTCATCTTGTTTGTTATGCTATGTATTTTGATCCCTCAGCTCAGAATGAACTTGATATTTGATGGGATTTGTCATTTCTTGAGAGCCGTTGAGGCGCGACAGTTGGGGCTACTTGAAATAATGAGTTGCAACACATTGTTTTTGAATGTGCATGACTACAAGATATGTGATATTGTGAATTTTGTGATGTTTCTTTCTTGGACTCATGTTTAGATTTTATTAGTTTTATCATATGTAGGACGAAACTAGTGCTTTTCCCTTCATTTTCCTTTAGGCTCACATAGTTATCTAATCTTGAACCGAAAAAATATATAAGAGGTGGTTTATTGCAAACTAGTGGTGTACCTCTGCACTTCAAACATGCTTTATTAATATGAAAAAAGTTTAAATAGTAATCAAGCGAGATAGTCTAACCCCTAACACGGTCAGAAAACAATGGAAATGACCCATTGGACATATAAGGATTAAAATGTCTGATGGAGTAAGGATGTAATAAACTTGTCAAGGTCGGGAAGACTATGATTCTCGTCATAGCTATACATCAATGGGACCATCCTAGCGAGATTAAGGCATCCTCTGGTGACAATTTTCATTGATGGAAACGGATATGGAGACGATTGTAGGCACTCTTGGTTGAGACTCTTCCATGCATCCGAAATCAGATCAACTACACGTTCCTTTGCGGCGTCAATAGATATGTCTTCTCCCTCATTCATGTAGCACTTGATATAGGATCCATCATGTCCATCTTGTTTCTCATCCTGTTATCCGAATTTACGAGTAAATATGAATCATTGAACGAACTCAAACACAACAAAATATTAGGTTTTACCTCGGAAGTTCCAAGATCATCCCAAAGACGTAGGATCATGGCCGTTGAAGATGTGATCCTTGTGTAGTCCATGTCAAGGACCTGTCCATTGTACTCACTTCCTCCGCCTAAGAGAGAGTACATGTGAGCCAATGCCACATGAACTCCTGAAGTAGTTGCGGCTACCCTAAGATACTCTGTGGTTGAAGGCAAGTGTCCTGCACCAAACCACTTGGACTCGACCAGGAACGCATTGATTAGATCTTTCCACTGCAATTTATATAACTCGAGGTTAACAGTAACTACTTTCAACCGAAATTCAATTTAGCTAGAAAACCTACTGCTTTTTGTAGCATATAATTTGGATCACTCCTGTACTTGAACCAAATTCGTTGGCTGATTTGATTCGTGAGGTCGAAAAGAGCCTTGAGGCATATCTTCATATAGTCTGGCAGCTCTAATGTGCCAATTTCCCACCTATTTATGGCAAATAAACTGTCCGTTAGTAGTTTTACAAATTACATGTTAAAATTAGTACTGAACATAAACGTCTAAAAGACGAAAATACTTGTTAATAGCCTCAGTGAGGAGGGAGAGGTCTTGAGGCTTTCCAT
Organism: Fagopyrum tataricum; assembly: GCA_002319775.1. NCBI lineage: Eukaryota > Viridiplantae > Streptophyta > Magnoliopsida > Caryophyllales > Polygonaceae > Fagopyrum > Fagopyrum tataricum. The sequence goes on from CM008285.1 coordinate 34,784,518, forward strand.
AAACGTCGAAAATATCATCAATGACGTAGATGAATGATATAGCTTTCGTTATCTCTATCCTTTCCTCGGACAGGCTTGGATCCGGAATCATTGCCAAAGACCACATGTGCCATTTCCGAGGTTGATTCCTTGCAAATTTCAACTCCTTGGATAAACCCAGCTTTTTCCACCAGCTGAGAAACCAAAAATCATGTGTTATACGTTAATTTTGCCTTAAAGCTGTGAAAATTTTGATCAACTTACTTGGAAATATGAAGTGTTTCATTCTGATATACGATCTGAGCTGAGTTGAAGTTTATTCTGGCAAGCTCTTGAAGATCATTTCTCCAACCCTTTGCACCTGTGAGTGTAGTGAGAAAATCATGAGCTTTAAACCTGGCTAGTGACTTTTGGATCGGATACTTGAACGTGTCTGAGGATTCACTAAGGAGCCTCCTGGTAAACACATTGGCTTCGTCAAGTATGCCTTCTCCTCGCATGCTCATTTCAGATGCCTCAAACAAACCGAAGAGAAACTTACTTGCAGAGAACATTTTAGGATCTGCAACATTAAGTTAATACATAAGTTTTCGTTGCATATTCATTTTAGGATCCTACCCAAAACTCAATTGACAAGTATACTTACTTGCAGAGATGTTGTGTCCTTGTTGTCTAAGTAGCCGAAACCGAAGAGAAACTTCATAGAGTCCATTTCTGCAACTACCGGCAAGGCTTACCTGTCTCCAAAGAGCCTCATCGATCTCTTGTTGAAAGAGATGATCAATACCAAGCCTTTGGATTGTATCAATAATGACCAGTTCTTCACATGAATCCTCACCAAGCTTCCTCAATCTCTGGCTTATGCTCATCTTCAGCTTCTCTGCAAGCTCAACCTCATCCTTTTTGAACTGAACAAAGTAAACACAATATATACATATACATATAGTGTAATTAAGGATATACACTTGATAGTTCATACACAGCGCGCACAAGTGTTGTTATGAAAACTCACATGATTCAACTTCGACCCATCTGCAAGATCATCATCTCTAACTCTTTGATCTTTAATGGCACTAGGATGAACTTGGTGGCAAGCTTTTTCAGAGTCCATATCGAGAAACCTGGTGTTTTCATGCGTAGACAAGTGAAAGAGATATGAAGCAAGTAAGTTGTGTGATAGAAGATGGACTAATAAACCAAGTTTATATAGGAGAAATGTGGCTACGTTTACTCAATGAAGTGCCATGTTTGGTGAAATGGTGACTATATATGGACCCATCCACTGAAGGATAGTGAAACGACTATGGAATATTATTGAACGAACCAGAAACCTGAACCATGAATCTAAAGTTTTCGTTAATTTTTTTTCCCCCCTTGAAAAAAGTTGAAACTAGCACGAAACGATCCGGATAAAAAAAAAGTGGGTTTAGAATTATTTCAATCGACTTCTGTTGGTTACCACAAACCAATTCGGGTAAATATTTTTTAAGTAGGTTTAGGTTTTTCCGTATGTTTCTGTTGTTGGTTTATCAGGTGATAATTTGTGTACGAGTTGATAATTTTTAAATTTTAGTTTATTTTATTGTACCCGGTTAATAATTTATATTATTTTCTTCATTATTATTATATTATAAATTATAATACTTAACCTAACAATTGAAAATTTACATTAAGGGTGGTTTTATGAAAAAATATATATATAAGGGGTGGTTTATTGTAAACATATGAATATTAAGGGTGATTTTATGCTAAAAAAATTCTAAAAGGTAATTTATTGTAAAAGAGTGATTAGTAAGGATGATTTAGTGTAGTTTACTCAAAATAAAAACGTGCTCAATTATGTTTTTATTTTGTTAAAATTTATCTTAAAAAGATATTTATTTCATACTAATTTTATAAAATGCGCGTACGTAATTACTATTTTTTTTTTTGATACTACAAGGTAAGCATTATAGGAAAGATTATCTCTTCGAGACTTTCTTTGCTAGAGCATCCTTTCGGATGAGATCATCCACCTCGGGAGTAGATGAATCTGACGCCAGAGGAAAATCGTGTCCTATCTTCGCAAGTAGATCCGCCACACCATTAACCTCTCTGAAAACATGATGGATCTTGACCTGACAGAAACTCACTAAAATATTAGTAAAATATTAGTAATATCTAATAATAAGAGATCAAGCTCCCACGAGGGTTTCCAAGTCTGACTAACAGAATTGATAATAGGCAGACAATCCCCTTCAATTTCGATATACCGAACTTCACAATCAACCGTCCTCACCAAACCTTCCCTTAGCGCACATGCTTCAGCATGGAGGACAGAAATGTTACGACATTGTCCATAGCCAAGGGAGATCAAGCTGACATCGTGATTTCGGAGAATAAAGCCGTATGCTGAGTTGCCAACAACTCTTTTGGATACATCAATATTCAATTTGGTGAATCCAACATTAGGTTTAACCCAATGTAAATTTTTTGTTCTTCCCCGTTTCACACTTATGATTCAAGGTCTTCTTTCCAACAAGATTCCAATCACAAATTTGAGAACGGACAATTTGATCAATGTTCTTTGGGTATTTTTTGTTAAAAATTTTCTGATTTCTAGCTGACCAAATGTTCCACCAGATTACAGTCAGATAAATACACTCTTGTTCTGATAAGTTAGTTTTAAGCCAATTAAGCATAGTGAGAACATTACAATCTAAAAGTGCAACCCTATCAATAGCATCCAAGACATTAGGGCACGAGACAACGTCATGGAGAAAGTTACATTTAAAGAAGAGGTGTTCAGCAGATTCGTAAGGGTGATCACAGAGACAACAATGCATAGGGACTGCAACTTTCTATTTTTCTAAATTTTCTTTAGTTGGAAGGCCATTAACAGAGAGTTTTCATATGAAGTTCTTAACTTTAGGAATTATATTTAAGCTCCAAATCCATTCAGCTGGATAAGGGGAAAAACCTTTATTAACGTACATGAGGTTCATTGTAGATTTAGTTGAATAGCTCCCGTTAACATCCGGGGCCTAGTAAAGGCGGTCTCGGATAAACGATTTAGGAAGTTGATACTATTTAATAGCAATAATGAGTTCTTTAGGCAAAATGGGGCCAAGAGCCATATCAATCAACTGGGAGTTCCACTGATTCTCAAAGATATAGCAGTTAACCGATTCATCCATATTAATACCCTCTTGATTTTTACAATTCCTTAATAATGGTTCATTCGAGATCCAACGGTCTTTCCAAAATTTGACCGTGCTACCATCTCCCACATTCCACCGAAATCCTAATTCAAAATCACTTCTAAGCTTCATAAGTTTCTTCCATTGCCAAGATGTATTTCCTTTGACTTTATAATCCCAAATCAAAGATCCTTTTAGGTATTTTTCATTCACAATTTTAACCCAGATATTATTAGGTTCGTCCAAAATTTTCCCCATAAGCTTCATTTGGAGAACTTTGTTCATATCTTCCGATTTTCTAACTCCCACTCCACTGTAGATTTTAGGTTTACAAATTCTATCCCAACTAATCAATGGATGAAAAGTTAGGGCCCTTATTCCAAAAAAAATTTCTATTAATTTGATCCAACTCCTTATGGATACTTGCAGGGAGCATGAAACTTTGAATAATAAAATTAGGCCTGGCATTCAGATTGGCTTTGATCAACGTAGTTCTACCTTCTTGAGAGAGCGAAGACGCTTTCCATTTTGTTAGTTGTTTTTTAGAATTTGAAATGACATCCTCAAAGATAGCTTTATTCACCTCCCATTAACAATGGGACAACCCAGGTATCGTTCAAGGCAAACTGAGCTTGGGATTCCAAGACAAACTTGAATTTGACGACTAAGAGTGTTATCCACATTTTTAGAAGTCTGGAAATCAGATTTATGGAGATTTATTTTTTTGCCCAGAGATGAGGCAATAATCCTTCAAGATATCAAAAATTCTAGTGCTAGCTCCAATGGACGCCTTTGTGAAGATAATGATATCATCCGCAAAGGTAAGAAAAGGCACCACAATACCTTGTCTTGTTATTGGAAAACCTATGTTTTTCTTATTCACATTGCATCCTTTCTGAATATTCGGAGCCAACACCTCAGCCCCAAGATTAAAAATTTGGGGGGGGGGGGGGGGGGGAGGGGGGGGGGGGGGGGAGATCTTCTTGACGAAGTCCTCTTTTCGGGAAGATGTATTCTGATGGCTTATTATTGATTAAGATTGAATAAGAGATAGACGAAATACATTCGTTAATCCAGTTAATGAATTTAATGTTAAAACCGAATTTTTCAAGAACCGCATAGATAAACGGCCATTCAACTCTGTCATATGCTTTTTTCATGTCAAGTTTGATTGCAATGTAGCCCTCCTTTCCTTTTTTAGTTCTAAAACCATGAAAAATTTCATCCGCGATTAGGATGTTATCCCGAATTGCTCTTTTTTGGATGAAAGCACTTTGAAGCGGATACGAATTAATCTTTTCGGTAAAATGGTTTTGATTCTGAAGGCCAGGATTTTACCTATTATTTTATACGTTGTCGAACACAGAGTTATAGGTCTGAAGTCATTAGTGGATGTTGGATTATCCTTCTTAGGGATCAATGTAATAAACGTATGGTTAATTTGTTTTAACAGACTACCTAAATGGTAGAAACTTTTAACAGCCCTAATGACAGAAGGACCAACGATACTCCAATATTTCTGAAAGAAATCAGCTGGCATCCCATTAGGACCAGGGGATTTATCACTACCCATATTAAAGACCGCCTTTCTTATTTCATCATTAGAAAAGGGCTTAATCAGGAATAAATTATCTTCCTCACTAACCTCCTTAGAAATAACTTGGAGATATTGTTCTAGTTTATGTTGATCCACATTAGAAGCACGGAACCTCTCTTTATAATCATTAGTGAATTCTTGGACAATGTCATTCTCATTATTAATCCACACAACATCCCTCCTTTTAATAGAGATGATCAATTTCCTGTTTTTCTTTCCAGTAGCTTTTTGTTGAAATATTTTGTATTTTTGTCTCCTTCCGCAAGAGATTTGGATTTCGCTCTGTGCATCAAGTATTTTTGTTGATATTCTATAAGGCATTCCCTCTTTTTATTTAACCTTACAAGTTTTTCGTTTATACATTGGATATAATTCTTCGCAATTATCTTTTGTGATTTCTCAATTTCATTATCCACAAGTTTAACTTGTTTATTAATATTACCGAATTTAAGTTTGCTCCAAATTTTAAGTTTAATTTTAACTAATTTCAGTTTCTTAGTGAGTTTGAACATGTTGGTTCCACGAACATGGGCCCGCCATGCTTGTTTAATCGTTGCTTCGCAGTCTTCACAATAAGTCCACATTAGTTTAAATCTAAATGGTTTATTTCTATAATTTTGAGTAGTCACATTTAGATTTATCGAAATCATGCAGTGATCGGAGGAGGTGAAAGCATGGTTCCAAACATGAATATTGTTATATATGTTAATGATTTCATAATGCACCAAAGCACGATTAAGTTTCTCGAAGGTGTTATTATCCCCGTCTTTTCTTTTCCTCCAAGTAAACTCGTTTCCTCTAGATTCTATATCAACAAGATTACATTCCTGGATAAGGTTTGTGAGTCTAGAAAAACGATCATTATTTGGGTAGACACTACCAATCTTATCAGCCGGATAGAGAAGATCATTAAAGTCCCCCATGATGACAGAAAGGAGGTTAGAAAGGTTAATCTTAACCTTTTTCCATAATCCATTCTTATATTTTTTAGCTGGAGGAGCATAGATAAATAAAAATATTACACGAGAAATTATTTTCAAAATTATAGTGTTCCAGTATCACAAATCTTTCGTCCAGATGTGTTAAGATAACTTTTTCGTTAATCAATTTATAGTTTTTATAACAAAGGCAAAGACCCCCAGCTCGGCCCTGAGATGGAATAAATTGAATATGATCAAAACCGGCATTACGCCATTGTTTATCAATTGGTTCTATATCAGTTTTAATTTCTGCAAGCATTATCATATCAATATGTTGGTTTTGCGTTGTAATTTTGAGATCAACCCAAAAAATCTTTTTCCTCATCCCCCGACAATTCCAAAAGGCGATCTTCATAAAAACCGACAAGAGATAAATCGTTCGCGGCTCAAGGATTGGGCCTGAAATATATTTAGATTCATAATAATTATGTTAGATAAGTTTTTAAGTTGCATCCAAAAGGACTTGAACGAGGTAAAAAAAAACCCGTCCAAATCCCCACGCAAGCCACTCTCGGATTGTTTTTACATTGATTGTTATTAATCTTGAAAGACCTCACGGCTTTGGTGATAACCAAACCAGTCAATCCACACCAAACAGTCACAGCCAGGGAGACACTGGACTTGACCACGTCACTCCATTCCCAACCAAGGTTGCCAAAGACATGGTCATGATCAAAGTGAAAACTCACACGCAAATAACAACTAAAGCATGAAGACAGTGAAACATAAAGATAAGCCCAGTCACAGTTGAAATTACAGATACATAGTTTAACATAGAAATTTAGATCATACAAACACAGACTAGTGACACGGGCTGAGTATTCTCAAACTCACAACCGTGCGGCTCTTAGTCGTTGGCGTTGTCAATGACTAAGTCAAGCCTTAACTTGAGGGGCTTTGTTGCGGAAACGATTGCTAGCGATGGCTTAAGGGACTTAGAGATTTTGTGGACAAAGAGAGCTTTGTATTGCTTTGAGAACTTTACAAGAGAGAGCTATGCTTGGATCCTTTGTAATCGTCCTGGATTTTCCTGGAAGACTCCTTGTCTCATTCGTGCCATCTTGACAAGGCTTATATACATTGGCCTTCTTTCATGCCACGACTTCTTATCCTTGTCAAAGGGTGTCTTGGTGGTGTATTTTGGCAAGTCGTCATGCCTTGCCAATTTAGGCGTCGTCACGGATGAGCGGTCCGTGACACTCTCCCCCACTTGATTTCGCAACGTCCTCGTTGCGAGTCCATGCTCAAGGTCTTCCTTCACCGTGTCAACCTCTTTCTCCAAAGAGGCATTGTTTTCCGAAGGCGAGTGTTGTGTTTCCTCCCACAACATGCCAACCTGTCCTCCTGACGGTTCTCATTGCGTATCCTCCCGAAACGGGCTAGCCTTGCCTTCTTTGGTGTCACTAGGTGGCTTGCCGTCCTCACATGCCCTGGATGCTCTAGACTCCTCCGCTAATCTAGGAGCATTGCATGTCCTCACGGCCCTGAGTCTTGCTACCCTTTCACCCGGCTCCTCCTCGGGTGGCGACTCTTTCCTTGTCGCCTTTTGTGGGCAGTCCTGATTCAAGTGATCACCATCGCACCTAAGGCGTCTAAACCGCCTCACTTTAGGAGTACTCCTTACAATTGCCCCGAGCCTTAGCGGCTCCCTTCTGGGTTCTTCTTGCTCCACCGAGACAATAGAGGCAAGCTTGTTTTTCGTTGGACAATTCCTTACGAGATGTTCCTCTCCACATAAGAAGCAGCTCAAACGGCGTCTTTCCGTTGTCGCGCCCTTGTCCTTGTTAAACCTTCCCCTTCGTCCCGGCTTACCCTGGTCATCTCGTTAGAACTTCCTCCTTTCCACGGAATTCTCATCCTACGTACGAGATCTGTTTCTTCGGTCCATGGGTCGTTCGTCATCGCCCCCCGATGACTCGTCATCTTGATCCTCTCCCCCACTTTTATCCTTGCTCCTCCAAGGATTACTTCGTTCCACGTTCTTGAACTCAAACAACGAGTCCGCTTCCGTCATGGCTTCGGTGAGGGTTTGGACATTTCTACGTTGCAGCTCAAGCTTAGCCCATGGCTTGAGGCCGTCTAGGAAGGTAAAGAGGGCCTCCTCTTCTCCCATGTTGGAGATCTGAAGCATGATTTCTGAGAATTCCTTCACATACTCACGCACGGTCCCACGTTGCGTGAGCCGACGAAGCTTAGCTCGTGCTTCGTCATTGGCGTAGGTCGGGTAGAATTGTTTCTTCAGTTCCTTCACAAACTCCCTCCAAGTTGTGATAGGGGTACCCCCGACCCTATCACAAGTCCTACGCCTCCACCATAGCAAGGCAACATCGGTAAGGTACATCAATGCGGTACGTACCTTGCGTTTTTCATCCGTGATTCCTACCACACGGAAGTATTGATCCATGCCCCAAAGAAAATTCTCGATGTCCTTGGCCGACCGGCTCCCCTTGAACTCCTTAGGCTTTGGTGTGTCCATCGTCTGCACGGGAGCGGTCGCCAACATGCCTGCCCCTAACGCCGCCTTGCATGCCACAAGCTCTTTCTTGAGCACCTCCATCTCCTCGCGCATTTGCGCAACCATTGCCTCCAACATGTCGTCCCGCTTAGACAAAACTCCTTGAGCTTCATTGATGGCACCATGTAACTCGTCCTTGAGGACAACCATATCATCCTTGACGTTCTCGACGGCGTCTACCATCTCGCCATACTTAAGCTCCATCTTCTCCAAACGGGCCTCGAAACTTTCCATCATGTTCTTCGATGGTTCCCTTGACGGGTCCCTGGGAGCCTTCTTACCCTTCTTGCCCTCGTCAACTCCAGACATACCACCACTAGCCATCGTGTCTTCCCTCGGACCTTAACGTGCTCTATGTCCCTGCCTACTTACCAACCTTCTTTGCAAACGCTTGGCGATCCACGGAGAGCTCCTCTCGATTCGTGCCCCTGCCTATTTGCCTCCCTTGGTTGTAAGCGCTTGGCGCTCGAATAGAATGATTGTCCGAACCTTTTCTCTGATACCACTTGTCACGGGCTGAGTATTCTCAAACTCACAACCGTGCGGCTCTTAGTCGTTGGCGTTGTCAAATGACTAAGTCAAGCCTTAACTTGTGGGGCTTTGTTGCGGAAACGATTGCTAGCGATGGCTTAAGGGACTTAGAGATTTTGTGGACAAAGAGAGCTTTGTATTGCTTTGAGAACTTTACAAGAGAGAGCTATGCTTGGATCCTTTGTAATCGTCCTGGATTTTCCTGGAAGACTCCTTGTCTCATTCGTGCCATCTTGACAAGGCTTATATACATTGGCCTTCTTTCATGCCACGACTTCTTATCCTTGTCAAAGGGTGTCTTGGTGGTGTATTTTGGCAAGTCGTCATGCCTTGCCAATTTAGGCGTCGTCACGGATGAGCGGTCCGTGACACTAGTACATACCGAGATTACTTGATGAAATTTACACAGGTTCAGGGTTACACAGTGATGCCCTCCACACCAACCGATAACAGACGGGAAAGAGATCACATAAGCCGAGTGATACCAAAAAGCCATAAGCTGGTTGTACTTCAAGAGCACACCCGAAGTACAACTAAGATTACAGTTAGAAGAGAGGAGGAAGCACCATCGATAAAATTCAGAGTACAAAATATTCAGACATACCTCCATCCACATAAGAAAAGAAGACTCAACTCTTAAAAGAGTGTTCATAATATATTTCTTGATTAAAAAATTTGGTAGACAGGTAAGGAGAGAGATCATACTACACCACAATTTTCATATGAATAACCTCCATAAAAACTAGATTAAAACTTAGGTTTCTTTAAGCCCTTCAGAACCGAGGAGGCAGTGTCATCATTGTTGGGGAAATCCGCGTTCCCGACTCACTCCGAGTATTTATAAACGGGTATTTTGTTGCGCACTCACACACTCGAACAAACCTCACTTTAGTGTATAACTTTTGGATCGAAACACTCACTTGTATTCATGTTTCGTTATCAACATAGCATTACAATATATATAGAGATGCAAAGTCGGTTAACACCAACCAAAAGCACCGACATTTACAATACCCAATACAAATATTTTATAAGTATCACTAATTCTAGATTATTCCTAATCTAATCACACTAGTTGCTGCAAAATAGACGAATCTAGATCTTTCTTCTACTTTCTTCAATTCCAATGATGCATTCCCCTCCATTTAGCACTTGTGGATAGTGCAGAATACGCAGCCCAAAAACAAAGTGAAGCTAATTAGTCCACTTCTACCCAATAATAAAAATATGAATTAGTTCTAACAATTCCTCCCTTAATTCATATTTTAAATATCTCCACCATGTCTGAAAATCTCACTTTTGTTTGCTTCTTCGTTCCGGTGTCACCGCGCCTTATCTGCACCGCTTGCCCATTCAAGAAGCAAACGTTCTTCTCATTTTTGTGGCCTCGCATTACCAAGTGCCTCCCATTGAACACCTTGCACCACCTTCTCATGCCGACGAACCTATACCCCTCCATCGTCATCGCTCCCAACGAGATGACATTAACGTTCGCTGACGGCACATACCTCACATTGTGTAGAGTATGGCTTGTACCGTTGTGAAGCTTCATCCTCACGCTTCCGGTACCTTCAACCTTCAACTTCTCACCACTCACTGAGTTGAAGTGACCAAACTCTCCACCGGTCTTTAAGGTGTCAAACATTTCTTGGTTTCTACATACATGCATCGAGGCAGCACTATCCATCACCACTCTTTCTTGGCAACCTCCTCGCCCGTCGCCAAGTAAATATCACTGTAATCAACTTCACCAACTTCACTAACCACATTGGTCTGGGAGTCCCCTCTCTTCTTTCCCGGCGACATCTCTCTCAGCTTTCTCAGGTCCTCTCTCATCTGAGGACACCGGGCTTGCATGTGACCCTTCTCCCCGCAGTAGAAGCACTCGACCTCACTCAAATCTCGTCGCGAGCCTCTTTGTCTCGGGTCATCATGCCTCCTCCATTGACTCCTCCCTCGTTCTCGCTCCCCTACAACTAGTACGCGATCTTCACCTTTGTCGGTAGCATCATTCTTCATCATTCTCTCACTCTCCCGCAAAGCAGCGGTCACCTCATCTAGTGTGAGAGACTTCCTTCCTACAAGTAATGTCTGCACCAAGGACTTGTAGGACTTCGGCAATGATGCTAGCAACAACAACGCTTGCTCCTCTTCTCCAATCTTATCATCTGCATTCAATAATTGACATACTAGTTGATTAAACGAGTTAATGTGGTCATGAAGATTACCTCCTTCCTCCATCTTGAGCGAGTAAAGCTCCATATTTAAGCACAACCGGTTGGTCAACGACTTCGACGCGTAGATGCTCTCGAGCTTCTCCCACAACGCCTTCGGTGTGGTCTCCTTCAACACACCGTACTTAATCTCGGGAGCCAACGCCAACCGAATTGTACTTACCGCCTTCCTCTGGATGCTTCTCCACTTCTCCTCGCTCATCGATCCAGGCTTCTCCTCCTCCAGAGCTTGGTCAAGACCCTACTGCACCAAGAAGTCTTGAATCGTACTCTACCACAAAGTGAAGTTGATCTTCCCATCGAAGAGTGGAATCTCGAACGCCTTCATCGCCTCGGCCGTCATCACGCCAAACACGAGATTCTTATGCAACAAAGATTACCCGATCACCACCACCGTAACCTCGGCTCTGATACCAGTTGTTGGGGAAATCCGCGTTCCCGACTCACTCCGAGTATTTATAAACGGGTATTTTGTTGCGCACTCACACACTCGAACAAACCTCACTTTAGTGTATAACTTTTGGATCGAAACACTCACTTGTATTCATGTTTCGTTATCAACATATCATTACAATATATATAGAGATGCAAAGTCGGTTAACACCAACCAAAAGCACCGACATTTACAATACCCAATACAGATATTTTATAAGTATCACTAATTCTAGATTATTCCTAATCTAATCACACTAGTTGCTGCAAAATAGACGAATCTAGATCTTTCTTCTACTTTCTTCAATTCCAATAATGCAGTCCCCTCCATTTAGCACTTGTGGATAGTCCAGAATACGCAGCCCAAAAACAAAGTGAAGCTAATTAGTCCACTTCTAATCAATCCCGAATAACCCAATAATAAAAATATGAATTAGTTCTAACAATCATCCACCTCCATCGATTTCCTCTTGTATGAGTCAGAGTTCGTGTTTTCATTATTCCTGACCTCCATCCCATGAATAAGCATATTCACAGTATTAAAGGATTGAAATGAGTGCTCAGAGAAGTAGTCTTCCTCTTGTTCCTCCACTTCAAGATCATCATTAATCATAAAATCAACAATGACATCATCATGGTGGAAGATAGGAGTATCCTTATTATTTGGAATGAATATTTCAGCAGCACCAAATTGAGGTGGATAAATCTCAGGTTGCTCATCGTTCTCAGCAAGAGGATTTGGGGAGCATATTAAGCCACTGAATTAACCTCCACAGTGGTCTTATCATTAGGGATTTTGTCCACAATCGCGGAAATCAGATTGATACCATCAACCACAGTGGGAAAAACCACACTGGGGGAACCAAAATGTTCTCCTAGGACATATGAGGCATTGTTTTGTCAGTCGAGCATCCTTTCAAGTTTTTGGGGCTATTCACTGAACTTAGTGGAGACTAGTCAGATTTAAAATTTATGGTAATACCCCCTTTACCCGACAGATAGGATTTAAACCCTCTTGTGGCAAAGGAAGGTCCATCAACTTCCTTCGAGTGGCTTTTCTTAGTTTTCCAAGAACCAGCAGGCTCCTTTCCATTCATCTTCTCCTTTTCTTTCCTCTTCTTTTTCCCTCTTTTGAAATTAATTCTCATTTTCTTGGAACTAGCTACCCGAAGAGGGCAGCTATCAAAAACATGATCTTCTTCTCCACAATGTCCACATCCTTTAGAGAAATCCTCAAACCAGATGGGAAAATCATGCAAATCATCATTCTCATCAGGAATGGGCACTGAATCATATATAATTTTCTTGTCATCCACATCAAGGTTGATACAGATTCTATTGTAACTTCCAATTTTACCATTCATAGAAAATGGGTCAAGTTTAATAAACTTGCCTATGTTGTTATCTTCAATGATGGTTTTGATTGCATCTTTATTAGCAAACTCTGCTGGAAGCAGAAGGATTCGGACCCAAAGGTCTAGTTCAGTGACTGATTCAGTCAGGGCATTAAAATTGGGTTTTCACGGTTTTAGAATAAGCAGATGACCCAAGACATGGTAGGGACGAAGATCCCAAACCAACTTCTTGTCATTAGGATTAGAGAAATTAATCTCAAACCAGTAGCTTCCTTTGGGGATCATACAGACCTCACCTTTAATATTCTTCCATTTAGAGAGGAGTTAGTTTCTAATTTTTGAAAAGTTAATAGGATCACCGAAAATGTTGCCCATCAAACACGATTCTTTCATTTTGTGAAAATAAGTTTGTACCTTGCTAGTTTATTCAGATAACTCGGGATATCCAAATTATTTTTGTTGAAAGAGAAAGGGACTGAAGGAAAGTGTCTCTTACCTCCCTTGGCAGCCGAATGATCAGGAAAGCCATTTACAGAGTTGGTTCCATTTTTCTCCGTCGGAATAGATTACACAACATCTTTAAAGGTTCTGGACGAGGATGTCATGTTCAGACACCAGAGACTCGTATAGAAAAAGAAGAACAAGAGTGTGAGTGAGATATAAAGAGTAAAGGTCAGGTTAAGCCAAAGAGGAGAGAAGAAACAATCATAGAGATCTCCCTTTAAATAGACCAGGCAATCGAACAACTAAGTGAACTTAGAGTTCAGAAGTTCCCAAAACCAAATTAACTATCTTATTTAGTTTTTATGACGTTTGATTCATTTTAAGCATTTTTTTATATTTCTATTCATAAGTATTGAAATTTATAAATCATTGCAATTTGATTTGAATTTTGACAGAGGATGATATAGATGATGCAGGGAGGATTGTGGTTTTGTCGTGACTCGTGAGTCACGAGTTTGATATGAATTTATCAAATATTTGCTATATCGGCTCAATTTAAATAAAATATTATAATTTTAAAAAATTTAGACAAATTTTTTTAATAACATTTTACGGATAAATTTAATTAATTATTTATGTATTTTTATTCACGAATATACTAATATAAATATGCGTAAATAAGTGTTTTTTATAAAGTTATACTTAAAAACAAATGTTAATAGACAATTGTACTACACAACGTTAATACACAATTTCCATTACACAATGTTAATATACAATGTTAAATTATGTAATTAACAAAATCCGTCATTTTTCAATTACAAAAGCCAAAAAAGGTCCGTCGTTCACACAAGAGTGAGTTACATAAGCCTAAAAGTCCGTCGTATACACAATTGAATATTGTTACATATTCTGTGATTAAAATCTTAAACCATATCCTTTATTTATTCAATCCATGACATTTGATGCACTTCCAAACGTTTGGGCCATTTATATAAATATAAACTTTGACCGTTTTCTGTAATTATCCAGTTGGAGGCATATTTGCAAATTACAAAAATCCGGGCCCTAAACACAATTTAAGAATATGAGATATTTTCTGTAATTTATCCAAAAATTCACCCTCCCCAATTAGAGTTTACCGGTTCTCGCGCAAGTCTTCTTCCCCGAGTTAGGCAGCCACCGCCATCGAAGAGCCCAAAAGCATTTACAATTCTGCCGTCGCCAAACGCTGCCCTCGACATGTTCTCAGCGAGAAAAAGTCGATAGAAGAAACCGAATCTGTCATATGTGCAGCCGCCTCCGCCGAGCCCCGGGATTTGCACAATCAACCTTCCTTGCTCGTCCTCTGCAATTCCCGGCAGTTCTCGGCCTTCCCGGCCTAGTCGAACTTCCCGAACCCCGTTCTCGGCAATTCTCGTCTTCTCCGGATCTAGATTGGGTTTGCTCGTCCTCTAGATTGGCAATAAGCCTCAATGTGCTTGGTTCGCTCATGAAATATCAGGTTGTTCGCTCATGAAATATCGGGTTCCAAGGTGAGATAAGAACGGTGATGACCCAAATAACATTTCATACGGGGTTTTGTTTTTGAGAACAAAGGTAGAGGTTCGTTTAATAAGGTAACATGAAGTGAGACGACACTCACCCCAAAAACCAACTCGTATATTCCCTTGAAACATAAGAGCTCTAAAATTGTTTAAAATATGTCTATGTTTGCGTTCAACTCTCCCATTTTGTTGGGGTGTATAAGGGCAAGAGGTTTCAAGGAAAATACCATCGGTTTTCAAGAATAGGTTTAAGAGCCAACATTTCTTTGGTATTATCGATCACTCCTAAACATTTTGACTTTGACATTAAATTGTGTGGGAACCATAGAAAAAAAGGCAAAAATAACATAACAAACGTGAAAATTTTTTCTTAAGAAAATCCAAGTGCAATGAGAAAAATCATCCACAATAGTAACAAAGTATGAATACCCAGAGGTTGACTTGAGGAAAAGAAGAACGAGGAAGCTTGGCTTAAAGGCAGATGACGGAAGGATCTATAAAGGGGTGTCGAATGATAGCCTAAATGTTTGTGGATGATGGTTGGGGAGATTTGTGTAGCAGGGTATGAATGTGCTTGACGGTGACATCCGATGAACAATAAATCTCATTACGAGCGTCACCCGCTCCAGTCACCATTTTCAAAACACAATCTTTTATTTCACAAAGTCAATTAGTTATCATAAAATTGAGATTTAAAGTCCGCAAATAATTGATTTAGGGACAACAAATGACACTCTAATCTAGAGACATAGAACGTTTGAAATAATGGCATGCCGATTTAAATGAATAAATCCAATTTGATTTGAGGTGACAATAACGCCGTTAAGGAGCTTGCTCAAACGCAAGGAAACTGATTGAAGAGAGGACATGTACAGTTCCTTCAGCCGTATCATGAGTGCGGTAGGAATGAAGAGTAGAAATCAATGGAGACCACTAATCATCCGAGCTAGACGGACCTACATCCCACCGGTCCTGGGCGGTGAGAGGAGGGGATGCCGCTAGTAGGGCATGGATACCAATTGATGTTGCCAAACATGACTAGAAAAAAAGGCGATGTGAGTTTTTGTAGAGGGTCGAGAAACTCTCGTTGATTTTTGACTAAAAAGGCAACATCTTCAATAGGGAGGATATCACGTCTTGTAGCAATTGGTTTTAGAAGTTCTTGAATTGTCAGGAAATAAACCGGGTTGAATTTATAACACCCCAAATCTGTAGGACTCGAGGTGCTACTGGGCTAGGATCTCACAATGGATCCTGACCATAGCCTGACAACAAGTTCACTGAATCTTACAACAAGACACACATAGATTAAAACAAAACATAAAACTGATGTATATATATATATATATACATATCAAAAGGTAATACAAAGTAGTGTTGAGTACAAAGTCAAAACATAAATCCGTACAACATAAATAACCCATATCCCACGATATCGCCCTAGTGTACGGAACCCTCAGCAGATCACCCCTCTGAATCACTCTGCAGCTCTCCTAACCTGCAAAGGATCTACAACACGGTATAAAACCGTTAGGATACACATATATAAGAAGATGCTAGAGCACAAACACACATCAGAAATTATAACATATCAACATGCTTTCACACATTTACCCGGTTTATTATCTTTAATAAGTCCAATCACTCAATCGTATACTAGATGTATATGAATATATGTGACACGAGGAATGTATATAACCCTCGCCTTTGCGTGCAATAGCTAGCTGGAGTGGTATCAGCGCACTTTCCCGTATACCATATGGAGTGGTAGGTGCCCTTCCCTTATACCAGATCTAACTAGCTTACAGAGAACTTTCTAGACTCCACTACGGGATGAAAGGTAAGTTGTCACAACCACTACAATGGGCGGTCAATATAACATAGGTCGGTAATGAACCATATTGCATGCTACAAAGCATATAACAAACACCACTCAAGCATACATCCAATATAAGGATAGTAGCTAAGTAAGTCCTATGGACTTACATCAACCTCAGAAGTAAACTCAACCACGATCAACTCTCAGATACGTCCACTCTAATCCGGAGGACAACGCTGCCTAATATCAAGGCATATAACATATATCAAACTCATATCCATCAAAGGGTCACACCTAGACCCAAGGTATCCATAAGGATCATATCCTAACTCATAAACCTCAAAGCCATAACCGGCATACAGATATATCACATCCTCATACACGTACCTAGCATGCTACTAACCCGCTCATACTAGGAAAGGAAAGGATCTACCCAACTCTAGGTAGATCCGGGACAAGACGCACCTGCGTGACAAGAGAGACGCAGTGGCGGAGTAAGGCAATCAGCAGACGCGGAGAAGCTCAGCCGCAGGCGCG
The DNA here is from genome assembly GCA_002319775.1 of Fagopyrum tataricum. Lineage (NCBI taxonomy): Eukaryota > Viridiplantae > Streptophyta > Magnoliopsida > Caryophyllales > Polygonaceae > Fagopyrum > Fagopyrum tataricum. The sequence continues at coordinate 34,801,667 of CM008285.1, forward strand.
GTGACAGAGCCGCAGGCAACGCAGGCGCTGGCACGGGCGCTGGGACAGTGGCCGCGGGGGCGGCAGAATTCGGGTGCGGGTGCGGTGACTGGTTTCCCGCAAGGGCGGCAGATTCCAGATGCAGGGGCGGCGACACTGCAAAACGTAGTCCCGCGAGTTCTCTTCCACTCTTCACGTGATCAAATCACGTCTTCTTCATTCCAGATTCACACACATACATATACATACACATTCCAACATCAATCTATATCCAATTCATATAATCCTAAGCTAAGGAAAGAAGAACAAGAAAGAAAGAAAGGAAGGAGAAGCAAGAAGCTCACCTCTACTGCTGGACTAGGCAAGAAAAAGCTCCACAACCACAACTCAGCTGGCTTCCAAGCTTAGCAACCACATCTACCATCAACATCAACCACAACAACACACAACTCTCTTCAAACTCTAAGGAAAACAAGATCAAGGAGAAGAAAGGGAGAAGCAAGGAGGATGTGAGACTGGATTAGGAAGTGAAGAAGGGAACCCTTGCTCAACAAGGAAAAGAAAAAAGTAAGGAAAAGAGTAAAACACGAGTCAACCGGTCAACAAAACCGGCTGCAGCCGTCGAAAACCGCAGGGGCGGTTCCCTGAGCTGCAGGGGCGGAAACCCGCTGGGGCGGCACACATGCCCGCGAGGGCGGCTAAGGTAAAACTAGGTCCAAAAAACTAAGGCTCTTACACCTCATCCCCTAAAAACAAGTTTCGTCCCGAAACTTGTAAAATCCTCAAACCACTCGGACTCACAAGCAGAGGTACAACTCTCTCTATAACCTCAAACATAAGCATGGAGGAAACCATCAACTCCAGCAACAAAACACTATCCAAGGCATAGAGGAAAACCATCTATAGCCAAACCATAAACATATCACAAGGCATAGAGGAATCACATCTCTAGCCGTATCATACTCATAACAGAAAGGCATGGAGGATAAACCTCTCTAGTAACACTATGTCCATCAAAATAGCATGGAGGAATAACATCTTCAGCTGAATCCTAAACGTATCATAATCGCATGGAGGAAAGAGCCATCTCCAGCTATAAACAATAATCATACTAGCACAATAAGATCTAATAAGATCATAAATCACATCAAATCTAGTATGACAATAAACACATCATAACATATAAGCATATAAGCACACAATACTCACCAAGATAGTACTAAGATCTACTCGGTGATCCTACTGGTGCATCTAACTCGGCATGGAACTTTGGATAGTTCCTCTGGATACTATCCTCAGTCTCCCATGTAGCCTCATCAGGTCCTCGTCTCGACCACTGTATCCTCAGCATAGGAATGTCCTTCGAACGTAGGCATCTCATACCTCGTTCTAGGACTGCAATAGGGTGCTCAACAAAAGTGTGATCCGGCTCAACCACCAAATCATCATAACTCACGATGTGTCTCGGATCTGGTATGTACTCCCTCAGCTGAGACACGTGAAATACAGGGTGAACACCCTCTAATCTTGGAGGCAAAGCTAATCTGTATGCTGCGCTCCCAACCCGATCCAGAATCTCGAACGGTCCGACATATCGGGGGCTCAACTTCCCCTTAATGCCAAATCGCCTAACACCTCGTGTCGGGGACACTCTCAGCCACACATGGGCTCCAACTCTGAACTCTAGAGGTCTACGTCTCCTATCAGCATAAGACTTCTGACGGCTCTGGGCAGCCAACATCCGCTCTCAAATCAGTGCTACTCGAGCTACATCATCCTGAATCTGATTAGGTGCTAAACCACTAACACTACTCTGCTCATCCCAGCATAACGGGATACGACATCTTTGTCCATACAATGCCTCATATGGGGCCATCCCAATAGATGCATGCCAGCTGTTGTTGTATGAAAACTCAACAAGTGGGAGATGATCTGTCCACACTTGCCCCCAATCCAACATACAAACTCGCAACATATCCTCTAGGGTCTGAATGGTCCTCTCTGACTGACCATCTGTCTGAGGATGAAACGCAGTCGTGAAGTGCAAACTCGTCCTCAGGGCAGTCTGAATTTACTGCCAGAATCTCGAGGTAAATCGTCCATCTCTGTCTAAGACGATCGTCCTCGGTACACCATGGAGTCTCACTATCTGCCTAGTGTACTCCTCAGCTAATCTGCTCACCGGCCACGTCTCCCTAGTAGGAATGAAACGTGCCGTCTTCGTCAATCTGTCCACTATAACCCAAATAGCATCAAAACTCCGGCTCAGTTTCAGCCCAGTCACAAAGTCCATGGTGACGTCCTCCCACTTCCTCTGTGGAACTGGAAGTGGATGGAGCTCACCTCCAAGTCTACTATGCTCTATCTTGACCTGCTGGCAGGTCGCACACTGTGCCACAAATCTGGCCACATCGGGCTTCAGCCTTCCCCACCAATATAAACGTCTCAAATCCTAATACATCTTACTCGTACCTGGATGTACAGAGTAAGGTGTACAGTGAGCCTCCTGTAAAATCCACTGTCTCAGCTCTGTATCAGCAAGTACACAGACGCGACCGTGGCGCCTCAATACTCCATCTGCTCCTAGCAGGAACTGTGGTGCCTCATCCCGAGACATCCTATCTCTTATCCTCATCAGTGTCGGGCAGGTCTCCTGCTTCTGTTGGATCTCAACCAACAGATCAGGAAGAACCTCTAAAGTACGCAGCTGGGCATCCTCATCAGAAAACTAGATGTCCAACTCTAACCAGATCAAGTCTCTCTGCAACTGATGCTGAACTATCAATCTCGCAATCGCCTGCTCTCGAGGCGTCTTCCTACTCAGGGCATCGGCGACAACGTTCGCCTTCCCTGGATGATACATAATCTCTAAATCAAAGTCCTTGATAAGCTCGAGCCACCTACGCTGGCGGTTATTCAATTCCCGCTGCGTGAAAATGTACTTCAGACTCTTATGGTATGTGAAGATCAGACATGTAGCACCATACAGGTAATGTCTCCAAATCTTCAAGGCATGAACTACCGCTGCCAACTCCAGATCATGAGTCGGGTAGTTCTCCTCATACGTCTTCAACTGTCGAGACGCATATGCAATCACCCTGCCTCTCTGCATCAAAACACATCCCAAGCCTAGCTTGGATGCATCACTGTAAACCACAAAATCCTCAGTACCCTCTGGCTGTGCCAAAATAGGAGCAGAAGTCAGACGTCTCTTCAACTCCTCAAAACTCTGCATACACTGATCAAACCATACAAATCTGGTAGTCTTCCTCAGTAGACTCGTCAGTGGACGGGCAATCACAGAAAATTCCTCCACAAAGCGTCTGCAATAACCGGCTAGGCCAAGGAAGCTACGTACTTCCTTGACGTTCGTCAGTGTAGTCCAAGCTGCTACAACCTCTATCTTCACTGGATCCACCTTGATCCCTTCAGCTGAAACCACATGACCCAGGAATGCTACCTCTGGCATCCATAACTCACACTTAGAGAACTTAGCATAAAGTTCTCTATCCCGCAAAACCTGCAATACAATCCTCAGATGTCCTGCATGCTCCTCTCCATTGTGAGAGTATACCAGAATGTCATCTATGAAAACCACAACAAACTGATCCAGGAAGTCGATGAAGATACTGTTCATCAACTCCATAAAAACTGCTAGGGCATTCGTAAGCCCAAATGGCATCACTACAAACTCGTAGTGTCCATATCTGGTCCGGAATGCTGTCCTATGCACATCCTGCTCTCTCACCCTCAACTGGTGATATCCTGAGCGCAGGTCAATTCTGGAGAATACAGTCGCCCCCTGAAGCTGATCTAACAAGTCATCAATGCGCGGCAATGGATATTTGTTCTTGATGGTCACCTTGTTCAGCTCTCTGTAATCAATGCATAGCCTCAGTGATCCGGCCTTCTTCCGTACGAAGAGGACAAGTGCTCCCCATGGGGACACGCAAGGGCGAATAAAGCCCTTCTCAGCCAGCTCCTCAAGTTGCTTCTTCAGCTCCAGCATCTCGACAGGCGCCATCTTGTATGGGGCCTTCGAGATAGGTCTCGTACCAGGCTCTAACTCAATACTGAAATCCACACTCCTTTGAGGCGGCAAACTGGACGGCTCAGCAAATACATCTGCAAAATCACAGACAACTGGGATATCCTCTAATGTTGGACTCTCCCCCTCCTTCATGGCATAACACCAGAAGGCCTCACAACCCTGTGCAATCAGTCTAGCTGTCCGTATCGCACTGATAACTGTGCATGTCTTTCCAAGGTCCCAACCTCGGAAAACCTCTATCTGACCTAATTCGGTAGAGAGGGTAACAATCCTCCTACCTACATCTAAGACTGCAGAGTGTCTATCCATCCAATCCATACCTAGAATGACTTCTTCATGCTCTAATGGCATGACAAAGAAGTCAACTAGTAACACACGAGTCCCTACAGAAATGGGACAACCATGAATCTCACGGGTACCTCTAACCCTACCACCATCGGGTAACCCTATAATAAAGGGCATCCCCTCAACTGTATCTAGACTCAGACGCTCTACACAGGCATCAAAAATAAAAGAATGCGTAGCACCAGTATCAAATAACACTCTAACAGGTAAACCATGAATCAGAATGGTACCTGTAGCAGTCGGTGCAGCTGGCTCCTCTGCACTCCTCAACTTAAAGACTCGACCCTGTGGGCCTCTGGTATCAATGGTGCTCCCACCACGACCTCTGCCTCTACTCGGCACAAGAGCAAATCCCTGAGTCATAGGGTGATCTGGGACTCTCTGCTGTCCCTGTGTCTGTTGCTGCTGAGGTGGCCTCTGCCCACCTCCCGCTACACTGGCAGGGGAAGAACCCTGCTGAGATGAAGCTCCGCCTTGGCGGCAGTAAACAACTCTGTGACCCTGCCTACCATAGGTGTAGCAAGTCACTAGTGGCCTTGTGCACTCGGGCCTCATATGTCCTGGATCACCACAATTAAAACACTGACGTCCCTTATCTGCAACCGGTGCAGATGAGGGGTGACTCTGGCGTCTCTGACCCCGCCAAACACTAGCAGCACCACCAGTACCACTGGTTTGCCCTGTACGCTGCCTCTTCTCAGACCCTCCGGTCTGAGATGCTCTCCTCTGACCAGATCGCTCCCTCTCATAGTCAGAAGCTCTGTCCTGATAATCCATAAGAGTCTCACAATGAAATCCCGTCATGTAGGTCCGGGTAGTATCCCTCAGTCGTCGGGAAAACATATATACATGCTGATCTGCAGGAGGTGCAGCTGGACCCAGCAATGCCAGCTCCTCCTGGAACCTCTTATGGCCTCTGAGACTGGTACATCCTCAAACCCAGCCTCCACAAAATCCTGTAGTTTCTCCCTCCACAGTGAGGCAGGGCAGAAACGCTCTCTGATCAAAGTCCTCATATGCTCATAACTGGTAACCTGACCCCATACTGATCTCCACCAGTGCTGTGCCAAGTCCCGGAATAAAGTCTGCACCAACTCGATTGTCTGTCCGTTGGACATCTAATGGACTCCAAAGCTGAGTCCACATGCCCGATCCAGAGCTCAACCTCTAACCCCACCTTCCCAGTGAAAGGGGGTACACCCATCTGATGAAAAACCTTCAACCAAGTGTCTGGTCTAGGCCCTCTATGCTCCTCTCGAACCTGAGGAATCTCAGCAGCATGTGCCTGTACAGCTGACACCTGTGTAATCCCGTGGGATCTCTCAGATGGTCCCTCCTGTGCCTGTAAATCTGGGGCACGTCTACCGGCTCTGGCAGTCTCCTCTACTCGTCTGATATAAGCACGGAACTCTGATCCCCCATGGAGACACGATCAGACTCACCAGACTAGGCTCTTTGTGACCCCTGTCTCTCAGCTGCACCGTTCCCAGTCTCGGGAACGACACTCTCAACAACCTCCTCATGTATCTCTCCCGCTGCTTGTGAACCACCAGCAGGAGTCCTACCTCGTCCTCTACCTAGAGGGGGTCTACCTCTACCTCGTCTAGCTGCAGGTAAGGCTCTAGTCTGAACCATCTGCAGAAGACGTAAACCTAACTTAGAAGGCTATATATATGCCATATGTATAGATATATATCAAATAAATCACAACATATTATCTATATATATCTATACTGTCGAGGTCCTCAGAGGGGCGATGGCTCATGTACACGGTATCCCAAAACATTTGTACTCATTTCAAAACCAAAACCTTTTGAAAAGTCAGACCCCTTTTTGGGTTCTGTTTATTTATCTATTCGACCTTTATCGCAGATTACAAGTGCCATTGTTGTCAACCTGGGCTCTGATACCAACTTTGTAACACCCCAAATCCATAGGACTCGAGGTGCTACTGGACTAGGATCTCACAATGGATCCTGACTCTAGCCTGATAACAAGTTCACTGAATCTTACAACAAGACACATATAGATTAAAACAAAACATAAAACTGATGTATATGTATATACATATCAAAAGGTAATACAGTGTACTGCTGAGTACAAAGTCAAAACATAAATCCGTACAACATAAATAACCCATATCCCACGATATCGCCCCAGTGTACGGAACCCTCAGCAGATCACCCCTCTGGATCACTCTGCAGCTCTCCTAACCTACAAAGGATCTACAACACGGTATAAAACCGTTAGCTAACCATACACATATATAAGAAGATGCTAGAGCACAAACACACATAAGAAATTATAACATATCAACATGCTTTCACACATTTACCCGGTTTATTATCTTTAATAAGTCCAATCACTCAATCGTATAAACAGATGTATATGAATATATGTGACACGAGGAATGTATATAACCCTCGCCTCTGCGTGCAATAGCTAGCTGGAGTGGTATCAACGCACTTTCCCGTATACCATATGGAGTGGTAGGTGCCCTTCCCGTATACCAAATCTAACTAGCTTACAGAGAACTTCCCAGACTCCACTACAGGATGAAAGGTAAGTTATCACAGCCACTACAATGGGCGGTCAATATAACATAGGTCGGTAATGAACCATATCGCATGCTACAAAGCATATAACAAACACCACTCAAGCATACATCCAATATAAGGATAATAGCTAAGTAAGTCCTATGGACTTACCTCAACCTCAGGAGTAAACTCAACCACGATCAACTCTCAGATACGTCCACTCCAATCCGGAGGACAACACTACCTAATATCAAGGCATATAACATATATCAGACTCATATCCATCAAAGGGTCACACCTAGACCCAAGGGATCGATAAGGATCATATCCTAACTCATAAACCTCAAAGCCATAACCGGCATACAAATATATCACATCCTCATACACGTACCTAGCATGCTACTAACCCGCTCATACTAGGAAAGGAAAGAATTTACCCAACTCTAGGTAGATCCGATACAAGACGCACCTGCGTGACAAGAGAGACGCAGGGGCGGAGTAAGGCAATCCGCAGGCGCGGTGACAGAGCCGCAGGCAACGCAGGCGCTGGCGCGGGCGCTGGGACAGTGGCCGCGGGGGCGGAAAAAATCGGGCGCGGGTGCGGTGACTGGTTTCCCGCACGGGCAACAGATTCCAGACGTAGGGGCGGCGACAGTGCAGAACGTAGTCCCGCGAGTTCTCTTCCACTCTTCACGTGATCAAATCATGCCTTCTTCATTCCAGATTCACACACATACATATACATACACATTCCAACATCAATCTATATCCAATTCATTTAATCCTAAGCTAAGGAAAGAAGAACAAGAAAGAAAGAAAGGAAGGAGAAGCAAGAAGCTCACCTCTACTGCTGGACTAGGCAAGGAAAAGCTCCACAACCACAACTTAGCTGGCTTCCAAGCTCAGCAACCACATCTACCATCAACATCAACCACAACAACACACAACTCTCTTCAAACTCTAAGGAATCCAAAACAAGATCAAGGAGAAGAAAGGGAGAAGCAAGGAGGATGTGAGACTGGATTAGGAAGTGAAGAAGGGAACCCTTGCTCAGCAAGGAAAAGAAAGAAGTAAGAAAAAGAGTAAAGCATGAGTCAACCGGTCAAAAAAATCGGCTGCAGCCGTCGGAAACCGTAGGGGCGGTTCCTTGAGCCGCAGGGGCGGAAACCCGCTGGGACGGCTAAGGTAAAACTAGGTCCAAAAGACTAAGGCTCTTACATGGCAAGTGCATGCATGTTGAACGAATACGACAAAGAATGACCGATGATCGATAGGCGTGCAACGGTTGTCGTCGAATAAGCTTGTGTTTGTAGGGTTTTAAGTTTTAGAATAGGTTTTGGATTTGTTAGTGTGATACCAAGTAAAGTTTGATAAACTAAACTTACAATCTAATTTATTCATTGAACGTGAACTCAAATATATAGACAAAAAAGCTTAGGGTTAACATAATAACTTAAGCATGTAGTAAATGACAAATATAATCCTATATCTGATCTCTAACATTTATCCTCAGAAGTCAATTTAACTATTATAGCTTCCCGTGCCAAGGCACGGGTATCATATTAAAATTTAACAAATAAATATTGATAATATATCTTAATTTGTACAAGATTGTGATAAGATTTAAAAGTAAGATATTAAATTATTGTTAATTGTACAAATTTAACATATGTAGTATCATATAGATATTTAAAAGTAAGTTTGGTAATAATATATATATATATATATATATATATATATATATATATATATATATATATATATATTTTGTAGGATAAATTAAAAATAATTTGAGGGATGTCAATAATATATATTGTTTGAAAAATAAAAATTACATAAAATTGACATGTGGCGGTGAATAGATTAGGAAGCGACACGTGACACATATTCTAATACTTATTAGATAAACACATTTTTTTAATTTATAAAACACTTTTGATATATCATAATGGTTTAAATAAAATAATCGAACAAAATTTGAAATTACTTTTACATGTTATTATCAAATTACTTATATATTTGATAAACAATAAAAAAAAGGTCCAATTACACAAATATCCTAATTTTTTAATCTCTTGTAAAATATAAATGTGTAAAAATAAGTTATTACCCGTGAACTATTTATATAGATGGTAGAATGATATAAAAATTTTAAAAAGAAAAAGTAAAAAATAAAATTTTAAAATAAAAATATTAAAATAGGGAACTTTAAAAAAAATTAAATTCAAAAAGTTCACTTAGGTAATTTAAATGAAATTCAGAAAAAACAAAGAAGAGGTAATGTTTATATTGTAATAAATTGTACATTTGTTAATTAAATGAGTACTTACTAATTGAGATAAGAACTATTTTTATATCTAAATTTGGAAATAAAATTATATAATCCTCTTATAAATTTTTTTTTTATAGTATAATCATATTTATCATTGATCTTCTTAATAGCATATTACATCAAGTTAGAAGTTAGACGGAGAACAAGCTGTGCCGCCAACCCTTTCTGAATAGCAATTTCGATTCTCCTAAACACTACATCTGAAGACCTAAGTGACACAATATTACCATGCAAGATCCGTTGCACCCTCTTGAGAATCTCGACAGCATCAAACGCAAGAAAATCAATTTTATCGAAAGCGAATGGAAGAAACACATGTTGGTTTTCAAGACAAGCCCTTTTATGCTTAACCACCTTCAGAGAGGCCGCATTGAAGGCCACCTTACTCACCACAAAAGGCCCGTTATCCAAACCAACCAAAGGAGAGCATCTTATCAAGTCAATAGAAGCATGTTTTCCACCCACCCATCCAAAAACTAACACATATGCGGGCCTCAACGTAGACCGTTTTTCACGCGGATTAGTCAAGAAGAATACAAACGCTTCTTTCTTGGCCGAAATCTCTGCTCTCCTGAACACGTCACATAAAACATCAAGAACCAAATTGTGCCTATATTTGAAGCCGGGTAGTTCTTTACAATGAACCGCATTCCTCAAAAACATCTAAAGGCCTCCCAAAATTAGGCATAGAACAAAACACACCAGACGTCATAAGGCGATACTTAAGGATCGTGCTATACTCAACGAGTATAGCACGATCTTGGCTACATGTATGGCAAGAAGGAAATCTTGGCTATGCGCTGCCTGTAGACACTGAAAAACCGCTTTTTGTCTAGGGGTCAAACCAAAAGCAGCTTCCATCGCATGTACTGTCTTACCAAAAAGAGCACTCGTCAAAGCATGTTAGGATTTAGGGGGACGGTACTCTTTACAGTAAAATCAGAAATATCAAAACTAGGAATAGAAGCTTGAAGATTACCCATATCAATAACTCCACTGTCCCGCAAAATGTGGTCTTGAAGGATCCAAGACTAAGCTCTAGAAGCCACAAAAGCAAAAGAAGAAGTCTTCATAGCTGAGTATAACTCAAGACCTCCACACCGAATCAGCAAAGAAGCAAGTCGCCACTGAAATTGGGTATTTAAAACCATTTTATAACTTGTGTATTATGACTGAGTGATTGATGAAATGGGTATTACGATTGAAATTGGGTATTTAAGATAGTTTTCTGAGTTGGGTATTATGATTGGTAATTAGTGAAATGAGTATTATGATTAAAATTGAAAATTAGGTGTTTAAAATATGTAATTGAGGGAATACGACTAGGTTAAATAAGATTGGGTAACAAAAATGGATAGTATAATGGATATTAACATCGAGTATTTAAACTGGTATTAAACTTGGTAACTAATATTGAGTATTTTGATTTCGGGCAATAAAATAGGTAACTGAGATTGGTTATATATTCAATTTATGCATTAAGTATAATATAATAAACGAAAAAGATAAAACTAGTTATCACTAAGAAGACCAAATTTAAAAAGTAGCACGTGAAAAATACATTGAAGTACGATGTATCTAAACTGTTGGCAATCACGTGCAAACCCACCACGTGGTAATTATCGTGTTGAGAGTGACCTATAGAAACGTACACAATGCCAAACGTGAAGTTGTCGCCAAGGGCATCCAACAAACCTACAGCTATATATGACCCAATCAAGGAAATCACAAATCCCTAAAATAAAATAAACACGAAAAGTATGCATTATTCAAAGGGATAGAGATATTGGTTACATACAATAAAACATGGTTTCTGTGTATTTTTCCCCAAAAGTCATGAATCAAGGCATTTGAATTTATTAGAGGAACAAAAAACACAATCACAGTGTCATAATCTATGCAGTTTTGATAGGGATAGCCCGGAGCGGGTGAGCTTTCTGTAAAGTGAGGCCAAATTTATCATTCATTTCCATGTTTTCATCTTCAAGCTTCCAACCAAAACAATTGATGAGAGAACCCAACATGAGAGGAAGCATTCTCATGGCTAACGGCAGGCCAGGGCAGATTCTCCGTCCACCACCAAACGGAATCAGCTCCATGTCTCGACCTTTAACATCAATATCCAAACCCATAAACCTTTCCGGTTCAAATGAATCCGGTTTCTCCCACAAACTCGGATCTCTCCCAATAGCCCACGCGTTCACGAGTACTTGAGAATCCTTTGGCACCGTGAATCCGCAAAGCTCAACATCAGAATCTGTTTTCCTTGGGATCAACAGCGGTACTGGTGGATGCATCCTAAAAGTCTCTTTTAAAATACACTGCAAGTATGGTAGCTTGGAAATATCTTCCTCCTTCACCGCAACGCCTTTCCCAACAACACGCCTCACCTCTTCTTGCGCCTTGCTCATTTTATCAGGACTGTGAAGCAATTCCGCCATTGCCCATTCTATAGTGCTTGATGTTGTGTCACTTCCCGCAGCAAACAGATCCTGCAAAACCAATTAGGATAGTCGATGTGGGACAATAATCCAGAATAGTCGATGTGGGACCCGTATACTAAAGACACTTTATTATCTAACCTGTAGCAGATGCGGGACAAAGGTAATGTCAAGCTCGTCACTGTTGTCTCGGCTAATCTTGAGCAAAATATCCAGTGTATCATCCAAGCAATCGTCCTTCTCAGCAAGACGTTGACTGATCATAGTATTGAAAAGACTGATCATCTTCCCAAAATGCGTTTCCAAGCGACGCCGGATCCCCTGTGGATCAAGCCTCTTAAGAATTGGGAAATAGTCTGAGAAATTGGGTTTACCAGCTTCCACCATCATATTCCACACAAGATCCTTAAACTCATGAGAGTTGCTTGATTTCGGGTTTACCAGATCAACGGAGAAGAAAGTGTTTGACAGAAGATTGAGACTAGTGTTAAATGCGGCTTCCCCTACATTAACTGCTTTCCCACTCTTTCCGCAGCTCTCTACAAATGAAACGAGATCATCCAGCTTCTTTTTGCGAAGATACTGACTAGCATCCAAGCGAGCAGTTGAGAACACGTGAGAGTTACAGATTTTGCGAAGGCTCCTCCATTGAGCTGCAACTGGGAGAAACACAACCGAGAAAGCATCGTGTTGACAGGCAGTTAGAGCATCAGGGACGGTTCTGTTACAGAAGGAAGAATCATTCTTCTGAAGAACTTATTTTGCTGCAGAAGGAGAAGATATGACAACTGTCCTTAATCTGCCTAGCTGAAGACACATAACAGGTCCATGAATTTTGGCAAGCTCAGCCAAGGATCTATGAGGACTGTTTCCGAGGCTCAATAGATTTCCCACAATGGGCAGAGGGTTAGGCCCAGGAGGAAGCCTTGCTTTGCCTCTAAATTTTGAAAACAAATGGTGAAGAACCAGCCATGAGAGTGGAATGCAAAGCAGAATTATCAAGTAATCCATCTTTCACTCACGAATCTGCTTTGCTCAATTAGATGGCAACATATATAATAACACTTTTGACTCTCTAATTTCACTGCCTTAATTAAAATACTATATGAGCAAAGTATTTAATTCACAGCAGACAATTAATTTATTACTTGACACTAGAAAGCAAACACATATCTCATCTGATTTTATACTGTTTTCATGATAGTTTATTGCAAAAAAAATGAAACAAATCTTATTCTTAATTATGTCTTTGTAAATCTGTCAGTCAACTTTTTTATAAATCAGTTATTTATCAATTAAATTTTTAAATAATGATAAAGTATTATAAAAAAACCTTAAATTGTATTTTATTTCTTATATTTCACCATTTTAAATTTGCTACACCTGGTATTTTTAATTATTTTTGAATTTATTTTTCTATATTTTATTTTAATTCGAAAATAATTAAAAAATCAAAATTTATTTTAATTAAAAAAAAAGAGCTTTTGAATGTACTTTTCTAGATATTTTAAATTAAAAAGGATAAAAATACTTCTATCACAAAATTAATTAGTTTAAAATTTAATGACATCATAATATGTTTTAAATTTATTTTTTTGAATTTTTATTATTTTATAATAAATTTTTAATGTAATATATTAAGAATGACTATAAAGGAAATACAAATTAAAACATGAAGTGCCCGAGTAAAGATACCCTAGAGCAACGATGGCGATTATGATTATTGTAGCCTTTGATATCTGCCTGTTTCCTTCCGACTTGGATTGTGAGGGTTATGTGTACATTTCCACCGGAGTGTGATGGTTCTTGGGGAGGTTTTTATGAAAGTGAAGGATACTATGGAGAAAGGGAAACATCAAATTCGTCTACGGAAGATGAGTGCGTAGTGATGAAACATGGAGATCTAAAGGATGAGACTTCGATGACACCGTCTACAGTGTTGGTTGGAGGGTTCTCACTTCTCTCCCTTTTAACTCGTATGCCTTGAAAAAAACGATGAAGGGGGCATGGCGGATGTAGTAGGAGTTTAACTTCTGGGAACTACAAAAGAACCTCTTCGTATTTCAGTTTACCACGATTGAGGATAAGGAGAAGGTCATCAAGAATGGTCCTTGGGCGTTTGACAAAGCGCTGCTGGCGTTAAGAGAGCCAGGATCAAAACAACCATCGAAGATTACGTTCACTCACATTCCTTTTTGGATTAGGGTTAACAATATCCCCATCGGAGTAGTCTGTACTGAGTTGGCCAAGGAAATTGGAGAAATGTTAGGAGGTTTTATTCAGATGGATTGCGACTGCAATAACTCCACAAGCGCTTTCCATCGATTGAGAGAAAATGTTGATATTACTAAAGCTCTGCGTAGAGGCATAATAACGGTTCTGAAAGATGAACGGGTATGGTTTCCTCTTCAATACGAACAATTACCGAATTTATGCTATTCTAGTGGACAAATCGGTCATGTTGAAGATGAATGTACGGATGATGAAGCAAAGGCGTACAAAGATGAGTACAATGATGATCTGAGAGCTTCAACTTATAAGTCAAACCGAATAAAACAAGAACTAGAGATAGGGAATGCTAAGTTCAGTGAAGAAGACAACATAGGTGGAAAAGGAACTGTAGATACATTTGAGAATGATTCGCAGAGAGGTGGACAAGTCAGATCATTGGAAGAAGTGCTCCGGAATAATAACAATGACAATGTTGCCTTAAGAAGGGAAGAGGAGACTTCGATCACGGTTAACATTGGAGGAGTTTCAATCGGCCCGGAAGTAGGAAGTACACATAAAATGACAACTGGCCGGAACTGAGACAATAGAGATGACGGATGGCGTGGAATCATGACAAGTTGAGGTGTTAGGGACTGATAAGAACATAAAGAAGTGAAAACGAGAAGCTAGAAAGTTCTTAGGCTCTGATGATCATACAAAGAAGAGTGGCTCTAGTGGGATGAAGAGACCGAGAGGACTGAATGATATTGCGGAAGAGGAAGAGTTGGAGAATGGAACCAAGAGAATTAAAGGGACTAAAACAACATCATTTCCATTGGCAAGAGAGACGAAGGATCTCTCTTGTCGGGTTCAGTGAATCCCGTCAGCTATAATTGTGGGGATTGGCAAAGGCCTGACAATTACGAAACTAGCTCAGCTAGTGAGGGTGAAGGAGCTCGAATTGTTATTCTTAAGCGAAAATAAGAGTGACAGACGGAAGATGGAAAGTATTTGGAGACGGTTGAATTACAAAGGATGTTTCACAAGTGACAGTGTCAAGGCTTCGGGAGGTTTGTGCTTGATGTGGTCATCAAATTTGGAAGTTTCGATCCAGTCTTACACAGAACATCGTGATGCAATTGTGGGAGATTAGAGGTTCACAGGATTCTATGGTTGGTCTAGGAGTCATGAGAAGTTTAAAACATTGAAACTTATTAAAAGGATTAACGATGATGTGACGGAACCGTGGATGGTTATGGGAGATTTTAACCTAATATTATCATAAGAGGATAAGTAGGGTGGATGTACTCTTACCGAATATTGAGGGAGTTTCGTTCGGCTCTCGAGCATTGAAATCTCAGGGATATAGCTTTTGAAGGAACAAGATTCACATGGGAATAGTGGGCAGGTATGGAGCAATTTCATACAAGAAATATTGGATTTCGGCTTTGCAACAAGTGAATAATTTGACATGTTTCCCCGTGCAAAACTTGTGCACTTACCTCGCCTACATTCTGATCATGTTCCAATAATGATGAATATCAATAGCTACGATGGGGAGAATAACGTGAGGAAAGGGAGAAATCCATTTCGTTTTGAGGCGTTATGGCTTCAAGATGAAGGGTGTAGTGAGGTTATCCAAAACGCATGGCTGTATCCAGGAAGTTTTGGATCGGAAAGTGGTATTACGGGTAAGACAAATCGATGTTGCCATGATTTATTGGACTGGAGTATAAATAATTTTGAGCATGTCGGGTATAAGTTGGCTAGAGACCGAAAGGAGCTGAAGAAGCTTCACATTACAGCGCCCAGAGGACGGGCCATACACAGCAAAGCAGGAGGATGATTTGAGGAAACAGGAAGAAATCATGTGGTTCCAAAGGGCAAAAGCAAATGAGTTTATATAGGGGGGTATGAATACGACTTTCTTTTATCAAAAGGCTAATGGTAGGCGGAAGCGTAACAAGATTGCTCGCCTTGTGGATAATAGTTGATTATCATGGAGAACTTGGCCTGGGAAGGCTGTTATGGCTATTGAATACTTTGGAGAGCTATTTTCATCAAGAGGGAGGAGGTTAGTGCATCAAATTTGAATTTTCTGGATAGTAGTAACGTTTGTAAGGAAAGAAGGGACGAAATTCAGGAGGTTCAGGAAGTTGATAAACATGAGAAATATATTTGACTTCCAACGATGGTTTGGAGGTCAAGAAGGTCATTTTTACAACGGTCAGAGAACGAGTGTGGAAAAAAAATAAAAGGCTGGAAGGAATCTATGTTGAGTACAGCGGAAAAGGAGGTGTTGCTTAAAGTTGTAGTGCAGGCTATTCCTTCATATACTATGTCGTGTTTTGAGATGCCTAATTGGGTTTGCCAGGATATTGAGAGCTTAATGAGTCAATTTTGGTGGGGCTCAAATGGGGGAACTCGAAAGACTCATTCGGTAGGTTGGAAGCGAATGGGTAATTGATTGGGAGGTGAGTCAAAGGAGGAAGGACTTGGTGATGATGACAATGGCTCCGGTGGATAGCAATATTGTCCTGAATATACCGTTGATTAGACCTGAAATATTTGATGAACCTTATTGGTACTTTACTGCCAATGGATGCTTTATTGTAAAAACAGCTTATCATGTTATCTTACAAAAACAGGAGAGCATGAGTGGTAAGGGAGGACCGACTTCTAATGTACAGAAGAATGGTATGTGGAAATCGAAATGACCTCCAAAGGTCCTTAATATTCCATGACGAACGTGTAATGATGCAATTCCTAGTAAGGAGAAGCTTCGACAGTGGAACGTTAATGTCGACCCATGGTGCGATGCATGTGGTCAATGGGACTCTTCAGTACATATCTTAGCTCATGTTCATATCTACTCCACGTATGGAGGAGTGTTCCCAGCTTCGATAAGAGAATACACGACGTGATTAGTGGCATGGATTAGTTCGAATCTGACTGTGATAAGGTTTCGTCAAGACAAGTTCAATTATGGCTGGTCTTGTTGTGGTTAATCTGGAGGGCAAGAAACAATAGAGTTTTTGAAGGGAAGTATGAAGGGGTTACTAATATCGTCCTCGAGGGTCAACATTTGGTTCAAGAGGTTATAAACCTTGGAAACGGGGGCACTGGAAGTGGAAATACAACAACATAGAGGTTTCATTAAAATGAATTGCGACGTGTCGGTTAGAATAGATGGTAAATGTGGACTTGGAATGGTAGCCAAAAACAACCTCGGTAGGGTCTTGTGCGCAGTAGAAAAATCAGTTGAGGGCTCGCGATCGGTGATAGAAGCAGGAGGGGAGGCGATTCTATTGGCATTATTGATCACAAGGGACAAAGGCTAGAATATGAATTTATGTAATCTGATTCTGCTTCAATCATTTCATGGCTCTAGTGTGGTTCTGATAACAAGGGGATCAATAGGAAATATTCTAAAGGGAATTCGGAATGCTATTGATCCCTTTGATTCTTGTCAGTGAAGAAATGTTCGGAGGTCGGGAAATGCAGTTGCTAACTAGTTAGTTAGCTAGCAAATGTCCGCCTCGTCTGATTCATTATGAATCTTGTTTTTTTTTTTTTTTCTGAAAATTATGTAAGCTTTTTATGGAGGATGATATGGATGAATAAATAAGTGTTTTATTAAAAAATTAAATCGTGAAGGTACCTAGGAAAAACTTGAAAATTTGTGGATACCAAGAGAAAATGTTCAAACTTGAAGGGAACCAAAACTTTTATTTATTTATATTGTTGAGTTTATGATAATGACAATAATTTGTTAAATATGAAATTCGGCTTCTTTAGTCTTTACCAACAATAATTATTTAAAATTAATAAATACACGAAGGATTACAATTTGATTTCTTATCTTAAATCATCAAGTAAAAAGGCCATTATCTTATCTTATCTTATTTTATATGTATTAAAGGAGAGGCCTTCTTTGCCACGTGTCAGCACCAGATTTAACGCAGCCTAAAAAAATATTTTAAAAAGTTAATTATTTTAAGTTGTTAATATAAATTATTGTCGAAAGTCCAACAAAATCTTTTAAAAAGTTATTTATCTAGATTATTAAAAAAATCAGATTTTTGGAATAAAAAAATCAGTAATCTAAAATGTAATTTAAATATATTTATTGAAAATCAGAGATTTAAAAAAAAATTGTAATATATATTACGTTAACTATGGATTCAAATTTATCAAAAAAATATTAAATTTCCTATAACAAAAGCACTTAATCCCCATTTTTAAAAATCTTAAATTCACTTCAAAATCATGAATCCGTAACAAATTACTATATATTTTGAATTCCATTTTAAAAAATCTTCAATTAATCTATAGCCATGTTGATTTATCAAATCTAAAGTTAACAATTTATTTAAATATTCAATATCTTCTATTATTATATTTTACAAATTGAAATTTAAAAATAAATTTGAAAAAGAGTTGTAATTTGCATATGTAATTTTAAATCAGAAGCCCGCAGAAGGTGCGGGTATTACACTAGTATATATTAAAGTAGATGCCTCTATTGCCACGTGTCGCCTCCAAGATTTTTCTCAGCCCAACGGAAATTTTACAGGTCTCTGCTGTAACACCCCGAATTCTGGAAATCCGGAGCGTTACTGGCTAGGGCCTCACAGTGGGTCCCAGCCTTAGTTTGACAACAATTTCACAACGCACCTTGCAACAAGGCACAAATATTAAAACGGTAAATCTTTAAATAAAGTACTCCAATTATTAAGACGTGACCACAAACACAACCAATCTCTAGGACGAGTAAGTCTAACAGTAAAAGTCAACTAAGGAAATAAATAACTGCAATAAATAACCGAACACCCGATCCTAGTACGGAAACCCTGGCTGGCCACTTCACTCTCAATCTCTCGGTAGAGATCTAACTTGCATCATCTAACAACACGGTATAAACCGTTAGCTATAATTCTAATACTAAAGTGTCACTAGAGCACAAACACACACAAGGAATATACAGTAAATCACTCAGCATGTACACACAGATCCCAATTTATTATCTTTTCATTACGTGACTTGATCCATTCTAATTTCCGTCTTATCTTGTAACACAAGAGTCTCCCGACTCCTGCCCCCGTCCCCGTAAACCAGTAGGGCTAGTGTATGTACCTCTTCCCATATACCTACTGGACTGGTCGCGGGGCAATCCTCCGGCACCATCGGCCCGGACCGACGATTACGGTACGTTATCATACACTTGTGCCTTACTTAACAAAATATAGTACAGTGATCTAATTCATTCTTTTTTATTTCATCAGAATATAACACACACCACTCAAATGCACACTCAGTATAAAACGGTAACTAAGTGAGTCCTACGAACTCACCTTATCAATGCTGGTCTCAAAATCTCGCGATCTTGCCAGCTAAAAATCCGATTATCCTGTTCCATAATGTACCCACTCTTAGAACCATTTCAACCTTAATTTTCCTTCAATTTATCATTATCATAATCAGGGTATGACGTCTCGACTCAACACCCTAATCTTCTTTAACATTTCGGTTCGGGGACCTACACGTCCATCCGAGTTCTCATAACAATAGTCTCATTATCTTGTTAAATTGTACTTAACTCGGAAAACGTTATCAGCCTAATATCACTAGTACTTCGTTTTTCATGTATTCTCTTTCCGGTCACGAAAGTATCTTTCTTTGAATCTATCCCCTAAGATTCCTGATTTTCCGCATATACGTACCCTTTATTATTCCAACTTTCTTATCCCTAATAAACCTTCAAGCCGGTTTACCAAAGTAGAAATTTCTCTACTTGTTACCAATCTAATTGTTCGGTCATTCCGCACAAGTATCGCACTCTAGTTTAATTTTACTTCTCTCTACCCGGACCCACAACTAAATTCTCACATCATTACTCCAGTGTCCCTTCCACACTTTAACTCCGTTTATCAAACATAATTTCATCTCTCTAAATATTCCAATATTAATGCTAACTAAGTAAATTGTCGTATCATGCATTATCACTTCATTATAAAATAGTTTATTAAATAATTTCCGCTAAATTAAATAAATCATAAGATCGGATACGGGTCTGACCGGAATTAGGTGGGTAGCAAGTTAACTGGTTTGTCCAATGTATGGCGTCACTTGGCAGTCGACACGTCCTGGTTTCGAGCTGTGACTATAGCATTCAATAGTAATTCATCAACAAATCCCGTTGTTAGTTCCAACCAATAACACCAAAATCGGTTAAACACTAGTACGGTTGTGTAGTTTACCGGTTCGAAATTCTGAAAATGGACAGGGCGGGGTCGGCAGGTTGATCACCGGTTTTTCTCCTGTCTACCGTCCCAGCGTATCACCCTTCTTGGCGGCCGTCTCCTCACAACGTCCTCTGCACGGGGCTTCAGTTCCGCCCGTCAACGAGGTGGCTAAGCTTCTCGATGGACGTGTGGGGATTCTCTGTCTATTTCCCAGATCGAGGATGAGGTCCAGAAATTTCAATCGGAGAGGAAGGAAAGAAGTGACAGGCTTAGCGGCTTTCGATCGGTAATGGTCCTTGTGGGATCTGCAGCCGTCAGAGAGGAAGGAGGAGGTAAGAGGGACGAGATGTGTAGAGGATATTGACGGTTAGAGTCGAGAGAAATGAGCAAAGGAGGTTAGGCAATCGGCGAGGTCGTCGTCGGCCTTCAATGTGGTCTTTAATCTTGCGTAACACCCGTTTGACGAGGTTGGTGAAACTGACTGGAGGAAGACGATGAAATCGATCTCTGTCCAGCTTCCCGTACAATCCCTGTAGACGAGAGGAGAGGGCCGGCCCACTGGATCAAAGCAAGCAGGTGCAAGATGGACCTCGTGGTGTTGCAATTGGACCCAGGAAACAGGCCGGTAGGTTATGTGGAGATGTCAGACCGGTCCGGTTCAATACTTAAACAAAACAATGAGGTTTGGTTTGCTTGTGTTTGACTACTTCTTCGTTTCTAACTCGGAAACCGGACTAAATTAAATAAGGTCTATAAAATACTTAAATAAATTTTCCGTGATCTTACTGGATATTTAACAATTATTTACCAAGTATCTTTCCTTTCACAATTAACCGCAAAAGTTAATTAAATTTTTCGGCTATTACATTAGTCTCCCTTAAAATAAGTTTCGTCCCGAAACTTAGGGTCACGTACGGTTAGTCCGGATTTCGGACTCCCGAGCCCAAAAATAATTATTTTAATACGTACTTTCTTCTCTTTAGCACTCGACTAACCCAATATCACACGCATCTCGAGGTAACACCAATATATATAAAATTACTCAAGGTCTAAATGCAGTAACCATAATACACAATTAACACTTAACGGTCTCAATCTAACTCGTCGCAACGAAAACCGACACTAGCTCGATATACTGCTCTGGGTACGAACTCCTAATGCTATCCTCTGTTTTCCAAGTAGCCTCATCTATTCCCCGTTGGGACCACTGTATCTTAAGCATAGGGATCTCCTTCGACCGTAGTCGTCTAACGCTCCTCTCTAGAATAGCTATCGGGTACTCGGTGAAAGTGTGGTCCGGCTCAACCGTCAAGGCCTCATGACTGACCACGTGTCGTGGGTCCGGTATGTATTCCCTGAGCTGGGATACATGAAATACCGGATGTATGCTCTCTAAGGCAGGTGGGAGGGCTAACCGGTATGCCACATCCCCAACCCGCTCTAGTATCTCAAAGGGTCCAACATATCGGGGGCTTAACTTCCCTTTAATGCCGAAACGCCTAACTCCTCGGGTCGGTGATACTCTCAGCCATACGTGTGAACCGACTCGGAACTCTAGCGGTCTGCGCCTCTTATCAACATAAGACCTCTGCCGACTCTGAGCGGCTAGCATGCGCTCTCGGATCAAAGCTACCCGAGCCATATCATCTTGTATCTGCTCCGAAGCGACTCCTCCGGTCTCACTAGCATCCTCCCAGCACAAAGGTGTACGACACTTCCGGCCGTACAACGCCTCATAGGGAGTCATACCAATAGACACGTGATAACTATTGTTGTATGAAAACTCTACTAGAGGTAAGTGATCGGGCCATACCTGTCCCCAATCCAGTACACATGCCCTCAACATGTCCTCCAAGGTCTGGATGGTCCTCTCCGACTGACCATCTGACTGCGGGTGGTAAGCAGTGGTGAAATGTACGTAGACTGGTCCCTAGAGCGGTATGCACCTACTCCCAAAATCTAGAAGTAAACCGCCCATCTCTATCCGAGACGATGGTCCGGGGTACTCCATGCAGTCTCACGATCTGTCTCGTGAACTCCTCTACTAATCGACTCACCGGCCACGTTTCCTTAATGGGAATGAAACGGGCGGTCTTGGTGAGTCGGTCCACCACAACCCAAATGGCATCAAAACTCCGGTTCGGCCTCAATCCGGTGACAAAGTCCATCGATATATCCTCCCACTTCCACTGCGGAACTAGCAGTGGGTGGAGCTCTCGTCCCGATCGGTGATGCTCAATCTTGACCTGCTGACAGGTCGCACACTGGGACACAAACTTACTCACATCCGGTTTCAGACCGCTCCACCAATAGGAACGTCTGATATCTCAATACATCTTACTCGCACCTAGGTGGACCGAGTAAGGAGTAGCATGAGCCTCCTGTAGGATCCGCTGCCTCAACTCCTCATCAAAGGGAACACAAACGCGCCCTTGGCGTCTCATCACTCCATCTCCTCCTACCAGAAACTGTGGTGCCTCATCTCGAGACATCCTCTCCCGGATCCTGGATATGGTAGGGCAGGTATCTTGCTTATGTCGGATCTCAGTCAGCAGATCCGGCACAAGCTCCAAAGCACCTAAGTACCGCTCAACATCCGGAAACTGAATCTCGACTTCTAGTCGGGCAAGATCCCTCTGTAGCTCGGGCTGAGCCGTCAACCGAGCTATAGCCTTCTCTTGAGGCGTCTTCCTGCTCAAAGCGTCATCTACTACATTTGCCTTTCCCGGGTAGTACAAAACTTCCAGATCGAAGTCCTTAATCAGCTCTGATACCATGTTGTAACACCCCGACTTCTGGGAATCCGGAGCGTTACTGACTAGGACCTCACAGTGGGTCCCGGCCTTAGTTTGACAACAATTTCACAACGGACATTGCAACAAGGCACAAATATTTAAACGGTAAATCTTTAAATAAAGTACTCCAATTATTAAGACGTAACCACAAACACAGCCAATCTCTAGGATGAGTAAGTCTAACACTAAAAGTCAACTAAGGAAATAACTGCAATAAATAACCGAACACCCGATCCTAGTACGGAAACCCTGGTTGACCACTTCACTCTCAATCTCTCGGTAGAGATCTAACCTACATCATCTAACAACACGGTATAAACGGTTAGCTATAATTCTAATACTAAAGTGTCACTAGAGCGCAAACACACACAAGGAATATACAGTAAATCACTCAGTATGTACACACAGATCCCAATTTATTATCTTTTCATTACGTGACTTGATCAATTCTAATTTCCATCTTATCTTGTAACACAAGAGTCTCCCAACTCCTGCCCCCGTCCCCGTAAACCAGTAGAGCTGGTGTATGTACCTCTTCCCGTATACCTACTGGACTGGTCGCGGGCAATCCTCCGGCACCATCGGCCCGGACCGACGGTTACGGTATGTTATCATACACTTGTGCCTTACTTAACAAAATATAGTACAGTGATCTAATTCGTTCGTTTTTATTTCATCAGAATATAACACACACCACTCAAATGCACACTCAGTATAAAACGGTAACTAAGTGAGTCCTACGAACTCACCTTATCAATGCTGGTCTCAAAATCTCGCGATCTTGTCAGCTAAAAATCCGATTATCTTGTTCCATAATGTACCCACTCTTAGAACCATTTCAACCTTAATTTTCCTGCAATTTATCAATATCATAATCAGGGTATGACGTCTCGACTCAACACCCTGATCTTCTTTAACATTTCGGTTCGGGGACCTACACGTCCATCCGAGTTCTCATAAAAATAGTCTCATTATCTTGGTAAATTATACTTAACTCGGAAAACGTTATCAGTCTAATATCACTAGTACTTCGTTTTTCATGTATTCTCTTTCCGGTCACGAAAGTTTCTTTCTTTGAATCTATCCCCTAAGATTCCTGATTTTCCGCAAATACGTACCCCTTATTATTCCAACTTTCTTATCCCTTATAAACCTTCAAGCCGGTTTACCAAAGTAGAAATTTCTCTACTTGTTACCAATCTAATTGTTCGGTCATTCCGCACAAGTATCGCACTCTAGTTTAATTTTACTTCTCTCTACCCGGACCCACAACTAAATTCTCACATCATTACTCTAGTGTCCCTTCCACACTTTCACTCCGTTTATCAAACATAATTTCATCCCTCTAAATATTCCAATATTAATGCTAACTAAGTAAATTGTCGTATGATGCATTATCACTTCATTATAAAATAGTTTATTAAATAATTTCCGCTAAATTAAATAAATCATAAGATCGGATACGGGTCTAACCGGAATTAGGTGGGTAGCAAGTTAACTGGTTTGTCCAATGTATGGTGTCACTTGGCACTCGACACGTCCTTGTTTCGAGCTGTGACTATAGCATTCAATAGTAATTCATCAACAAATCATGTTGTTAGTTCCAACCTATGCAAACACCAAAATCGGTTAAACACTAGTACGGTTGTGTAGTTTACCGGTTCGAAATTCTGAAAATGGATAGGCGGGGTCGGCAGGTTGATCACCGGTATTTCTCCTGTCTACCGTCCCAGCGTATCACCCTTATCGACGGCCGTCTCCTCATAACGTCCTCTGCACGGGGCTTCAGTTCCGCCCGTCAACGAGGTGGCTAAGCTTCTCGATGGACGTGTGGGGATTCTCTGTCTATTTCCCAGATCGAGAGTGAGGTCCATAAATTTCAATCAGAGAGGAAGGAAAGAAGTGACAGGCTTACCGGCTTTCGATCGGTAATGGTCCTTGTGGGATTTGCAGCCGTCAGAGAGGAAGGAGGAGGTAAGTGGGACGCGATGTGTAGAGGATAGTGACGGTTAAAGTCGAATGAAATTAACAAAGGAGGTTAGGCAATCGGCGAGGTCGTCGTCGGTGTAAGAGCCTTAGTCTTTCGGAACGAGATTGGACCATAGCCGAGATTGGCTTTGGCCGAGTTTAGCCTTTCCGCACCCGCGGGCATGACTTCCGCCCCTGCGGGTTTCCGCTCCCGCGGCCCAGGGAACCGCCCATGCGGTTTCCGGCGGCTGCAGCCGGTTTTGTTGACTCCTTTGACCGTGCTTTACCTTTCACCCTTACTCCTTCGTTTTACCTTGCTGAGCAAGGTTCCATTTCATTCCATTTCCAGCTTCCTTCACGTCCTCCTTGCTTCCCTCTTTCTCTTTGATCTTGTTCTTAGTTCTCCTTTGAGTTTTGCTTGAGAGTTGTGTGTTGTTGTTGATGTTGATGATGGATGTGTGTATGCTGAGCTTGGAAGCCAGCTACTGAGGTGTGTGATCTCTCCCTGCAACCTAGGACCACAAGTGTGGTAAGTTTTTGCTTCTTCTCCTTCTCTTCTTCTTTGATTCCATCTCTTTAGCTTAGGATTAGATGAATTGAATGTAGGTTAATGTTGGAATGTGTATG
The DNA here is from genome assembly GCA_002319775.1 of Fagopyrum tataricum. Classification (NCBI taxonomy): domain Eukaryota; kingdom Viridiplantae; phylum Streptophyta; class Magnoliopsida; order Caryophyllales; family Polygonaceae; genus Fagopyrum; species Fagopyrum tataricum. Next base: position 34,827,198 of record CM008285.1, read on the forward strand.
TTTATGCATGTGTGTGAATTTGGAATGGGATAGACGTGATTTGATCACGTTAAGAGTGAAAGAGGACTCGCGGGGCTACGTTCTGCACTATTGCGGCCCCCGCGCCTGAAAGCCGCCGCCCCTGCGGAAGCCGCCGCCCCTGCGGAAGCCGTGCCGCAGCGCCCGCGCCTTGCTTGCGTTGTCTGCGTCCCTTGTTACCGCGCCTGCGGCTTCTCCCTGCCGCGCCTGCCGGTTGTCTACTCCGCCCCTGCGTCCCTTGATCACGTAGGTGCGTCTTGTCCCGGGACTACCTATAGTTGGAAAGTTCCTTTCCTTTCCTAGTATGAGGGACTTAGTATCATGCTAGGTATCAGATGTTGATGAGTATGTTATAGATATGCCGGTTACGACTTTGAGGTTTACGAGTTGGATATGATCCCTATGGATCCCTTGGGTCTAGGTGTGACCCTTTGTGTGATAAGAGTTTGATATATATATGTATGCCTTGTATAGGCCGTGTTGTCCCCCAGTTTGGAGTGGACTTGAGTGAGAGCTGATCGTAGTGATACTACTTCTGAGATTGAGGTAAGTCCATAGGACTTACTTAACTACTATCCTTATATTGGATGTATGCATGAATGGTGTGTGTTATATGCTTGATAGCATGCGATGTTATTTATTACCGACCTATGTTTTATTGACCGCCCATTGTAGTGGCTGTGACAACTTACCTTTCATCCCGTAGTGGAGTCTGGGAAGTTCTTTGTAAGCTAGTTAGATCTGGTATACGGGAAGGGCACCTACCACTCCATATGGTATACGGGAAAGTGCGTTGATACCACTCCAGCTAGCTATTGCACGCAGAGGCGAGGGTTATATACATTCCTCGTGTCACGTATATTCATATACATCTATATACGATTGAGTGTTTGGACTTATTAAAGATAATAACCGGGTAAATGTGTGATATCATGATGAGGTGTTAATATTATTGATGTGTGTTTGTGCTCTAGCATCTTCTTATATATGTGTATGGTTAGCTAACGGTTTTATACTGTGTTGTAGATCCTTTGCAAGTTAGGAGAGCTGAAGAGTGATCCAGAGGGGTGATCTGCTGAGGGTTCCGTACACTAGGCGATATCATGGGATGGGTTATTTATGTTGTACGGATTTCTGTTTTGACTTTGTACTCAGCAGTACTCTGTATCACCTTTTTGATATGTATATATATATATCAGTTTGATGTTTTGTTTTAATCTATTGGTGCCTTGTTGTAAGATTCAGTGAACTTGTTGTCAGGCTAGGGTCAGGATCCATTGTGAGATCCTAGCCTAGTAGCACCTCGAGTCCTACGGATTTGGGGTGTTACAAAGTTGGTATCAGAGCCCAGGTTGACAACAATGGCACTTGTAATCTGCGATAAAGGTCGAATAGATAAATAAACAGAAACCGAAAAGGGGTCTGACTTATCAAAAGGTTTTGGTTTTGAAATGAGTACAAAGGTTTTGGGATACCGTGTACGTGAGCGATCGCCCCTCTGAAGATCTCGACAGTATAGAGACTTATCAAAAGGTTTTGGTTTTGATTTGATATATATATCTATACATATGGAATATATATATAGCCTTCTAAGTTAGGTTTACGTCTTCTGCAGATGGTTTTGACTAGAGCCTTACGTGCAGCTAGATGAGGTAGAGGTAGACCCCCTCTAGGTAGAGGATGACGTAGGACTCTTACTGGTGGATCACAGGCAGCGGGAGAGATACATGAGGAGGTTGCTGAGAGCGTCGTTCCTGAGACTAGGAACGGTGCAGCTGAGAGACAGGGGGCACAGAGAGCCCAGTCTGGTGATTCTGATCGTGTCTCCATGGGGGGATCCGAGTTTCGTGCTTACATCATACGAGTAGAGGAGGCTGCCAGAGCCGGTAGACGTGCCCTAGATTTACAGGCACAAGAGGGACTATCTGAGAGGTCCCACACCGTTACTCAGGTGCCAGCTGTACCGGTACCCGTTGTTGAGATTGCCAGATCACCAGAGGAGCATAGAGGGCCCAGACCAGACACTTGGTTGAAGGCTTTTCATCATATGGGTGTACCCCCTTTCACTGGGAAGGTGGGGTTAGAGGTTGAGCTTTGGATAGGGCATGTAGACTCAACTTTAGAGTCTATTCGATGTCCAGCTGACAGACAGATCGAGTTGGTTCAGACTTTATTCCGGGACTTGGCACAACACTGGTGGAGATCAGTACGGGGTCAGGTTACCAAATATGAGCATATGAGGACGATGATTAGAGAGTGTTTCTACCCTGCCTCACTACTATATGAGCTGGCATTATTGGGACCAGCTGCACCTTCTGCAGATCAGTATGTTTATCTCTTTTCCCGACGACTGAGGGATACTACCCGGGCCTATATGGCGGGATTTCATTGTGAGTCCTTGATGGACTACCAGGATAGAGCCGCCGACTATGAGCGAGAGCGGGCAAGTCAGAGGGGAACTTCTCAGACCGGAGGGTCTGAGAAGAGGCAGCATACAGGGCAGACCAGTGGTACTGGCGGTGCTGCTAGTGGTTGGCATAGTCAGAGACGCCAGAGTCAGCCCTCATCTGCACCGGTTGTAGATAAGGGACGTCAGTGTTTTAACTGTGGTGATCTAGGGCATATGAGGCCCGAGTACACAAGGCCATAGTGACTTGCTACACTTGTGGTAGGCAAGGTCACATAGTTGTTTACTGCCGTCAGGGCGGAGCTTCATCTCAGCAGGGTTCTTCCCCTGCCAGTGTAGCGGGAGGTGGGTAGAGGCCACCTCAGCAGCAGTAGATTCAGGGACAACAGAGAGTCCTAGATCGCCCTACGACTCAGGGATTTGATCCTGGGCCGAGTAGAGGCAGAGGTCGTGGTGGGGGCACCACTGATACTAGAGGCCCACAGGGCCAAGTTTTTGAGTTGAGGAGTGCAGAGGAGCCAGCTGCACCTACTGTTACAGGTAGATACAGTTGAGGGGGTGCCCTTTATTATAGGGTTACCCGATGGTGATAGGGTCAGAGGTACCCGTGAGATTCATAGTTGTCCCATTTCTGTAGGGACTCGTGTGTTACTAGTTGACTTCTTTGTCATGCCATTAGAGCTTGAAGAAGTCATTCTAGGTATGGACTGGATGGATAGACAGTCTGCAGTTTTAGATGTAGGTAGGAGGACTATTACCCTCTCTACCGAGTTAGGCCAGATAGAGGTTTTCCGGGGTTGCGACCTTGGAAAGACAGACATGGTTATTAGTGCTATACGAGCAGCGAGACTGATTGCACAGGGTTGTGATGCCTTCTGGTGTTATGCCATGAAGGAGGGGGAGAGTCCAACTGTAGAGGATATCCCAGTGGTTTGTGATTTTACTGATGTTTTTTTTGAGCCGTCCAGTTTGCCGCCTCAGAGGAGTGTGGACTTCAGTATTGAGTTAGGGCCTGGTACTAGACCTATCTCGAAGGCCCCATACCGGATGGCGCCTGTCAAGATGCTGGAGCTGAAGAAGCAACTTGAGGAGCTGGTTGAGAAGGGCTTCATTCGCCCTAGCGTGTCCCCATGGGGAGCATCTGTCCTCTTCGTACGGAAGAAGGACGGATCACTGAGGTTATGTATAGATTACAGAGAGCTGAACAAGGTGACCATCAAGAACAAGTACCCACTGCCTCGCATTGACAATTTGTTAGATCAGCTATAGGGAGCGACTGTGTTCTCCAGGAGTGATCTGCGTTCAGGATATCACCAGTTGAGGGTGAGAGAGCAGGATGTCCACAGGACAGCATTCCGGACCAGATATGGCCACTACGAGTTTGTAGTGATGCCATTTGGGCTTACGAATGCCCTAGCCGTCTTTATGGAATTGATGAACAGTATCTTCATCGACTTCCTGGATTAGTTTGTGGTGATTTTTATTGATGATATTCTGGTATACTCTCGCAGTGGAGAGGAGCATGCAGGACATCTGAGGACTGTATTGCAGATTTTGCGGGATAGAGAAATTTATGCTAAGTTCTCTAAGTGTGAGTTCTAGATGCCAAAGGTAGCATTCCTAGGTCATGTGGTTTCAGCTGAAGGGATCAAGGTCGATCCGGCGAAGGTTGAGGCAGTAGCAGCATGGACTACACCGACGAACGTCAAGGAAGTATGTAGCTTCCTTGGCCTAGCCGGTTATTACAGACGCTTTGTGGAGGGATTTTCTGTGATTGCCCGTCCACTGACAAGTTTGCTGAGGAAGACTACTAGATTTGTGTGGTCTGATCAGTGTATGCAGAGTTTTGAGGAGCTGAAGAGACGTCTGACTTCTGCTCCTATTTTGGCACAGCCAGAGGGTACTGAGGATTTTGTGGTTTATAGTGATGCATCCAAGCTACGCTTGGGATGTGTTTTAATGCAGCGGGGCAAAGTGATTGCTTATGCGTCTCGACAGTTGAAGACGTATGAGGAGAACTACCCAACTCATGATCTGGAGTTGGCAGCGGTAGTTCATGCACTGAAGATTTGGAGACATTACCTGTATGGTGTTACATGTCACATCTTCACAGACCATCAGAGTCTGAAGTACATTTTCACGCAGCGGGAATTGAATAACCGCCAGCGTAGGTGGGTCGAGCTGATCAAGGATTTTGATCTGGAGATTATGTACCATCCAGGGAAGGCGAACAATTGTCGCCGACGCCCTGAGCAGGAAGACGGCTCGAGAGTAGGCGATTGCGAGGCTGACAGTTCAGCATCAGTTGCAGAGAGACTTGATCTGGTTAGAGTTGGACATCCAGTTTCGTGATGAGGATGCTGAGCTGCGTACTTTAGAGGTTCTTCTTGATCTGTTGGGCGAGATCCAACAGAAGCAGGAGACCTGCCCGACACTGCGGAGGATACGAGATAGGATGTCTCAAGATGAGGCACCACAGTTCCTGCTAGGAGAAGATGGAGTTTTGAGACGCCGCGGTCGCGTCTGTGTACCTGCTGATACAGAGCTGAGATAGAGGATTTTACACGAGGCTCACTATACACCTTACTCTGTACATCCAGGTACGAGTAAGATGTATCAGGACTTGAGACGTTTATATTGTTGGGAGGGGTGAAGCCCGATGTGGCCAGATTTGTGGCATAGTGTGCGACCTGCCAGCAGGTCAAGATCGAGCATTTCAGACCTGGAGGTGAGCTCCATCCACTTCCTGTTCCACAGAGGAAGTGGGAGGACGTCACCATGGATTTTGTGACTGGACTGAGGCTGAGCCGGAGTTTTGATGCTATTTGGGTTATTGTGGACAGATTGACGAAGACGGCACGTTTCATTCCTATTAGGGAGACGTGGCCGGTGAGCAGATTAGCTGAGGAGTACACTAGGCAGATAGTGAGACTCCATGGTGTACCGAGGACGATCGTCTCAAACAGAGATGGACGATTTACCTCGAGATTTTGGCAGCAGATTCAGACTGCTTTGGGGACGAGTTTGCACTTCACGACTACGTTCCATCCTCAGACAGATGGTCAGTCAGAGAGGTCCATTCAGACCCTGGAGGATATGTTGCGAGCTTGTGTGTTGGATTCGGGGCAAGTGTGGACGGATCATCTCCCACTTGTTGAGTTATCCTACAACAACAGTTGGCATGCATCTATTGGGATGGCCCCATATGAGGCACTGTATGGACAGAGATTCCGTACCCCGTTATGCTGGGATGAGCAGAGCAGTGTTAGTGGTTTGGCACCTGATCATTTTCAGGATGATATGGCTCGAGTAACACTGATTCTAGAGCGGATGCTGACTGCCTAGAGCCGTCAGAAGTCTTATGCTGATAGGAGGCGTAGACCTCTAGAGTTCAGAGTTGGAGCCCATGTGTGGCTGAGAGTGTCCCCGACATGAGGTGTTAGGCGTTTTGGCATTAAGGGGAAGTTGAGCCTCCGAGATTAGAGGGTGTTCACCCTGTATTTCATGTGTCTCAGCTGAGGGAGTACATACCAGATCCGAGACACATTGTGAGTTATGAGGATTTGGTGGTCGAGCCGGACCACACTTCTGTTGAGCATCCTATTGCAGTCATAGAACGAGGTATGAGACGCCTGCGTTCGAAGGATATTCCTATGCTGAGGATACAGTGGTCGAGACGAGGACCTAATGAGGCTACATGGGAGACTGAGAATAGTATCCAGAGGAACTATCCAGAGTTCTATGTTGAGTTAGATGCACCGAGTAGATCTTAGTACTATCTTGGTGAGTGTTATGTGCTTATATGCTTATATGCTATGATGTGTTTATTTTCATACTAGCTTTGATATGATATGATCTTATTAGATCTTGTTATGCTAGTAAGATTCTTGTTTATAGCTGTAGATGGCTCTTTCCTCCATGCTATTGTGATACGTTTAGGATTTAGCTGGAGATGTTATTCCTCCATGCTATTTTGATGGACATAGTGTAGCTGGAGATGTTTTTCCTCCATGCCTTTCTATTATGAGTATGATATGGCTAGAGATGTGATTCCTCTATGCCTTGTGATGTGTTATGGTTTGGCTAGAGATGGTTTTCCTCTATGCCTTGGATAGTGTTTTGTTGCTGGAGTTGATGATTTCCTCCATGCTTATGTTTGAGGTTATAGAGAGAGTTTTACCTCGGCTTGTGAGTCCGAGTGGTTTCAGAATTTTACAAGTTTCGGGACGAAACTTGTTTTTAGGGGAGTGAGATGTAAGAGCCTTAGTCTTTCGGACCGAGATTGTGCTCTAGCATCTTCTTATATATGTGTATGGTTAGCTAACGGTTTTATACCGTGTTGTAGATCCTTTGTAGGTTAGGAGAGCTGCAGAGTGATCCAGAGTGGTGATCCGCTTAGGGTTCCGTATATATATATATATATATATATATATATATATATATATATATATATATATATATATCAGTTTGACTTTTTACTCAGCAGTACTCTGTATCACCTTTTTGATATATATATATATATATATATATATATATATATATATATATATATATATATATATATATATATATATATATATATATATATATATATATATATATCAGTTTGATGTTTTGTTTTAATCTATTGGTGCCTTGTTGTAAGATTCAGTGAACTTGTTGTCAAGCTAGGATCAAGATCCATTGTAAGATCCTAGCCCAGTAACACCTCGAGTCCTACGAATTTGGGGTGTTACAGTCGGCCTTCAATGCCTTCAATGCCCGCGTTCAATGTGGTCTTTAATCTTGCGTAACACCCGTTTGACGAGGTTGGTGAAACTGACTGGAGGAAGACGATGAAATCGATCTCTGTCCAGCTTCCCGTACAACCCCTGTAGACGTTAGGAGAGGGCCGGCCCACTGGATCAAAGCAAGCAGGTGCAAGATGGACCTCGTGGTGTTGCAATTGGACCCAGGAAACAGGCCGGTTGGTTATGTGGAGATGTCAGACCGGTCCGGTTCAATACTTAAATAAAACAATGGGGTTTGGTTTGCTTGTGTTTGACTTACTTCTTCGTTTCTAGCTCGAAACCGGACTAAATTAAATAAGGTCTATAAAATACTTAAATAAATTTTCCGTGATCTTATTGGATATTTAACAATTATTTACCAAGTATCTTTCTTTTCACAACTAACCGCAAAAGTTAATTAAATTTTCCGGCTAAAACATCTGTTGCCACGTGTCGCCTCCCAAAATTAAGGTGAGCTTAACGAAAATTATTTTGTAAATCGAATTTTAAAAAATAGCAAAAAGATATTGCATTAAAACACTAAATTTACCAAAGATAATTAAAACAATAAATTTATAAATCAAGTCAATTAACATAATTCGTACTACAATTTAAATATATATATATATTTTTTAAAATTAGACATTTAAAAAAATCATAAACCAAATAACGTGACTTCAAACCTTATTTTCAATTTAGTTTCTTATTTTTTATTTTGAAGGTTTAACCAACTATTTTTTAAAGTAATTAAATAATATTATATATATGTAAAAAAAATTATTAATTAATAAAAAATTCAGCAAGTTTCTAAAAGGAATAAAAAATGTGAATATCTTAGATTTAATTAAGTAATTATCTGCATCAATTTAAATAAAAATTTTAAAAACTAATTTTGTTTTAAAACTAAGTCATCAATATAGCTTTTCAAATTACGATTTATTTTTAACCACTATATTTTTAACTCAGCAATTAAAACATTTTTTTTAATTGGATAATGTTGTTAACAACATATTTATTTTTAGCGGAATATCTCAAATAAATAAAAAATCCCTTTGTAGGGAAGATCTTTGTTTTGATATCTTATTAATAGGGTTTTTCAATTTTCTTTACCTAAACTTTTTTTTTCTTAGCATTTTTTTAATATAAAAGTATTTATCCATATAGATATGCCATATGCATTTTTGAGATCTTTATGGTTGATCTAAGTCTTATCCAAATCGTAACTGTACATCCCAAATTCATAGGACTCGGAGTGCTACTGCGCTAGGATCTCACAATGGATCCTGACCCTAGCCTGAGAACAAGTTCAGTGAATCTTACAACAAGGCACCAATAGATTAAAACAAAACATAAAACTGATATACATATATACATATATATATATATATATATATATACATCAAAAGGTAATACAAGGTACCGCTGAGTACAAATAAACCACACTGTACAACAAAAAGGTCTCATAACCCCGATAACGTCCCAGTGTACGGAGCCCTCAGCGGATCGCCCACCTTGGGTCACTCTACAGCTATCCTATCCTGCAAAGTATCTACAACACGGTGCCAAAATCCACACTCCTCTGAGGCGGCAAACTAGACGGCTCAGCAAACACATCAGTAAACTCACATACCACAGGAATATCCTCTAATGTTGGACCCTCTCCCTCCTTCATGGCATAACACCAGAAGGCCTCGCAACCCTGTGCAATCAATCTAGCTGCCCGTATAGCACTAATAACAATGTCTGTCTTTCCAAGATCCCAACCCCGGAAAACCTCTATCTGGCCTAACTCGGTAGAGAGGGTAACAGTCCTCCTACCTACATCTAAAACTGCAGAGTGTCTATCCATCCAGTCCATACCTAGAATGACTTCTTCATGCTCTAATGGCATGACAAAGAAGTCAACTTGTAACACACGGGTCCTTACAGAAATGGGACAACCGTGAATCTCACGGGTACCTCTACCACTATCGGGTAACCCTATAATAAAGGGCATCCCCTCAACTATATCTAAACCAAGACGCTCTACACATGCATCAGAAATAAAAGAGTGCGTAGCACCCGTATCAAATAAAACTCTAACAGGTAAACCATGAATCAGAATGGTACCTGTAGCAGTAGGTGCAGCTGGCTCCTCTGCACTCCTCAGCTCAAAAACTCGGCCCTGTGGGCCTCTGGTATCAGTGGTGCCCCCACCACGTCCTCTGCCTCTACTCGACCCAGGAGCAGATCCCTGAGTCGTAGGGCGATCTGGGACCCTCTGTTGTCCCTGACTCTGTTGCTGCTGCTGAGGTGGCCTCTGTCCACCTCCTGCTGCACTACCAGGAGAAGAATCCTGCTGTGATGAAGCTCTCCCTCGTCTACAGAAGGTAGCTCTGTGACCAGGTTTGCCACAAGTGAAGTAGGTCACCGGCTGTCTCGTACACTCTGATCTCATATGCCCATACTCACTGCAGTTGAAGCACTGTACTCCCTTATCTGCACCCGGGGCAGATGAAGGATGACTCTAGCGACTCTGGCCTCGCCCTGAACCAGCAGCTCCACCTGTACCACTGGTCTGCCCAGTCCGCTGTCTCTTCTCAGACCCTCCGGTCTGAGAAGCTCTTCTCTGGCTGGCCCTCTCTCTCTCATAATCAGAAGCCCGGTCCTGATAATCGACCAAGGTCTCACAGTGGAAACCCACCATATAGGTACGGGTAGTATCCCTTAGACGTCGGGAAAACAAATACACATGATGATCTGCAAAAGGTGCAGCTGGACCCAGCAATGCCAGCTCCTCCTGAAATCTCCTAAAGGCCTCTGAGACCGGTACATCCTCGAACCCAGCCTCAACAAAGTCTCGCAGTTTCTCCCTCCTCAGCGAGGCAGGGCAGAAACGCTCTCGGATCAGAGTCCTCATTTGCTCATAACTAGTAACTTGTACCCGTACAGATCTCCACCAGTGATGTGCCAAATCTCTGAACAGAGTCTGCACTAACTCAATCTGCCTGTCAGCTGGACATCTAATAGACTCCAGAGCTGAGTCTACGTGTCCTATCCAAAGCTCGACCTCTAACCCCACCTTCCCAGTGAAAGGGGGTACTCCCATCTGATGAAAAGCCTTCAACCAAGTGTCTAGTCGAGGCCCTCTTTGCTCCTCTGTAGCTCGAGCAATCTCAGCGGCAGGTGCCGGTGCAGTTGGCACCTGTGTAACTGCATGGGATCTCTCAGATGATCCTCCTTTGCTGGCAAATCAGGAGCACGCCTGCCTGCTCTGGCAGCCTCCTCACCACGTCTAATGTACTCGCGGAAGGTTGGTCCCTCCATAGAGACACGATTAGACTCACCAGACTAGGCTCTTTGTGGCCCCTGTCTCTCAGCTGCACCGTTCCCAGTCTCAGGAACGGCACTTATAGCAACCTCCTCGTGGATCTCTTCCGTTGCATGTGAACCACCAGCAGGAGTCCTACCTCGTCCTCTACTTAGAGGGGGTCTACCTCTACCTCGTCTACCTTCAGGTAAGGCCCTAGTCTGAACCATCTGCAGAAGACGTAAACCTAACTTAGAAGGCTATATATATATGCCATATGTATAGATATATATATCAAATCAATCACAACAGAATATCTATATATATCTATACTGCCGAGGTCTTCAGAGGGGCGATGCTCACGTACACCGTATCCCAAAACATTTGTACTCATTTCAAAATCGAAACCTTTTGAAAAGTCAGACCCCTTTTCGGGTTCTGTTTAGTTATCTATTCGACCTTTATCGTAGATTAGAAGTGCCATTGTTGTCAACTTGGGCTCTGATACCAACTTTGTAACACCCCAAATCCATAGGACTCGGAGTGCTACTGGGCTAGGATCTCACAATGGATCCTGACCCTAGCCTGACAACAAGTTCACTGAATCTTACAACAAGGCACCAATAGATTAAAACAAAACATAAAACTGATATATATATATATATATATATATATATATATATATATATATATATATATACATCAAAAGGTAATACAAAGTACCGCTGAGTACAAATAAACCACATTGTACAACAAAAAGGTCGCATAACCCCGATAACGCTTCAGTGTATGGAGCCCTCAGCGGATCGCTCACCCTGGGTCACTCTGCAGCTCTCCTATCCTGCAAAGTATCTACAACACGGTATAAAACCGTTTGCTAACCATACACATATATAAGAGATGTAGAGCACAAACACACATCAAATAATACTAAACACGTCAACATGATATCACACATTTACCCGGTTCATTATCTTTATAAAGTCCAGCAATCAACTCGTATATATATCCATATAAACATAGGTGACACGAGGAATATATAATCCTTGCCTTTGGGTCCAATAGCCAGCTGGAATGGTGCCTGGAACACCTCCCCGTGTACCCTAAGGGAATGGAGAGTGCCCGAACCGTTTACCAGGTTTGGCCTACCTACAGAGAACCTCCCAGACTCCCGGCAGGATGAAAGGGCAAGTTATCACGGCCCTACAATGGGCAAGCAATATACCATAGGTCGGTGACCATCATAACGCATGCTATAAAGCATATAACAAACACCACTCATGCACACATCCAATATAGGAATGGCAACTAAGTAAGTCCCACGGACTTACCTCAACCTCGTAGTCGTCTCAACTGGATCAACCCTCAACTCAGTCCACTCCAAACTGGAGGATAAAACGGCCTATACAAGGCATACATATATATCAAACTCCTATCACACAAAGGGTCACACCTAGACCCAAGGGATCCATAAGGATCATATCCAACTCGTAAACCTCAAAGCCGTAACTGGCATATCTATATCATACTCATCAACATCCGCTACCTAGCATGCTACTACCGCTCATACTAGGAAAGGAAAGGATCTACCTAACTTTAGGTAGATCTGGGACAAGACGCACATGTGTGACACAAGGGACGCAGGGGCGGAGCAAGCAACCCGCAGGCGCGGCGGAACTCATCCGCGGGCTCGGTGACAAGGTTGCAGGCAAACGCAGGCACGGCGCAGGCGCTGGCGCGAGCGCTGCGGCACAGCTTCCGCAGGGGCGGCGTTTGTGCAAAACGTGAACCCGCGATTCCTCTTCGGCTATTCTCGTGATCCACTCACGTCTTCTCTTCACCAAAACCAAGCATATACATAAACATACACATACCAACATCAACACTCTTAAACATGCATCTAATCCTAAGCTAGGGAAGGAAGAACAAGGAAGAAGAAAGAATGAAGAAGCATGGAGAAGATACCACAGATGTGGCCTAGGCACAAAACTGCTCCAAGACAACACCTCCACTAGCTCTCAAGCTCAGCATATCAATCACTAGCATCAACATCAACATTCACCACCATAACTCTCTTACCAACTCAAGGGAAAACAAAACACGAGATCAAGAAGGAGAAGGAGAAGCAAGGAGGACGTGAAGGCGGGATTGGAAATGTGATGAAACCCTTGCTCAGCAAGGAAAAACGTAAGAAGTAAGGAAAAGGTAAACCACGGGTCAAAGGAGTCAACAAAACCGGCTGCAGCCGCCGGAAACCGCAGGGGCGGGTTCCCTAGCCGCAGGGGCGGAACAACAGAGGAGCCGCAAGGGCGGCCTCACATACCCGCGGGGCGGCTAAGGCCAAAAACGGCTCCAAAGACAAAGGCTCTCACACCTCACCCCCATAAAAACAAGTTTCGTTCCGAAACTAGTAAAATCCTCAAACCACTCGGACTCACAAGCCGAGGTACAACTCTCTCTATAACCTCAAACATAAGCATGGAGGAAACCATCAACTCCAGCATGAACACTATCCAGGGCATAGAGGAAAACCATCTCTAGCCAACCAGCATGAACACTATCCAGAGTTTTATACCGAGTTTAATGCCAAAACGTCTAACACCTCGTGTCGGGGACACTCTCAGGCACACATGGGCTCCAACTCTGAACTCTAGAGGTCTACGCCTCCTATCAGCATATGACTTCTGACGGCTCTGCGCAGTCAGCATACGCTCTCTGATCAATGCTAGTCGAGCCATATCATCCTGAATCTGATCAGGTGCCAAATCACTGACACTGCTCTTCCCATCCCGGCATAACGGGGTATGACATCTCTGTCCATACAGTGCCTCATATGGGGCCATCCCAATAGATGCATGCCAGCTGTTGTTGTAGGAGAACTCAACAAGTGGGTGATGATCCGTCCACACCTGTCCCCAATCCAACACACAAGCTCGCAGCATATCCTCCAAGGTCTGAATGGTCCTCTCTGATTGACCATCGGTCTGAGGATGGAACGCATTCGTGAAGTGCAAACTCGTCCCCAGGGCAGTTTGAATCTACTGCCAGAATCTCGAGGTAAATCGTCCATCTCTATCTGAGACGATCGTCCTCGGTACCCCATGGAGTCTCACTATCAGCCTAGTGTACTCCTCTGTTAATCTGCTCACCGGCCACGTCTCCCGAATAGGAATGAAACGTGCCGTCTTCGTCAGTGTGTCAACTATGACCCAGATGGCATCAAAACTCCGGCTCAGCCTCAGTCCATTCACAAATTCCATGGTGACGTCCTCCCACTTCCTTTGTGGAACAGGAAGTGGATGAAGCTCACCTCCAGGCCTGAAATGCTCGATCTTGACCTGCTGGCAGGTCGCACACTGTGCCACAAATCTGGCCACATTGGGCTTCAGCCCTCCCATTTAATATAGACGTCTCAGATCCTGATACATCTTACTCGTACTTGGATGTACAGAGTAAGGTGTACAGTGAGCCTCCTGTAGTATCCTCTGTCTCAGCTCTATATCAGCAAGTACACAAATGCGACCACGGCGTCTCAATACTCCATCTGCTCCTAGAAGAAACTGTGGTGCCTCATCCCGAGACATCCGCTCTCTGATCCTCATCAAGGTCGAGCAGGTCTCCTGCTTCAGTTGGATCTCACCCAACAGATCAAGTAGAACCTCTAAAGTACTCAGCCGGACATCCTCATCAGGAAACTGGATGTCCAACTCTAGCCAGATCAAATCCCTCTGTAACTGTTGTTGAACTGTCAGCCTCGCAATCGCCTGCTCTCGGGCGTCTTCCTGCTCAGGGCGTCGGTGACAACGTTCGCCTTCCCCGGATGATACAGAATCTCTAAATCAAAGTCCTTGATCAGCTCGACCCACCTACGCTGGCGGTTATTCAATTCCCGCTGCGTGAAAATGTACTTCAGACTTTGATGGTCTGTGAAGATGTGACATGTAACACCATACAAGTAATGTATCCAGATCTTCAGTGCATGAACTACCGCTGCCAACTCCAGATCATGAGTCGGGTAGTTCTCCTCATACGTCTTCAACGGTCTAGACGCATATGCAATCACTCTACCCCGCTGCATCAACACACATTCCAAGCCTAGCTTGGATGCATCACTGTATACCACAAAATCCTCTGTACCCTCTGGATGTGCCAAAACAGGAGCAGAAGTCAAACGTTTCTTCAGCTCCTCAAAACTCTGCGTACACTGATCAAACCACAGAAATCTGGTAGTCTTCCTCAGAAAACTCGTCAGTGGATATGCAATCACAGAAAATCCCACCACAAAGCGTCTGTAATAACCGGCTAGGCCAAGGAAGCTACGTACTTCCTTGACGTTCGTCGGTGTAGTCCATGCAGTTACTGCCTCTATCTTAGCCGGATCAACCTTGATCCCCTCGGCGGATACAATGTGACCCAGGAATGCTACCTCTGGCATCTAGAACTCGCACTTAGAGAACTTTGCATAAAGTTCTCTATCCCGCAAAACCTGCAGTACAGTCCTCAGATGTCCTACATGCTCCTCTCCACTTCGAGAGTATACCAAAATGTCATCAATGAAAACCACCACAAACTGATCCAGAAAGTCGATGAAGATACTGTTCATCAACTCTATAAAGACGGTTGGGGCATTCGTAAGCCCAAATGTAATCACTACAAACTCGTAGTGGCCATATCTAGTCCGGAGTGTTGTCCTGTGCACATCCTGCTCTCTCACTCTCAGCTGGTGATACCCGGAACGCAGATCAATCTTGGAGAACACAGTCGCTCCCTGTAGCTGATCTAACAAATCATCAATACGAGGTAGTGGATACTTGTTCTTGATGGTCACCTTGTTCAACTCTCTGTAATCAATACATAGTCTCAATGATCCGTCCTTCTTCCGTACGAAGAGGACAGGTGCTCCCCATGGGGACACGCTAGGGCGAATGAAGCCCTTCTCAGCCAGTTCCTCCAGTTGCTTCTTTAGCTCCAGCATCTCGACAGACGCCATCCGATATGGGGCCTTCGAGATCGGTCTCGTACCAGGCTCTAACTCGATGCCAAAATCCACACTCCTCTGAGGCGGCAAACTAGACGGCTCAGCAAACACATCGGTAAACTCACATACCATAGGAATATCCTCTAATGCCGGACTCTCCCCCTCCTTCATGGCATAACACCAGAAGGCCTCGCAACCCTGTGCAATCAATCTAGTTGCCCGTATAGTACTAAAAACCATGCCCGTCTTTCCAAGATCCCAACCCCGGAAAACCTCTATCTGGCCTAACTCGGTAGAGAGGGTAACAGTCCTCCTACCTACATCTAAAACTGCAGAGTGTCTATCCATCCAGTCCATACCTAGAATGACTTCTTCATATTCTAATGGCATGACAAAGAAGTCAACTAGTAACACACGGGTCCCTACAGAAATGGGACAACCGTGAATCTCACGGGTACTTCTGACCCTACCACCATCGGGTAACCCTATAATAAAGGGCATCCCCTCAACTGTATCTAAACCAAGACGCTCTACATAGGCATCAGAAATAAAAGAGTGCGTAGCACCCGTATCAAATAAAACTCTAACAGGTGAACCATGAATCATAATGGTACCTGTAGCAGTAGGTGCAACTGGCTCCTCTGCCCTCCTCAACTCAAAAACTCGGCCCTGTGGGCCTCTGGTATCAGTGATGCCCCCATCACGTCCTTTGCCTCTACTCAACCTAGGAGCAGATCCCTGAGTCGTAGGGCGATCTGGGACCCTCTGTTGTCCCTGACTCTGCTGCTACTGCTGAGGTGGCCTCTGTCCACCTCCTGTTGCACTAGCAGGAAAGAATCCTGCTGTGATGAAGCTCTCCCTCGTCTACAGAAGGTAGCTAAGCAGGTCACCGGTTGCCTCGTACACTCTGATCTCATATGCCCATACTCATTGCAGTTGAAGCACTGTATTCCTTATCTGCACCCGGGGCAGATGAAGGATGACTCTGGCGACTTTGGTCTCGCCCTGAACCAGCAGCTCCACCAGTACCACTAGTCTTCCCAGTCCGCTGTCTCTTCTCAGACCCTCCGGTATGAGAATCTCTCCTTTGGCTGGCCCTCTCTCTCTCATAATCAGAAGCCCGGTCCTTATAATCGACCAAGGTCTCACAGTGGAAACCCGCCATATAGGTACGGGTAGTATTCCTCAGACGTCGGGAAAACAAATACACATGCTGATCTACAGAAGGTGCAGCTGGACCCAACAATGCCAGCTCTTTCTGAAATCCTCTAATGGCCTCTGAGACCGGTACATCCTCGAACCCAACCTCAACAAAGTCTCGCAGTTTCTCCCTCCTCAGCGAGGCAGGGCAGAAACGCTCTCGGATCAAAGTTCTCATTTGCTCATAACTAGTAACCTGTACCCGTATAGACCTCCACCAGTGCTGTGCCAAATCTCTGAACAGAGTCTGCACTAACTCAATCTGCCTGTCCAGCTGGACATCTAATAGACTCCAGAGCTGAGTCTACGTGTCCTATCCAAAGCTCGACCTCTAACCCCACCTTCCCAGTGAAAGGGGGTACTCCCATCTGATGAAAAGCCTTCAACCAAGTGTCTAGTCGAGGCCCTCTTTGCTCCTCTGTAGCTCGAGCAATCTCAGCGTCAGGTGCCGGTGCAGCTGGCACCTGTGTAACTGCATGGGATCTCTAAGATGATCCCTCATGTGCTGGCAAATCAGGAGCACGCATGCCTGCTCTGGCAGCCTCCTCAACACGTCTAATGTACTCACGGAAGGCTGGTCCCTCCATAGAGACACGATCAGACTCACCAGATTGGGCTCTCTGTGGCCCCTGTCTCTCAGCTGCACCGTTCCCAGTCTCAGGAACGGCACTCTCAACAACCTCCTCGTGGATCTCTTCCGTTGCATGTGAACCACCAGCAGGAGTCCTACCTCGTCCTCTACCTAGAGGGGGTCTACCTCTACCTCGTCTAGCTACAGGTAAGGCTCTAGTCTGAACCATCTGCAAAAGACGTAAACCTAACTTAGAAGGCTATATATATATGCCATATGTATAGATATATATATATCAAATCAATCACAACAGAATATCTATATATATCTATACTGTCGAGTTCTTCAGAGGGGCGATGGCTCACGTACACCGTATCCCAAAACATTTGTACTCATTTTCAAAATCGAAACCTTTTGAAAAGTTAGACCCCTTTTCGGGTTCTGTTTAGTTATCTATTCGACCTTTATCGCAGATTACAAGTGCCATTGTTGTCAACCTGGGCTCTGATACCAACTTTGTAACACCCCAAATCCATAGGACTCGGAGTGCTACTGGGCTAGGATCTCACAATGGATCCTGACCCTAGCCTGACAACAAGTTCACTGAATCTTACAACAAGGCACAAAGACAAGGTACCGCTGAGTACAAATAAACCACACTGTACAACAAAAAGGTCCCATAACCCCGATAACGCCCTAGTGTACGGAGCCCTCAGCGGATCGCCCACCCTAGGTCACTCTGCAGCTCTCTTATCCTACAAAGTATCTACAATACAGTATAAAACTGTTTGCTAACCATACACATATATAAGAGATGCAGAGCACAAACACACATCAAATAATACTAAACACGTCAACATGATATCACACATTTACCCGGTTCATTATCTTTATAAAGTCCAGCAATCAACTCGTATATATATCCATATAAACATAGGTGACACGAGGAATATATAATCCTCGCCTCTAGGTCCAATAGCCAGCTGGAATGGTGCCTGGAACACCTCCCCGTGTACCCTAAGGGAATGGAGAGTGCCCGAACCGTTTACCAGGTTTGGCCTGCCTACAGAGAACCTCCCAGACTCCCGGCGGGATGAAAGGGCAAGTTATCACGGCCCTACAATGGGCAAGCAATATACCATAGGTCGGTGACCATCATAACGCATGCTATAAAGCATATAACAAACACCACTCATGCACACATCCAATATAGGAATGGCAACTAAGTAAGTCCCACGGACTTACCTCAACCTCGTAGTCGTCTCAACTGGATCAACCCTCAACGCAGTCCACTCCAAACTGGAGGATAACACGGCCTATACAAGGCATACATATATATCAAACTCCTATCACACAAAGGGTCACACCTAGACCCAAGGGATCCATAAGGATCATATCCAACTCGTAAACCTCAAAGCCGTAACTGGCATATCTATATCATACTCATCAACATCCGCTACCTAGCATGCTACTACTGCTCATACTAGGAAAGGAAAGGATCTACCTAACTTTAGGTAGATCTGGGACAAGACGCACATGTGTGACACAAGGGACGCAGGGGCGGAGCAAGCAACCCGCAGGCGCAGTGGAACTCAGCCGCGGGCGCGGTGACAAGGCTGCAGGCAAATGCAGGCACGGCGCAGGTGCTGGCACGGGCGCTGCGGCACGGCTTCCGCCGGGGCGGCGGCTTCCAGGCGCGGCGTCTGTGCAGAACGTGAACCCGCGATTCCTCTTTGGCTATTCTCGTGATCCACTCACGTCTTCTCTTCACCAAAACCAAGCATATACATAAACATACACATACCAACATCAACACCCTTAAACATGCATCTAATCCTAAGCTAGGGAAGGAAGAACAAGGAAGAAGAAAGAATGAAGAAGCAAGGAGGACATACCACAGCTGTGGCCTAGGCACGAAACTGCTCCAAGACAACACCTCCACTAGCTCTCAAGCTCAGCATATCAAGCACTAGCATCAACATCAACATTCACCACCATAACTCTCTTACCAACTCAAGGGAAAACCAAACACAAGATCAAGAAGGAGAAGGAGAAGCAAGGAGGACGTGAAGGCTGGATTGGAAATGTGATGAAACCCTTGCTCAGCAAGGTAAAATGGAAGAAGTAAGGCAAAGGTAAAGCACGGGTCAAAGGAGTCAACAAAACCGGCTGCAGCCGCCGGAAACCGCAGGGGCGGGATCCTTGGCCGCAGAGGCGGAACAACAGAGAAGCCGCAGGGACAGCCTCACAGACCCGCGGGGGCGGCTAAGTCCAAAAACGGCTCCAAAGACTAAGGCTCTCACAGTAACAAATTCTACAGGTTGAAGCTTATAAGTTAAACCATTTCAACGTTATTTTCTTCGCCACTCAAACTTTATAGGTTCGCATAAGAGACTCTTCATTTGCTCGGTTTGCATCTCATATCGGTTTTTTCTATACTTTCTCTCATAATCACATTTTCTCCTCATTTCATGTACTTACATAGTTACATATACATGTTTATTTTTCCGTTGCTTTTGTTTTTCAAATACTTCCTCAATTATGACAAATTTCATGTATACTTGCAAGTTGTGATACCATAAAATGTAATGGCATGATAAATAGGTGTGTAGGAAAATACCTTAATTTGAAAATACCTAAAGTGAGATCTTTTCTTTGTAGAGTTAAGAGATTCTTAAAGACCACCCAAATTACCTCCTTAAGAAAATTTTAATTTTCAACGGACAATAATTTTTGCATTTGAGAGTTAATTATGTTTATTGCAAACAATTTGTAAATTTCAACAATTTTTAATTATTATGCAATTTTAATTTTTGACAGGAAAAGGACTCAAAACCGTAAAAACAATAGGCTTGATCCAGGGACTGAGCTAGAGTATATAAGTGTAGAGTCTTTGACCAGCCAAAAACTGTGGAAAGTGAGATTGGACCGAAGTAACCGGATCAAAGGTTCATAGAGTTCGGGTGACTAGATAAAGAAGATAGAGAACAGAGAAGATGAAAATTGAAGAGGGACAATTCTCATATGAGGATATGACATGTCGGATGTGTTGGCCAAAGTAAAGAGGACGAATATGCTTTGAGTTTTACATAGGTTTAAAATTTTGTTTTTAATATGATATGAGATCGAATGTATATATAATTATTTTTGAGAAACTCATTTTGCTTTTACAATATTAATTTGTTTCAAATACGTGCGATTTTAGGAATATGTTCACAAACTTAGTTATGAGAGTTCAATGACAAATATCACCTACAAACGTTTTAAAATTTTCAATTATTTTTTATTAATTCATTTTTCTTTATAAATAATATTGAAATCGATAATTCGATCCGATTTCCGATTTATCTCAGAATTGACCGGCTTCTATCATTAGACTAATCATATTATCTTATTGAACAAACTAATTTATATGAAGGAAAAAAACAAATATGTATAATTATATATTTATGTCTATCCTTAAAGGTCAATTATTATCTTCGTTTCTATTTTTATGTGAAATTCTTATCTCAATAATAGTGATTTATTATTAAAATCACCTCATATTTTACTAGTTTTTT